>JAHLGO010000381.1:6321941-6395127 GCA_020615895.1 Ceriops decandra | reverse complement strand
GCTTCTGTCCTCGCCCCCTCCCATCTTTATTTTCCTTAAATTTGCATGGATTCTTGCGTGGTTTAGACCCTAATAGAATCTCACTTAGATTCTTAGTACGTGTTTTATTAAGAAAAGGCATGAAATTAACATTTATACATGCGTTGCCACAAAAATAAAATAAAAGAAGCTAAGCTAATAATGTCGCACCAAGGGAATTGACTAACCATACGTATATATCCGTTTGGTCATTCGGAAGGGCGAGCGTGGGTTAAAAATACGAAATGGAAGGAAAGCCGCCGGGGGGGGGGGGGGGGGGGGGGGAGGGCAATAATGGAGAGGGCTCAGGTGGGACCCTTTGTGGCAGGGCGTGATAGAGTGATGAACATGAAGTTGTCGGTTGTACAGGCGTTCTCCTCTCTCTCTCTCTCTCTCTCTCTCTCTCTCCCTCTCCAAGTTAATCTAGTCTCTGGCTCCATCCCAAGCAACCAACCTGTCCCTTGTTGGATATGTAATTGGCTGGCTTGTTGGAAGCACAGAGGCACAATTCCGATGCCCAAACCTACGCCACGCACCCCCCGCCCGCCCAACACACAACCATCAGTCCCATCCCTCTTTCCTTCCTCCTTAATCCAGTGCCGCCTTATTTACATCAACACCGAGCCGCTCACTACTGAAGGCCATCAGAGACAGATGTTAAAGCCCCGAGATAAAGCTTCCTGCGATGGTTGGTATATATCCTACCTTTTGCATCTCTCTATCCTTCTCACGAGACACTGACTTAGGTCCTCTTTTGAACGCCTGCTTCTTCACTTCGTGCTTATTCTTTGGTCTTGGTTCCTTTGATTTCAGCCATTTTCTGTCTTTCCTCTCCTTCCCCATCTCACTTCAAACTTGAAATTAGGAAAATTAGTGAAATAGGTCCCCGAATTTTACATTATTAAAGCTTACCAATTCATATTTAGGCTACACGTATATTTTGTATGTGCTCCAAATGTTGCACCTACTGGTAGGTATAATAGCATGGCTGAGGGCTTAAGTATTTGAAGGTTTGCATTAAAGATCCAAGAGAGAAAGAAACCATATATATTACTAGGTTGAGGTACCGTATATCATGGAATCAAGAGATCAAGAAAACGATATAAGAACATCAGTCCCTTCAAGTTATGGTCACCAATCATCATCATCGTCGGGAGCTGAAAGAAGAAAAGAAGGGAACCACAATGGAACCACTGTCCTCTCTTACACTCAAACCCTAGATCACCATAGACAAACATCACTTGGCCATGGAAGATCTATACAAAACCCAGATCAAATTTCCCCAATTTCGACTGGATCCAACTCCAGACCAGCAGCCAATGTCAGGTACCGGGAATGCCTCCGTAACCATGCAGCGAGCGTCGGCGGCAACGTTTACGATGGATGCGGCGAGTTCATGGCCGGCGGTGAAGAGGGAACGCTTGAAGCCTTGAAATGCGCAGCTTGTGACTGCCACCGAAACTTTCACCGGAAGGAGGTTGAGGGAGAGACCCAATTCAGTCCCAGTTCAAGAAGAAGTGCCTCCATGGTTCACAGCCTCCAGTTACCAGCACCGTTGCCTTCTACAACGCTGCTGCATCATCATCATCAAAGGTACACAATCGGGCTGCACGCGGGTCCTGCCGCGGCAAATATGGTCCAACCCATGAGCGTGGCATTTGGTGTAAGTGGAGCAACGGAATCTTCAAGCGAAGATCTTAATGTCTTGCAGTCAAATGCCCAGGGAGTTCCCCCGCCGCCGCCTTATGTTTTGTCGAAGAAAAGGTTTAGAACAAAATTCACGCAGGAGCAAAAGGAAAAGATGATGGAGTTCGCGGAGAAGGTGGGCTGGCGGATTAACAGGCAAGATGACGAGGAAGTGGACAAGTTTTGTGCTCAAGTTGGGGTAAGAAGGCAGGTTTTCAAGGTTTGGATGCACAACAACAAGAACTTGAAGAAGCAGCAGGCGCAGCAGGATCAACCATTGTAGGGGACCAGGCGTTTAAATGAACGATTTGGACTCCGTGAGCTGATTGATAGCCTAAAGATAAAAATGTTTGGTCGCTGCTTGCTAGATGAGTAGGATGAGGAATGTGAAAAGGAGAAGTGGTGGTTTAGCCAGAAAGGTTCTGTTGTGGGAAGTTCTTGATGATCATACATTTGTATAATCTTCATGGTTTCTTTCCCCCTTTCTCTTACCATCGTTGTTTGTTAAATTAGGCTTGCAATATTTTCTTATTAGACATTAAGATTAGCTGCCTTTGCTTATCTTTGGCCTCAACATTTTCCTAATTGTTTTCTCCAATCAAAAGGATTTCATTTTTATTTTCTTCATTATTGTGCTTGAGTGTGCTGGAAGAGGTGACTTGGTAGGCATTGTGTTGCAGCTCAATGAAGGTGGCCAATTTGAATCCCATTCTAACACAATAGGCCAGAAGAGAAGGTTGGTTTTGTGACCTTGTAACCTGCACGAATGCCAACGCGATGGTACCGGAATGGAACATATTCGACCGTGTGAAATGGAAAATCTTTGTCAGTTGTCACGATTCTAAGACGGTTTGATCTTTTGAACTATAATTGAGTAGGTTATACAATTTAAAAAAAAAAAATTCAAGGGCATAAAGAAAAACAACAAATATATTAAAAAAAAAAAACAAGTGATGAGTTACAATACAATTTCATATCTTAAGGAATGTCCTCAATTAGATTTGAAAGACAAACTCTATTGGAAATTACATTCATCCGAAATATTTTCATCTCTTAAAACTTCTTTAAGTCCAAAAGAAATTTTCAAAAAAGAAAAAAAATCCAGACTTCTAAGCAAATATTGTTTTTATCCAGCCATTGTAAATTTTCTATGTTCTTAAACTTGAATATGAAATTGTACTTCATAAAAAATGGGGAAAAAAAAAAACTAATACAGAAAAATTTAAACTATTTACTTCGGTTTTGGAGCACGTCCTAACCAGGAAATGGGCCATCTCAATTTACACACGCTTATACTATCACAATTATCAACTTATAAGCTTCTTCCCAAATGATTTCCCTTACCCCAGCCGATACCAGTTCACTCTGTCATCCTCTCGAAAATATGCAAGGGAAAGAATGTTGTTGTTGGTCGGTTTTGTCGCTCCCATTCTCGCCGAGATGGCATGAAGTCACTTTTGAAACAGGTCAATTGAGTTAAAAAGCGACACAGGGGGATTTGATGATGCGTTGCTGATACGGGCGTGGACCTGAAGGGCCGGCGATGATGTATTCTGACAGTAGTAGTGGCGGAGAGCAGCTTGGGGCCCAAGGGGGTTTGTGATAAAGCTTGTTTGGCGCTGGGCTTGAGACTTTATGGTCCAGGAGCAGCAGGTTTTGCTGCACTGCTTTTCAATGGCGTTCTCACCGTTGACAGTGAGCCATTAACGAAGGAAAACCAAAGAAAACTTGAGTTGAATGCTAATGGAGTGGTCTTTATCGAGCTCAATTGGCGTCAATTAAACAAAAATAGAAAAAAGAATGTTTTGAGAATAATTGGCTGCCTCGTACATCGTTGGTACTATTTTCTTTTAACAAAAAATGCTTTAACTAAAAGTAAGCATTTAAAAAAAAATTAATTACATATGTATTTTGATGTACTGAAAGCTCCATGTTAATTTTTTTTAATAATTCCATTATTGAATTGACCCGTTGATCACAGTTTTAATTATTATGATGAACCGTTATTTATTTGATGTTCATTTTACATCTTCCTAATAGAATTCTTACTTTAATTACTTGAATAACATTATTTGAAGTTTCTTCCCTCTCAATAGCTTATTTTTCTTGTGAAACAAAAAAAGAAAAACAATTTAAAATCTGTTTTGTGTGTTGGGAGCTTTCCACTGGTTACTTATAAATACTGTTGCATATCTGGAATTAGAAACTCCATAAACAGGCCTTTCGTCAATAGGTCAATGGTCAGCCATCTAAATTGAGGACTGGACTTGTGTAAATGAAACTCTTATTTACAAAACCAAAATTGCCACTGGGTAAAATGTTGGATTGGCTTGTGAAACCATCAATTTTTGATAGAAAATTATTATAATATGACTTATACAGAGAGGAACCGATAGGGGTTTAGATCATCTTCTCCCCACTTGTGATAAATATATATATAGTTGAGGGGGGGGGGGGGGGTGGGCAAGGGGCGGTACTACTACTACTACTACTACTGCCGGCGAATTTCCCTCGAATCGATCAGCACCAATTAGGCCATTCCCACAGTCCCACTTGGGCGAAACTTGATTGAAATGGAAAAGTTTACAGTGGTATTTATAGTCCTCTAGTGCAAGATGAAAAAGTGCGTTAGACGAAAATATGTAGTAGGCATCCAGCCACAAAAACTGACCTAGAATTTATTTGAGATCCAGCTGGCCCAAGAGCCGGCGGTATCCGCTGTTTGTCCTGCAGCGTGTGCCACGTTTGAAGCTGTGTGTCCGGCATCATTTGCTACGTTTGACGCTGTGTGTTCTGCGGCGTTGGCAGCGTTCGAGACAGCCCTGCCCATGTTATCAACTACTCCCCCTCCTTCGTGGCTCTGCTGATCATGGCCCAACACCGGTCCCAATGATAGAAATACTACCAGTGAGAGTACCAGCACACATTCTATCTTTGCCATCTTCATAGCTTTTGCCTCTTTTAACCCGTGGATTGAATGTTTAACAAAACGAGCGTATGCATGATTGTTCAAACTGGGGGTTCTATGCGTTCGTTATTTATAGCTTTCGGGTTAGCCACGTTAGTGGGCGGAGGCCTGTTATGAGCATGGGAAGCCATAATTTCAGCCGCCGTAACGCCCGCTCAGATTTGTGGCCTTTCGGAGCGAGTATTTTTAGCTTTTTTAAATCTTGGCCGGCTGCTTTTGGTTTGACTTGTCAACGGCCTTTTTGGCCAATGGTCAATGATAAATTGCAATGGCTCCAATCGCGCTCACGTGGCAACGGCTACGGCAAGTAATTAGTTAACACAGAAAAAAAAAAAAAAAACAAAAAAAAAAGAGTTCAGAATAGCACACAAAATTAAATATGGATCGTCATGTTAAAAAAGACATATTAAATATAATTAATAATTATAATAAAATTCATTAATTGATTACTTCAGTAAAATCCGGTTAATAAAGAGCATAGAAAAAAGTTAAAATAATAACAATAAAGAGTGCGAGAACAAACTCCATTTTTTTATTATTATTATTTTTTTTAATTTGAAGCTACGCTGATAGTAATTTTTACGTTAATGAGAAGGTAAGTTGTTTGGTCCGATAAATTCGTAAAAATTCTACCAACCGTTATTTTTGTCATTCTTTGTGAAAATAACGAATGGCGTGATCCTTGAATTTCACGTCCATACAAAATTAGAAAACCTTTAATTTGTGTAAAACAATAGACATTATAAAAGATATGCATTATAAATATATTTAATATTGTATCTGTCAATTGAAATAAGATGTTGAAAGTATGTCCTTTTTAATATCTCCACAAAATAAAAAAAATATTCTCTACCTAAATATTATTTAATTAGAATAAAGCTTTTACACTCAAGTTTAATACTAATAAACTTAAAAACTCAATTCTATCACTTCACATAAAACACTATGCATTTCATGCCAAATGAAACTTCTCTCTCATAATTTCTGTTTAAATGGAGTGGAATGGAGGTTCAAGTGGATTTACTTGAACACCTTGTAATTAGCCATTGAAAACTTCTCCACATTACTTCATGATTAATAACTTAAAATATTTTTAATTTGCATTTTATTTTCTAACCACTGAGTGAAGCTAATTAGATAATTAGCCAAAATAATAATATATTGACATAATAAACAAACCAAGTTTACGAATAGAAATTCTTGTAATTATATATGTTGCCCCAAAATGAACATCTAAAAGTTATTAGATATCTATGTTGTAGGTCATAATAATTATTTATTTTCCAACTTATATGTTGTCTTAACAATTAGAAAATTACTCATATTATTTAGTTTTTTACTTAATAATTACACAACAATGATTAAGTTATTGAATGGGATAAAAAAAAAACAATTATTAGATTAAGTTATCCATATTGTTTAAAGCTATAACTACTTAATTTGAAAATAAAATAACTAAACTTTTAATTTTAGTAATTAAACTTTAAAGCATGATATTAAAGAAAAAAGCGTCCGTAAATGAACATGTCATTGAATTCCTACACAATCTACACATTCAAGCTTATTCGGATGTAAGTGTGGATAAGCTACAAACTTACTTACCTAGTGTTAAAATTCGTAATTTATCAATTTAATTAAGAGAATGAATATAGGGTTAATAAAGTAATTACAACATTTTATCTTGTAACAAATTTAATACTATTTATAAAATATAAAAATTTATATTTCGTATATTTTTATCAAATATAATAAATCATAAAATTAGTATAACAAATATCATTAAACTTGATGATGCATTCCTTTAATGGCATATAATGAATGAATAAATTATTATGTGTAATGTCACAATTAGGATTAAATCTCTATCTTGTTTAAGTTTAATATATTTGTTAAAAGAATAAAACTTAAACAAAGCTAATCTTAATATATAAAATTTATATTATCTTATTAAAAATTGAGTACTGAGATAGAGGTTTTTTAAAACATAGAGGTAGTGTGTAGAGATGGCTATTCCTAGTACTAAGATTTCATTAACCATGATGTTTATGAGGAATTACTGGATCTCTTAGATTTTATTGTTGAATGAGGATGGAAAATGTCATTCATGATTCTTTGAAATTTAGAAGAAGCATTTTTAACTTAAAGGATATAACATTCCATTCATATTGTCCAAATTAAATAGTGAATGTAGTTTTATAAAGGTCTTTTGGATGAATTTGAATTTACCATAATCCAAATTTCATGTCAAATTTTGAGAAAATACATGTTTAACACAATTTTTGTAATGAATAAGATACCTAATCTACTTATGGGCCTTATTCAAGGGTTTGTAATTAATAACTAACCTAGGCATTTTTCGTTCAATCTCAAAATTCTTGTTGATGTAAAATATGACACAAGATCATGGTTAACGAGACTTTGAGATTAGTCCTTCGGATTCTAAATCCTTAATTTCATTTCTACAGTGTTATTCTAATTCTACAAGCATTTGAACAAGGTGTGCTTTTATGGGAATTTGGTTTTCACTAAAGTTTGGTTCATTTGGTAGGCCTATCATGTGTTGTTTCCTATTCCAAAAAGCATTTGGTAAATATAAATAGAGTTCATTTTGTAAAAGATTTTTGAAATTTTCAATTCTTTTTTAAAGAAAAGGATTTTGTAATTATTTTTTAATTTTCTTTGAAGAAAATTGGTTTTAGTGTTAAAAAAGTTGCAAACGCTTTGAAAATATCATATTGTGAATCTTATTCTCATAAATTAAATGAGCTTTTATAAGATTAAGATTTCTTGTCTTTGGTTTCTCTAAAAATGGAAAAACAAGTTTTTGTGATTTTGTTTTAAAAGAAATACTATCATAATTGATAGAATAGGGAATTATTAAATTTATGAAAGAAGTCCTTAGAATGACAAGATGATGCAAGTTTTCAACAAGAACAAAAGTACTTTTGATTTTGAAATTCTAATTTTCAATAAAAGTAGTAGTTTTGCTGGAAATTACTATTTTGAAATTATTGGTAGCAAACAATTTTTCATTTGTTTTTTTTGAAACCTTTTTGGTATTATGTTCTATTTAATGCAATTTAGATTTGCACTAGTGTCAAAAAGAGCAATAGTATCAATTTTAAAATCATTAGAAAAAATAAGATAAATTTTTATAAAGTATTTCCTTAAAGTTACCTGCTTAAGGGCAAATAAAAAATCTTTTGAGATTTTTTCTATGTTTTCAAGGTTTTAGGATTCAACTAATTCATCAAGTTTAGAGTTTTCTTGCTGTTTTGAGAGAACAAATTATATGACTTCCTCTCCCTTTTCCTATTTTTTTTTGAGCTTACTAAGTTCAATTTTGAGGGTTTTGATATCTTTTTGGAGGTCTTGAAGGTTGGGTTTAGGACTTTTGATTTTTGTTTTGAGAGGATTTCAATAAGATTGTAAAGAACCTTATTAAGGTTTAGATGTTCAAATGTTTTGGGTTGGCTTTCAAGGGTTTTCAGAAGTTTTTCAAGGTATTCCATTTGTAAGGAGGGATTAGTAATATGCTTAATAATATCAAGTAATATTTCTTAATCCTTAATAAGCACATTTACTTGTTTTGAATTAGCCTCAACTTCATATAAAGTTCTCTGAAGTTCATCTATTCATTCTGATTCTTCATTGGTATTACCTATAAGTTCATATTCAAAGTTAGTAACAAATAGGTTTTGGATTTTTTGAAGCGTATGTTCTTCCAAGTTTAATTCTTGGATTTTTTTCTTTTTGGAAAATTTGTAGTATTTTGTAGTGTTTCCCTTTTTCTCACATCTATAACAGATGATATCTTTGAAATTTTTGGAGAAAAGGGGTTTTGTAGGGTTCTTTGTCTTGTTTTCTTTGATTTTAAGTAAAAAGAAAACTCATTTGGTTTTGAGAATCTTTTAAGGGGTTTGGTTTATGGTTTAAAAATAAGTTGTTTATGAGGTTTTTGGTCAAGAATTTTGATGGTAACCTGAATACCAACTTTCTAATTTTTTTTTTCAATTCTTGTAAGTTGGTCTCCAAGGGTGTGTAAATAAGTGTTTAAAAAGTTTTTTTATTGGATAATTATTTCATATAGTTTTCTGGGATCATCATCCTATTGAGGAACTTTGTAAAGGACTAGGTCAACTAAGTTTTGTTGGTAACTAACCTTGAGTTGCCTAAATGGAGGATCTTTGGCTTCTATGACTCTATTATTTAAAGTGATCTATCCCTTTACTTTATGTCTTTGTACAACAGGGTTAGATGTTTTATGAAATGGATATGTAATGTAGTTTTCACATGCATACAATTCAAACTAATCAAAGAAAAGAATATGAATTTTATGCTAATGGATAAAATCATAAAATTGATTCTATATATCTTTCTAATTTTTTGAAAAGTTTTTGAAAAACCACATTTTCTTTACAGAATTGTGTTCTACATAGAAATCATTATGCTCAAGTTTTCTGTCAACCTGAAAATTCTTCTTTAAAATATGTAATTTATGTGTGAAATTTTTAGTGATTTCAAATACTGTTGGTAAGTTTGGTGTTGATAGGTTGTCTTGGTTTTGGTATTTTGGATGAGGAATGTTTGTTTGGTAGTCAAAATTTTGGAAAGAGGTATTTGGGATATCTGAGGTGGAGAATCTTGATAATTTGATTTTATAAGGTAGATTTATGACTAGTGAAGGGTTGGATGCCTATCTTAAATCTATGGTTGAAGAGACAGAAGAGGTTTCACAAAATCTCAAACTTTGAGATCTCTTATTAAAGGTTAAGGTAACCTTTCCATCTTGGTTTTACTAGACTTTAGTGAGTTCTGTGTTTGGTTCTACTTGAGGTGGTGGCTCAAGTTTTGTTGTATTTTTAAGGATCTAGTCTTCTGGTAAGGTGATATCTTTCCATTGAATTGATCTTGGAATTACAGTATTAGAACGAGATAAATCAATTTACAAAAGAAGAGTTTCTCTTTTTGGAGAGCACACTTTGTTTTTTGATACAAATATATATGATATGGCCTTGTAGTAAATTTTGTAGATCAAGGTTACTGGAATTGATCCTTCTAACATCTTGTAATTATAAATGTTGATTTGCACATAATACTTTGCAATATTTTTGTCTTTCAAAGAAATGGTGAGGTTTGGAAAATAGTTGAAAGACATTAGACCACTGCAAAGACTTGACTTTACAGTGCTCAACAATAAATCTTCATACTTAAGAAACTTGGCATCCCGAAGGACAAGTATGGAATTATTCATACCTTTTTTTGTAAGAGGTTTTATTCCAACTTGGACCAATCCAATATAGATATATTTGTATAATTTCTTATAGTGGTTTTGAAGAGTTTTTGAAAAAAAAAAAGAAAAAGATAGATAGTTTCAAAAGGTTTTGAAGTTGAACATCTCTTTCTTCTATTTTAATTGTAAATTCGGTTTTCATAAAATCAAGTTTTGATTTTTCATAGATCTAGTTTTTATGAATCTTAGGAATTTCTTAAACATAAAGCCCCTATTGAAAGTTTTCAATACTAATTTCTTCATTATTGATCTTTGAAAAGGAAAAAGAAGAAGAAGGAAAAAAAGAGAGAGGGAAAAGCAGAGTTTTTAGAGGTAGAAAAAGATAAACTAGAAGTCATTTTGCAAAAGATTGGATTGATTTTTTCAACTAGAAATAATGATATATTGCTTTCTACAATCCAAGGAGCAAAGCAAGGAACACAATTTCTTGAATGCACGACTGAAATCCCAAAATACTCTAAGACCACTTAAGAACACTTGGAAACAATAAGACAATGCTTAAAACCTTAGAAAATCTAAATTGACAAAATAGATGAAAAATAAATACTTGGTACAACTCACTCCTCCCTTAGGCTTTGATACCACTAGATACTCTATATTGAATAACATATGAAGAGAACACAAGAGAGAGTGAGAAAACTCAAAAAGAGAGAGGATAAGCATAAGCAGTGAAGAAAGAAATATTATTAAACTAATAGAGGATGTTTTACAAGGGTAGTTTATATATATATATATATAAAAAAGCATAAATTTATAGAGAGAATACTAAAGGATACAATTTTGGGGTGAATAACCAGATGCCTTCCTTCCTTTGGCATACTTCTTTTATAAAAGCTTAGGAAGCTTCCTTAAGTGGAAGTCATCATCGTTGTTTTGTCTTCTTTTAACATAGTGGCAGACAAGTAAAATCCACTTTATCAGAAGAAGCTTTTTGAGTTGATGGAAAATTTGCTTTCCATTTAAGTAGTTTTATCTTTTTGTAATGATGGTCCTATAAGAGGAATATGCTTTTCTTCCAAAAAATATTTTATCTTTTTATAATGATAGTCCATTATAGAGAATATGTTTTTCCACTTAAGAAATTTCTATCCTTTTGTGATAATGCTTTTGCAAAAGAAATATGCTTTTTTATCAAAAGGAGTTTTGTCTTTTAGTAAGTTAGGCTTTTTGGGCTTTTTTGGATTTTGATATAGGTTTGGACCCTTTTATACATTTTAATTCAAGGTTTTTTGGATTTTAGGTTTTGTGTGGCTTTTTTTGAATAGTTTGAGTAAGCTTGGGCCTTTAAGTGGGTTTTAGAAAAGTGTTAGGTCTTCTTTCGTTAGACCACTATTAGCCTAAGTTTTGAGGTATAGTTAGCCTAATGTTTTATGGATTTTTAAAGTAAGTAGTAATACAAACTCCAATTATATGCAAATGGAACCCAATACTAATGTTAGTATAAGATTGTTCTAACAAAGGTTAAAGGATTAAAATTCTAACTTAATGAGTATAAACAATCAATAACTATGACTATAGGATTCAGATGTTACTCTTAACAATGACAACGTTAAAGAAGATAAGTCTATTGAACCAACACACTCAAGTATGAAAGTACAAAATTAGTTCTCAAAGAACTAGAAAAAATAACTCATTCACTTATAAAATGAAGTTCTGCCCCCTCTAGCTATCATTTTTCCCTTTTTATAGCTACTAATGTGAGCTTATTAAGAAAATTTATCCAACCCACTAAATAGTAATAAAACCTATGAAAATAACCCATTAAAATGTTAAAATTCATCTAATTTACTATATAACAATATAACCTATGAAAATAACTCATGGAAATGCCAAAACACAAGCTCCTAACTCTAACTTCCTTTCCAAGGCCATAGTTTTCATATTGCTCCACAGATAATGCATTTGCAAGCCCTGGTGAAGCCTCCATCATCCTTAACTCGTACCTAGTAACTTCTTGTAAGTAAATCTCATACAACAAGTTGTTGAGTGCTTCCTCTATTTTCTTTGGACTTGCCCTTATCATTGGTGGTTCACGGTTTTGAAAAGCATTAACTTTCTTGTTGATTTAAGTTGGTACAATATGGCTTCCATCATTCTTGCTCTCCTTAAAATGATTTGTCCTTAAATCAACACCTACATCATCAAAGAGAAAAGGAGAAAGGTCAGGAACATTAAATGTTGCACTCATATTACTCACCTAGCAAGTCAAGTTTATATATATTATCATTGACTCTTGCCACAACTTAAAAAAAACCATTTTCCTTTTGTTGCAACTTTGATTTCCTTTACATAGGAAATCTGTCTTTTCGCAAGTGCACCCAAACCTAATCACCAAGTTCAAAAGTAATATGCCTATGACCCTTATTGACTTTTATTTTATACTGTTTAGATTTTCTCTCAATGTTAACCTAGCTTTCTCATGAAGTTGCCTAACCACTTCAGCCTTTTTTTTCTATCTAAATTAACCCTGTCCTACATAGGTAACGGTACTAAATCCAAAAGAGATAATAGATTAAAACCATAAATAAATTTAAAAGGAGAATAACTCATAGTACTTTGAACAACATGATTATAGGCAAACTCCACAAAAGGCAAACATTCTTCCCAAGTTTTAGAGTATTTATTAATAACAGCACACAACAATGTACTAAGAGTTTGATTTACTACCTTAATTTGTCCATTTGTTTATGGATGATAAGTTGTAGAAAACAACTACTTTGTTCCAAACTTACCCCACAATGTCTTCCAAAAGGGGAATAAAAATTTTGCAGCATGATCTAACACAATTTTTTTTGGCACTCTATATAGATGAATAACATGTCAAAAAAATAATTTTGTAATACATATGACATTATCCATTTTGGTGCAAGCAATGAAATGCACCATTTTTGAAAACCTATCAACTACAACAAGAATATAATCTCGACCCTTCTTGGACCTAGGTAATCTCAAAATAAAATCCATAAAAATGTTACTCCGAGGTTCACAAGGAATTCTAAGGGCATATACTTACCATGAGGCAAAACTCTAGACTTAACTTGTCTATAAGTAATATATTTGGTACAGATTCTTTTAACATCCCTTTTCATGTAAAACATCAAAAGTCTTTTGAATGACAAAGTGTCCCATTAAACTACCCTTATGAGCTTCTCTCACAAGTAGTGCTCTTATAGACCCTTGAGGAATACAAAGCTTATCTATTTTAAACAAATACCCCCCATGTCTATAGAACTTACCAAAAGCAACATTTTCACATATAGCATACACGTTACCAAAGTCAGTATCATTAGCATACAAATCAATAATGTGCTCAAATTCCAACAACTTAATGCTTAAAGTGTTAATTTATATGTACCTACGTGACAATGCGTTAGTAACAATATTTTCCATACCTGATTTTCATTAAATTATGGAGTTTCCAGCTTCACCCTAGGATCTACTAGTCTCTGAAATTGAGAAGGGGTGAATTAGTATCACACTTCTTAAAAAAACTTTGATAATTTAAGCCAAAGTATTCTACTTCATTAATATTTTAGCTCTTGTCAATATATAGGTATATGAATAACTTTAAACCCTTCTCAAAAGTGTACTCTTTCTCATATTCAACTAAGGTAGATCTATTGTTACCTACTAATCACAATAGTCCCCAAAGTTACCTTTCAGACACCTTACCTATTAGACAGATTGACTATTCTAGATTAGGTCTTTTTAAGGTTATGAATTTGATGATTCTTTAACTGTGTTCACAGCTCAATTCAAAACATAGAATGTAAATTCAAAGCAAGGACACAAGAGATTTATGTGGTTTTGTCAATGTGACATACTCAATGGTAGTAGAGTTTCTTCCTCTATCAAGACAATCCACTATGCTTGAGAATACCAGTGTGGTATTCCCTATGATTACAATGTAGTTACAATGGATATCTTAATCTTTTGCTCCTTTTACTATTGCAAATACAAAGCAAGTACAATACAAAGAGTGTCACCTACGGTGTCTACCCTTCTTCTAGCTTATCTTGCCTTTGTTTGATTTAAATAGGCTGCTTTATTATTGCTTGGAAGATCACAAAAACACTCTCTAACCACTTTTGAAGAAATCTAAAAATATGTTGAGTTCTCTCAAATGCTTCATTGAACTTCTTCTCTTGGTTGTCTCACATAACTCCTAGTCTCATCGTCTCACGATCTCCCCTATCTCTTGGTCTTATTGTCTCATTGTTTCTTCATCTCACAGTCTTACCTATTTTTTGGTCTCATCTAGTCTCATGCGTTACACCCTTTTTGGTCTCACCTATTTCTGGTCTCATTGATTCTGGTCTTCTGGTGTGTTTTGGTGTCACCCGTTTCCTTTTTTTCTAGTCTTATGTTTCTAGGCCTCACTTGGTCTCACCATTCTCATGTTTCCAGGTCTCACCTGATCTCACCATTCTCACGTTTCTAGGTCTCACTTGTTTCACCGTTCTGGTCTGGTATCACTATTCTCACATTTCTAGGTCTTACCTGGTCTCAACGTTCTCACGTTTCCAAGTCTAGTCTCTTTCTGGTTTGCTCTCATGTCTCACCTTTTCTAGGTCTCCCTTTCTTACGGTCGTTAACCCACAAGAGATAAGTCTTTGTTTATGTACTCCATTTTATGAAAGCCCTAGTAGGGTTTCATATTACTGTTCCATTCAAAATTCAACATTATTCTCCTTCTTAATTTATTTTTCTTGCTCTTTTCTTTTTACTAAAATCTCATTCCTTGACTGCTTGAATGAACAACCACGATTGCCCATGAATAGTTACCACCTTGTCACACTGTCACATTAAAACTTAAGCAATGCTACACTCCCTCTACAAGTTCACTCCAAGGAGATCACTTTATGAGATTATTTGATATGTTAGTCTTATCCTGTACAAGGTTATGAGCCATTTCTGCTTGTACACTTAAATCTAGTTGACAACAATTACAACCTATACAAGGCTGTGGGAACAACAATCTCCCCCATTGTAATTGTTGGCAACATTCACAACAAAAGCCATTATGCAACAGTCCTTTATAGAGTAATAATCCAAAAGTAGATGGATTACAACTCCCCCTACACTGTTGCTTCTCTCCCCCTTTGCCATTGAATTACAAATTTGAAAAACTCACAAAGTGAAGATGAAGGATTCACCTGAACTTCAGGCTTAAGGAGGCATTTGCATAAATAAACTCATTTTATGCTTTTCAAACAGCTCTGTGGACAGAGGATTAGTTAGAATATCTGAAATTTGATCTTTAGTGCCAACATACTCCAACTAAATTATACCCTATTCTACTTGATCCTTGATAAAGTGACACTAGATATCAATATGCTTGCTCCTTGAATGTTGAACTGGATTCTTCCTAAGATTAATTGCACTTTGATTATCACAAAGTAGATTCAATGGTAACTTCACTTCAACACCCAAATCTACCAATTGTCTTTGCATCCATATCACCTGAGTACATGCTACACAAGTAACCATATACTCAGCCTCAGCTGTGCTCAAAGCAACATTGTTTTACTTTCTATTTAACCATGCAACATACTTTGAACCCAAGTAGAAGCCACAACCACTAGTTGATTTTCTGTCATCTGTATTTCCTGCCCAGTCTGCATTAGTGTATGCCTATAGTTTTACAAAATCCATGGCAGGATACCATAAACTCATTTCCAATGTCCCTTTGAGGTATCTTAGGATTCTTTTCACTGCCAACACATGAGATTCCTTAGGATTAGCTTGGAATCTACTAGTGATGTACACAGGTTGCATGAGATCAGACCTTGATACTGTAAGGTACAGAAGGCTCCCTATCATCTTCCTATATTTTATGGGGCTTATACTCCTTTATTTCTGATGTTTTGTTAACTTGCAGCCTACTATCATAGGGGTACTGACAGGTCTGTTAGCCTCTATGCCAAACTTTTTCAGCATCTCTTTGGCATATTTAGTTTGAGAAATAAAAATATATTTTTCACACTATTTTATCTGTAATCCAAGAAAGTAAGTCATTTCTCTAATCAATGACATCTTAAATTCCTTACTCATTTTCTATGCAAATTCTTGGCATAGCTTAGAGTGATCCCCTCCAAATATGATGTCATTTACATATATTATGGTTATCAGCCTGTTCTATAGGTTATTATCAACTATTCCTCTTCTAAAGTTCAACCTTCTTAAATATGTATCTAGCTTGTTGTACCATGCTTTTAGGGCTTGTTTAAGGCCATACAAGGCTTTCTTCAGCTTGCACACGTGTGTCTCATCCTCATTAATTTGTACTTCATCGGGTTATTGAATATATACTTCTTCCTTTCAGGAGCCCATTCAAAAAGGCTGATTTCACATCCATCTAGTAAACTTTATACTTATACCTCTTATATGCTACCAAAGCTGAGAACATTTTGATAGTTTCCAACCTTGCTACTAGTGCAAAAGTTTCATCAACATCTGCTCCTTCTATCTAAGTGTAGCTTTTGCAAACCAGCCTAGCCTTGTTTCTCACCACCTGGCCATCTTCATTGTGTTTATTTCTAAACACCCATTTTTTTCATATGAAATTCTTGTTAGTGGGTCTTGGAACTAGCTCCCATATTTCATTCTTCTCGATTTGATCCAGCTCCTCATTGATAGCTTTGACCTAGGCTTTGTCTTGTGCAACCTCTTCAACAAATTTAGGTTCAACTTGTGAGAGTAAAGTAGTAGCTCCCACAATTCTTCTTCTTGTTGTAACTCCTGCTGATGGGTCATCTATGATCTGATTTTCTTGATGAGCACTAGTCCATATTTTCTTTGTCTTTCTCTTTTGCACAGTCTTAGTAGTAAGAGAATCTCTTTCTTCATCTTCAGACTCATTCTTCTCTGAGTCTGAAATTACTTCTTTTTCCTCTTCTTCATGTTGGTTTGATTCTTCATCTATCTTAAAGTCATCTTTTTCACTACCCTCAGCTTCTCCATTATGCATTATTTTCCAGTTTTCATCTATTCTCACATCATTGGAAGTGACTACTTTTCCTAGTTTAGGCAGAAAAACTCTATAACCTTTTGTCTTTGCTAAGTATCCCATAAAGATGCCTTCATCTAACTTAGCATGGAATTTTCCCAAGTTTTTCTCCTTGTTTTTCAGAAAACATGGGCTGCCAAAAATTGTAAGATACTTCGCTGTTGTCTTCTTCCCACTCCATAACTCATATGGAGTCTTATCAATATTAGGCCTTAGTAAAACTTCGTTTAGTAGGTGCACGGCTGTAAATGTTACTTCTATCCAAAATCTTATGTGAAACTTGGATTCTAACAATAGAGTTCTTGCCATTTCAACCACAACTCTATTTTTCCTCTTTACCACCAATTCTATTGAGGTGTTCTTGCTATTACCATTTGATGGTGAATGTCATACTTCTCAAGGTAATCTTCAAAAGCTTCATTTGTGAATTCAGTTCCTTGATCTGACCTTAATACTTTGATCTTCTTTCCACTCTTATTTTCAACCAACCTTCTGTATCTCTTAAAGCATTTCAAGACTTCTGACTTTTGTTTGAGGTGCATGATGCAGGTCCTTCTGGAATAATCATCAACAAAAAAGATGAAGTACCTTTTACCATTTAACCCTTTTGTTCTCATTAGCCCATACAAATTAGTATATACAATGTTAAGCACTGCTTCAGAATTGAACTCTTTGGTTTTATAATGCTTTCGAACCTATTTTCTTTTAGAGCATGTTGAGCAAACATATTCCCTCTCTCTCTCTTGAGGTTTGGAATGTCTCTGATTGCATGAGTAGTGGTCAGATTCCTCATGTTCTTCTGTGTTAAATGTTCCAGCCTCCTATGCCAAAGTTGATTTTCTTCTTGATTTGTAAGTAAACAACTGTTTATTTTATCCTCATCAATCACATATAAATTTCCAGCTATTTTCTTCCCAGCTGCAATAGTATTGCTTTATTTACTCTTTACTTTGCAATCTATTTTTGTGAATATCACTTTATGGTTTTCATTACATAGTTGGCTGACAGATGCTAGATTATATTTGAGTCCTTCAACATACAGAATATCTTTTAGCTTTCCTTTTCCAATATCTACAGACCTTTGACACTGATGTTGAGTGAATCATCATTACCAAAATTGACTCTACCTTCTCTTGACATGTTCAGCTTTGATAATTTAGTCTTGTCTTTTGTCATGTTTGAAGTGCATCCACTATTAAGGATCCACTACTTATCCTTGTAGTTAGCTTTTAGTGCAATTTCAACTATATTAGCCTCCACCCTTTTAGCTTTATATTCCTTCTTTTGAATTGGCTTGAAGATAGCTTTCTCCTTTTTCTCAGCTTTGATTGTACCAGTTGGTTTTACTGTGCCATTGAGTGCCTTCTTTAGCTCAGGGAGAACTGTCATGCATCTCTTAGCATTATGGCCATCCTGCCCGCACCTTTCACATCATTCTAAGTCTGCTAATATAGCAAATTCGTTCTTTAAAACCATTGGTTTGGGCTTCCACTAACAAACCTTATCAGTGTGTCCTTGCTTTTACAGTATGTGCAAGAACACACAACAGGTGTTCTCCTCTAAATTTTGTATTGTCTCCCCCTGTATGTAGCATCGGATTATCTCAAGTTGGAGACATATACTGGCCTTCTCCATTAGCATTTACTTGCCTTATGACCCCAAATTCCACAATAAAGACAGTAACCTTGAAATTGCCTCTTCTTGGGTCTAATCACAGCTTGTTTCCTTTTGTTTATTACTTGCTATGTGGACACAGTTGCTGGCTTCTTTGCTTAAGTGGCTTTCATTTTAGCCACCTTCTTCTCGTTTTTCTGTTCAACCATTACCCTTGGCTGGCTGACTTTCTTTTCTTCATTTTTGTTTGTAACCCTAGGTTCTTCTTTAAATCTTCTTTATTTTCAACCATCACTATTCCTAGCTGCTGCTCTTTAACCACATACATCATTTTTTGCCCTGGCTTTGGTTTGATAACTGTCTTCTCTTCTTCAGTTATCTTATTTTGAGTCACAGCCTTCTCTTTCAACTTCTGTGGTAAAGTTTCATTCTCTTTAGGTGGTGTAGCATCAAATTGCTGCACTTTCTCTTCATTCTTCTTTTCTCTCACAGAGCTTGTTTCTCTTACCACTTTAAGCTTCTCTTATATGCAATGAGAGTGCACTAGAGATCATGTAGAGATATAGAATTGAGATCTTTACTTTCCTTTATGGCTACCACCTTTGAGGCAAACCTCTCAGGTAAAATTCTCAGAATTTTCTTCACAAAGATGAGTCCTTCTTGTTCTTCTTATGACTTATTATAAGGTTGTTTATAGCATTAATAACTTTAGTGAAGAACTCTTAGACTATCTCATTTTTTTGCATTTTGAGAGATTCATATCTCTCTTTGAAAATTTGAAGCATGGCTCGTTCATTCTACCATCACCTTTATAGATTTTTACAATTTGTCCCATATCTTCTTAGCAGATTTGCAATCTATAACTTTAGCATATTTAGCATCTATCAATGCTAAAATGATGACATTTGAGGCCTTTCCATTTATCTTAAACTGTCTTAATTCCTATGGGGTTGGATCTTTACTTTCTTTTAGGGGCACAAAACCCTCTTATACAAATTTCACCACGTTCATGTCCATGGTTGCAAATGCCACCTGCATTCTCACTCTCCACATATGGTAGTTAGTTCCATTGAAGATTTGAACCTTCTTGCTGTATGTAGTGTTGGTGCTGGTACTGGCATCCATTTCTTAGTATTCTGAACAAGTTAAAACTTTTGAAACCCTTCAAACTAGTACACCAAGCTGTTAAGCTTCAAACTGGTGAACCTGTGCTCTGATATTTATTGAAGTTCCCAATTTCACCCTAAGATCTACTAGTTTGTGATACTAAAAGGGAGGGTGAATCAGTATCACACCCCTTAAAAAACTCTGATAATTTAAGCTAAAGTATTTTACTTCTTTATTACTTTAGCTCTCATCAATATGTAGGTATGTAAACAACTTAAAACTCTTCTCAAAAGTGAGCTCTTTCTCAGATTCAACAAAGATAGATCTATTATTACCTACTACTAATCACAATAGTCCCCAAAGTTACCTTTTAGACACCTTGCTTATTAAACAGATTGGCTGTTCTAGATCAAGTCTTCTTTAGGTTATAGGTTTGATGATTCTTTAGCTGTGTTCACAAATCAATTCAAAACACAGAATGTAAATTCAAACTAAGGACATAAGAGATTTATGTGGTTTTATCAATGTGACGTACTTCATAGTGGTAGAGTTTCTTTCTCTACCGAGACAATCCACTATGCTTGAGAATACCAATATGGTATTCCCTATGATTGCAATGTAGTTACAATGGATGTCTTAATCTTTTGCTCGTTTCACTATTACAAATACAAAACAAGTACAATACAAAAAGTGTCACCTGTTGTGTCTACCCTTCTTCTAGCTTGTCTTACCTCTGATTTGAATAGGCTGCTTCATTGTTGCTTAGATAATCACCAAAACACTCTTTAACCTCTCTTGAAGAAATCTGAAAATATGTTGAGTTCTCTCAAATGCTTCACAAACTTCTTCTCTTAGTTGTCTTACACAACTCCTTGTCTCACCGTCTCATGGTCTCACTTGTCTCTTAGTGTCATGGTCTCACCGTCTCCCCGTCTCACCCATTTCCTAGTCTCACTGTCTCACCTGGTCTCACGTGTTACACCCTTTCTAGTCTCACTCGATTCTGGTCTCACCGATTCTGGTCTTTTGGTGTGTTCTGGTGTCACCCGTTTCCCTTTTTTCTGGTCTCACCTGGTCTTACCATTCTGGTCTGGTCTCACCATTCTCACATTTCTGGGTCTTACTTGATCTCATCATTCTCACATTTCTAGGTCTCACCTGTCTCACTATTCTAGTCTAGTCTCACCATTCTCACGTTTCTAGGTCTCACCTGGTCTAATTGTTTTGGTCTGGTCTCACCGTTCTCACATTTCTAGGTCTGGTCTGCTCTCACGTCTCACCTTCTCCAAGTCCCATGTCCTCTCTTTCTAGTCTGTTATCATATGTTTCATGGTTTCTAGGTTTAGTCTACTCTCACGTCTCAACTTCTCCAGGTTTCACATCCTTTCTTTCTAATCTACTCTCACATGTTTCACGGTTTCCAGGTTTGGTTTGCTCTTACGTCTCACCTTCTTCAGGTCTTACATCCTCTCTTTTTGGTCTACTCTCATGTGTTTCATGGTTTTCAAGTCTGGTCTGCTCTCATGTCTCACCTTCTCCAGGTCTCACTATCTTACAGTGGTTGCCCCACAAGAGATAAGTTTTAATTTATATATTCCCTTCTATGAAAGCCTTAGTATGACTTACTGTAGCAATGGCAAATTTTCTTTCTTGCCCTTGCATGTGGCTTTATATTATTGTTCCATTCAAAATTCAGCATTATCCTCCTTCTTAATTTATTTTTCTTGCTCTTTTCTTTTTACTAAAATCTCATTCCTTGACTGCTTGAATGAACGGCCAGGATTGCCCATGAACAGTTACCACCTTGTCACACTGTCACACTATCACACTAAGACTTAAGCAATGCTATACTCCCTCTACAAGTTCACTCCAAGGAGATCACTTTACAAGGTTATTTGATATGCTAGTCTTATTCTGTACAAGGTTATGAGCCATTTTTACTTGTACACTTAATCTAGTTGACAACAATTACAACCCATACAAGGCTGTGGGAACAAAAAATTACATACGAAAAGGTTTTAATAAACTCAACCCATTTTGCATGTCTCCTATTTAACTTGCCTTGCCCCTTTAAGTGTTTTAAAGACTCATGATCAATATGAATTACAAACTCCTTAAGCCTAAGGTAATGCTGTAGTATTTCTAAAGTCCTAACAAGTGCATACATTTATTTACCATAAGTTGGATAATTCAATGTTGCCTAACTCAATTTATCATTAAAGAATGCAATAGGTCATTTCTCTTGCATGAGAACTTCCATAATCTCGATGTCCAATGCATTACATTCAATTTTAAAGATCTTAGAAAAATCAGGCAAAGTGAAAAGTGGTGTATTCCATAACTTAGACTTAAGCAAATCAAAGGCATCTTATTGTTCCTTAACACACTTGAAACCCATACTCTTTTTAATCACCTTAATCAATGTTGTAGCTATGTTACTAAAATTCTTAATGAACCTTTTATAAATGCTAATCAAATCATGAAAGCTCCTCACATCACTCACACTTTTAGGTGTAAGCCATTCTTTAATGGCCTAAATGTTCTCTTTATCAACCTCTATGTTATGAGTAGATATAACATAACTCAAGAAAAGGACATAATCCTTGTAAAAATCACATTTCTTCAAATTGGCAAACAATTTCTCTTTTCATAACACATCAAGCACACAACCTAAATGTTTAATATGCTCTTTTAAATTCCTATTGTATACTAATATATCATCAAAATAAGTCATAACAAATTTTCTTAAGAAAGGTTTCAAAATATAATTCATTAGTCTCATAAAAGTGCTAGGTGCATTAGTTAAACCAAAAGGCATAACTAACCATTTATACAAACCATACTTAGTCTTTAATGTAGTTTTCTAATCATCACCTTCTTTCATCCTAATTTGATGATACCCACTCTTAAGGTTAATTTTAGAGAAGTAACAAGTACCATGCAATTCATCAAGCCTAAGTATAGGATGTCGATACTTAACTGTTATTTTATTAATAGTTCTACAATTGACACACATCCTCTAAGATCCATCTTTCTTTAGCATAAGCAACACTAGTACTGCACATGAGCTCATGCTCTTCCTTAATATATCCCTTCTTCATCAATTCATCAACTTGCCTTTGAAGTCGCTTTGTCTCCTTAGGATTACTTTTATATGTTGGTTTGTTGGGAATAAGAGCTCTAAGAATTAGATCAATGTGATGTTCAATCCTTCTCCTTCATAGTGAGCCATATTGGATTTCCTTAAGGAATACGTTATTATAATCCTGTGACAAAGATGAAACAGCACTAAGTAAAGATGAATTAAGGTTAGTGTTAGAGAAATAAGAATCTTTGTAAAGGATTAAGATCATTTGTAGCCTAACTTGGAAGGTAACCTTAACATTAGCTCCTTTTGCAAATACACTCATTTGTCTTCTCTCATCTTCACTCTTTTGAACCTGACCACTTTTATACTTATCAATCTTAAGTGCTTTCACCTTATTTTTCTTATATGCAATTTCTTTTCTCTTTACTTTCTCTTTCTTTTCACTCTTTCTCTTTTGCTCACTTTCATAAAGTCTCACTTGGTTTTCATACACTTATTTTGGAGTTAATGAAACAAATACAAATGGTTTTCCATCCATGGTGAAAGAATAACGATTTTTGTAACCATTATGTAAAACTCTTTTATCAAATTGCCAAAGATGGCTTAATAACAAATGCGTTACTTGCATTGGTACAATATCATAAAACAACTCGTCTTGATATCTACTAATGGAAAATGAAACCATAACTTATTTATTCACTCTTACCACTTCACTGTCATTTAATTATTGCAAGTTATATGGCCTAGGATGTTTGGTTGTATGCAAGTTCAATTTCTCCACCAACTTTGTACTTGTTACATTAGGGCAACTACCTTCATCTATGATCAAACAACAGAGTCTATCCTGAACTAAGCAGCATGTATGGAAAATATTTTCCTATTAGATCTCAACATCATCTTGCTTAACCTACACATTAAGAGCTCTCTTTGCTACTAAAAGCCTTCCACTATGCTTTGGATACTCTATCCCCTCATTAACATCACTAGCATCTTCTAGTGTGACATTTGGTCTTCATCACTAACTTCAGTAGCAAACACATAGTCACCATTCTCTTTTAGGTACGTGGTTCCTTTATTAGGATATTGTAAAGCCACATGACCCCTACCTAAACATCTAAAGAATTTGATGTCCTTAGTTTATCCTTAGGTGCCATTAAGTTTTTCCTTATATTTGCCCTTTTCAAAGCTACCTCCATTGGTCTTGGGTCTATATGAATTGATTTTCAGTTTATAAGTCATCTTCTCTTCCTTCTTCCCATAGTTTGGCTTTAAAAAAGATGAACCTGAGTTCTGATTATATCTAGAAGTACTCTTTCCTTTAAGCTATCTCTCAACTATCATGACAATCTATACCATGTCCTCAAGCTCCACATAGTGTTGCAGTTTTGCCACATTAGCTAGGCTTTTATTCAACCTTTGAAGGAATCTAGCCATGGTTGCCTCCTTATCCTCTATTACATTTGCCCTAACCATAGCAATCTCCATCTTCATATGGTACTCTTTCACACTCTTGGAACCTTGTATAGGGATCTACAGCTTGTTATACAAATCCTTATAATAAGAGCTAGGAACAAATCTCCATCTTATCACAATCTTCAACGCATTCCAAGTTTCTATGATTCTTTCAAATTTTCTTCTCTTAGTGGTAACATGCTAGTCCCACCATATTATAGCATAATCAGTGAACCCTACCATAGCTAAATAAACCTTTTCATCCTTAGAGAAGTTGCAACACTCATATATTAATTCTACCCTTCATTTATAATCCAAATAGACATTAAGGTCAGCTTTCCTTTAAAAAGAAGGTATTTTCATTTTAATACTACTAAGATTTTTGTCTACCTCTTCTTTAACTTTATTTCTATTATCCCAACCTCTATTGTACCTATCAATAACATTTCCATTGCCTCTTACTCCTCTACCATTCCTATTACCATATCCTTCTTGAAATCCACCTCTAAAGTTTCTATTAGCATTATCACTCTCATCACAATAATCATTACCATCTTCACCAAAATTATATTCAAATTACTCCTTCATGATCTCCTTCATGATCCTTCTAGTTGGCTACTTAGGATTCAACTCAATTCCTTTTTTATTTTATGCATCCTATTTTTAACTTCCCAAAACATTTGATTAATCTTATCAAACTTCTACTTTAAGGATTTCATAAGCAATTTGAAGTCTGGAACAACTACTTCCTTCTCTTTATGTGGAAAACTACCTTCTTTAGCATTAGACATTGTACCTGCAAGATTGTTTGAAAATAAAGAGTATACCTCACAAAACTCACTCCCTTATATATTTGCTCTCCACTCGATTGCAATAGTCCTTAACTTTTATGTTTTGCATAATAAAATGCAAGACTCTAAGAGCTCTTTCAATAGTTCTAGGCAAACTAAATTTAGAACAAACAAAACTTAAATATATCAACCTAGACCTATCTCTTCAGAGAAGTGAGAAGATCAAGAAGGATGGGCAATAAAGCAAACAGAATGACAAAGAGTTTAATGATATAAGCAGTGTAATCGAACAAAAATTGATTATCGAATATAATCAAATAAATGATCAATTAAACAAAGAAGTCTTTTTTTTTGCTAACTAATGGGTATTTCTGTAGAAGGAATGAATAGTAGCCACAAAACACAAGATATACACATTTTTTTTTTTGTTAACTAATGGGTATTTTTATAAAACCAATAACAACAATAGTGAAACACAAGAAACATACAAATTTTCTTTTTTTATTTTATTTTATTTAGAATTCAACCAACAATGAAGAACACACAAAAAAAAGATAATAAGAAAAGGATAACTAACTTGAGTTAAAGCTAAAGATTTGATATCAAATGATATGAATTTCGATTATATGCAACTAGAACCCAACACCAATATTGGTATAGGATCATTCTAATAAAGGTTAAGGGATTGAAGTTCTGACCCAATGATTATAAACAACCAAGAACCAGAACTATAGGATTTAGACATCACTCCTAACAATGAAAATGTTGAAAAAGATAAGCCTATTGAACTAACACACTCAAGTATGAAAGTTTAGAATTAATTTTTAAAGAATTAAAGAAAATAGCTCATTCACTCATAAAATGAAGTTCTACCCCCTTCAGCCATCCTTTTTCCCTTTTTATATGCTAATCCTCAAAAAACTTAGTTACTAAGGTGGGCTTATCAAGGAAATTCATCCAACCCACTAAATAATAATAAAACCTATGAAAATAACCCATTAAGATACTAAAATTCGTCTAACCCATTACATAACAATATAACCCATGACAATAACCCATTTAAATGCTCAAACACATGCTCCCAACTTTAACTTCCTTCCTAAGGCCATGGTTTTCATATTCCTTCACAAATGACACATTTGCAAGCCCTGGTAAAGCCTTATCATCCTTAACTTGTGCTTAGTAACTTCTTGTAAATAAATATCACACAAAAGTTGTAATTCCTTTATTTTCTTTGACCTTGCCTTTGTCATTAATGGTCCAAGGTTTTGCAAAACATTAACTTCCTTATTAATTTGATATGGTACAATATGGCTTCCATTAAGTTAGGTTTTAATTTTCAAAGAGGATTTGGGCTCAAGGTAAGGGTTTTGGTAAAGAATTATTCTTAGTTTATTTGATTAAGGATCATAGGGTTCTAAAAGAGGCTTTCTTAGATTGTATTAGCCTAAGTTTTAGTTTTGTAGGTTTTGAAGTAGATTAAGCATTTAGGCTTTGGAGAAGACTTGAAAAAGTTTTTTAATGGTTTTGTTTTTCTTAGACTAAATTAGTTTAAGTTTTAGGATAATTGGGTTTTTAAGGAGACTCATGCTGCCTTTTCTTTTTCTTCTTTTTCTCTTTTTTGTTTTTTTTTTTTCATAATAGAGGGAATACAAAGTTTATTCTTCCATAACATTGTCTACACCTTCATCTCTCATTACAACTTCCAAACTATAGTCGTAATAGTCCTCATTTCTTGGCTAAAGGTATCCTTCATATGGATTAAATCCTTCTAAGTATACATGGTCTGGGCTCCTTTTTTCCAATGTTTCTAATTGTCACATTTCTTCTTTAAGTTTGCTGTGTTTCGTCTAAAATGGTAGATAGACGTAAGAAAAAGTGATTTTCACAAAAATACTTTAAATGTTGTCCTAAGCATAAAGATTATATTTTGAATAACCATTCTAGAGATATTGCTAATTATTAATGTAAACTCTGGCGATCTAGATCTATTTGAATGATGCAATCATTGTTTCCCATAGATGATAAGATTTGTCTAGTATCCACTTACCATGTTTGATGTAGAAATGATGTTGAGTTGGGATAAGAGTGCCTCTAATCATTTTTGGAAGAGTTGATTCAACAGTGACAAGAACTTCAGTTTTTGATCTTTGGCTTGTCAAGTTTAATATCGTAACTGCCAATTTTCTCCTAAACATTTTGGTGAGTTGGATTTTAAGGAAAAAAATTTCACATAGAAACCCATAATCCAATAATGTTTGAACAAAAATCATTTAGGTTAGTTGTGTAGATCTAATCCTTCCCATATGCATATATGCTTTGTGGATGCTGAAAAGAAGTTGATAGGCATAGCATCTGGGATATCATAACCAATATTGCATTTTTTTTTGTGCATACCTTTAAAGTATCTTAGAGGCGGTGTATAAAGACTACTATTCCTAGTATTGAGATTTCATTAGCCATGATGCTTCTAAAGAATTGCTAGATCTCTTAGATTCTGTTGTTAAATTGTTGATGTTAAAAATAGTAGATCATGTCTTGAATATCTTGTGAGAATTTTTTAAGGTATATTTTTTTGAAAAAAAAAAAAACATCCTTGGAAAGGTGTTTTGGAAAGAACTAGAAAATTTTAGACTTGGAGTGGCCAAGTCTTTTGCCAGCCTTTTATGTGGTGGAAATGTGATGGTTGGTTGGAATTCACTTATCTTCCCTTTTCCCTTGTTAGACTTATGTAGTGGAAATGTTATGAATTGCTGATTGCTCTCTACATCGCCTAATCTCTCTTAGAGATTCTTTATTTCTATATTATAGACCTGTAATGTCTACTCAACAATTTCTAATTTTTCTAATATCTTTCTAAAATTTTGCATGAGTTGTATAATGATTGCAAAAACGTAAGTCCTACAACCCATGTTTTAAAGAAAGATGTTTAGTAATGGTGTTGCAAATAGACCTATAATGTCTGCTCAATAATTTCTAATTTTTCTAATATCTTTCTAAAATTTTGCATGAGTTGTATAATGATTGCAAAAACATAAGTCCTACGACCCATGTTTTAAAGAAAGATGTTTAGTAATGGTGTTGCAAACTTTGATCATTTTTTAGGTCTGGTGATTATAGGTTTCAAAATGTATCAACAAGTGTCTTGTTACACTGATCAAGATTTCTTGGAAGCTGAGGATGGAATTTTTGTTTATGGCCTATTGACAAAATTGGTAGAGCAATGCTTTCAAATTTTGTGTGATACCTACTAAGCAACTTGTTCTATAAACCTTTGAATCAATTTGTTATGCATGCCCTAAAAAGCTAAGAAACAAGTTGGGTTGATCAAATTAGAACCCTAAGGAAACTAAGTTCTAAAAGCCCCAATTTTAAGATGCCACAAAAGTTGATCACTCCTTTGATAAGTCAAGATAACGTATTCTTCTAAGAACACCAGAAAACAGAGCAAAGTTTGTTGAAAAAAAAAATTACCTCAATCTTGTTTATTCCATTTTATATAGTTGTAGCCTTTATATAGGCATGTAAATATTACAATTCTATAAGGAAAAGGTATTTCTTAACATACCTATATAGGAAAACCTTAATTATAGGTGATCCCTCTAATTAAGGAATGCAAATATACCTTTATTAGGAATCCTAAATCTGTATTGATTAGGAATTCTTAAAAAGATACCATTAATGATATAAAGTCAAAGTAAGGACCTAACTAATGTATCAAGACATAACTGAACTCACAAGCCTAAACAAACCTAAGAAGTTAAACCTTTTCTACATGTAATTCGACCTTAGCTTAAAATCTAGCAACCCAACACAAAAGCAAGCCCATTAATACAACTTAACATGCAATTGAGCCTTTTCTTATCTTGGTCATGCAGTTTGGACTTATATTATAGGCTCGATGTTTTTTTCTTTAAGTTCTAGGCCTTATCCATCATCTTACACATAAAGATAAGTAATTATCCTTGGTGTAGTATTAAAAACTTTTAGAACAGTCTTGGAATCTTCTTGAGTGCCCTTTTTGTCACACAATTTTATGATTAAGCCTTGTAAAGCCTCTTTTATCCTTTTTGTCTTTGCCTTAGTCATTGGACCACCGATTCCTTGCAAAGGATCCAAGGAATACTTGCTTTATTGTACTTGAATATCACCTTGTTCTCCATCATTCCTCTGCTTTTTGAAAGGATTCATCCTTGAATCACCTACATCAAATAAGGATAAGTCAATAATATTAAAACTAATAATAATATAACTATAGTTGCTTGGTAAATATGGCTTATAGGCATTGTCATTAATCCTCTCCAAAACTTGAAAAGGTCCATCTCCTCAAGGCTACAATTTGGACTTTCTTTGTGGGGGAAATTCTTCCTTCCTTATATACACTCATACCTAATCACCAAGTTTAAAGACAACCTTTATATACCCTTTATTAACTTGCTTAGCAAATTGCTTATTCTTCCTTTCAATGTTAGCCCAAACCTTGGCATGTAAATCTTTTACAAATTTTGCATTTTTCTTACCATCAATGTTAACACACTCTTTAGTAAGCAAAGATAAAATGTCCAAAGGAGTTAAAGGATTAAAACTATAAGCAACTTCAAAAAGTGACAAAGAAGTAGTGGAATGAATAGATTTGTTATAAGTAAACTTAACATGTGGCAACTATCATTTCCATTGCTTCAAGTTCTTTTGAATGATAGCATGTAACAAAGTAGTAAGTGTCCTATTAACTACTTCAGTTTATCCATCTGTTGGAGGATGTGCAACAGTAGAAAATAAGAGTTTAGTTCCCAATTTATTCCATAAAGTGCACCAAAAATGACTTAAGAACTTAGCATCCCCATCGCTAACAATAGTTTTTGGAAATCTATGTAAACACACCACTTCCTTAAAGAATAACTCACTAATATATATTGCATCATTAGTTTTAAAACATGCAACAAAATGAGTCATTTTGTAACAATGACAAATATGCTATCATTACCACTTTGAAACCTTGGTAATCCTTAGACAAAGTCCATAGAAATATTAGTCCAAGGTTGGTTAGGCATATGTAAAGGTATATATAAGACATGCGATTTAACTTTATCTTTTGTTTACCTACATGTAATGCACTTATCGCAAATGGAAAGTATATCATACTTTATATTAGGCTAATAAAAATGCTCATGCAATATATCTAGAGTTTTCATATCAAAGTGTCCTATTAAACCATCTTCGTGAGCCTCTCTAACAAGTAACTCATGAATAAAACAAATAGGTCACATATAATTTATCCCTTTTAAATAAAAACCCTTCATGCCGATAAAAGTCACCGAATGCACACTTATTGCATGCATTCCATACTTGGCCAAAATCAAAATCATTCGCATACAAGCCTTTAAGCAATTTAAAACTAAGTAACTTAGTTTGCCAAGAAGTAAGTAATGTGTACCTCTTGAACAATGTATCGACAACAACATTTTCCTTTTCATGTTTGTACTTGATCATATAAGGAAATGTTTCTATGAACTCTAGCCATTTAGCATATCTTTTATTAAGCTTACCTTCAAATTTCAAGAACTTTAAACTCGCATGATCAGAATGAATGATGAATTCTCTCAACTACATATATTATGGTCATGTTTAAAGAGTTTGTAACAATATGTGAAGTTCCTTATTATAAGTTAGATAATTTAAGGCTGCCTTAATTTTCCTTTCACTAAAATAGTCTATTGGTTTGGAATCTTGCATCAAAATAGTCCTTATTCCTATTTCAGATGCATCATATTTTACCACAAAAACTTTATCAAAGTTGGGCAAGCATAATAAAGGTGCATTAGTAAGCTTTTCTTTCAAAGTACTAAAAGCCTGATCATGCATATCATCCCACTTAAAAACAACATTCTTTTTTAACAAGTTCATTTAGCTAAAATCCTTAATAAACATTTAATTAAAACTTGCTAAACCATAAAAGCTTTTTACCTTGTTCATATTCTTAAGCATCCTTGTAATTGCCAATAGAAAAGGCAACTAAAACTTGTTAGGTTACTCTAATTTCTCCATAATCATTCAACCATTGTAGTTTATAAGGCTTAAGATGCTTGAAGATATTCAAATTCAACTTCTCTACCAACAATGTATTAACAACATTAGTACAACTTCTACTATCGATAATCATGCTACATACCTTATCTTTAATGTGGCATCTTGTATAGAAAATATGTTCACATCACTCCTTATCATTATCATATTTAAGCTGAATACTTAGTGCATCCCTTGCAACTAGCATATCTTTATAAACAAGTTCTTCAACTTCAACATCAGTACAATCCTTTAATGGTGGCATGTTATTATCACTTGAACTAATGCTTTCTATATCACCATTCTCTAACATAATCATAGCTCTTTTATTTGGATATTGAGAAGTAATATGTCCATGTCCTTAACACCTAAATCACTTAACATCACAAGATTTAGAAGATTTCATTTTAGTTTTACCTTTAAAAACAACAACTAATTCTTTTGGCCTTGCATGTTTTTTTGATTTTGAGGCTACTTTGGCATCTTTCCAAGTTGCCTTCTATGTAGAACTAGAAGCTAATCCAAATTTTGATCCTTTGGACTTGATTTATTTCTCTACCTTGATAGCCTTATGCAACAACTCCTCTAACTCCAAATAGTGTTGTAAATCTACTACATCAATAATTTCCTTGTTCAAACCACAGATAATTCGTGCCATGGTAGCCTCTCGGTCTTCCTCTACATTGGCTTTAATCATGGCTATCTCCATTCCTTATAATAGTCCTTCACACTCATATACCCTTGCACCAGCCTTTGCAACTTTTTATGTAAGTCATTATGATAATGGCTAGGTATAAATTTCTTGTGCATTATTGATTTTATCACTTTCCATGATTAAATTAGCCTCTCACCATTCCTCTTTCTACTTATTACTAATTAGTCTCACCAAATACTTGCATAATCAATAAATTCTAAAACTGTCAATTTTACTTTATTCTCCTCAAAATAATTATGGCAAGTAAATACATGCTTAACCTTTCTCTCCCACTTTAAATAATGTTCAAGATCATTCTTCCCCTAAAATGTTGGAATCTTTATCTTTATGCTGCCCAAATTACTCTCTTTTGGAAACAACCTTCTTGCCTTTTCTTAATCTTAATTCTTCATAATCTAACTCTTCCTTATATTCTTCCTTAATCACATGCCTTTTAAAGGTTTTGGATTTGTTAGGTGATTGTAACTTATTTAGCATTCCATTTATCATCTTAAATTGCTCGGTCAAAGTCTTCATCCAAATCTTCACATTTATGTCATGCATTTCTCCTTCACTACTTATGTTTACAACTTGCAGAAACACATTAGTAATTAAAAGAAATTTGTTCCTTACACACTCCCTCATGTGTTTGCCCTTAAATTAGATTGTTATCAATCATATTTTACTCTATTTTGGCTTTTCTTGATGATGATCTCAGATAGTGGCAATTCTCATAATCAAAACTTTTAAAAGAGATTCAAGATATCCTTTTTTTAAATTAAAGAAAAATCATATTTGCAACCTTATACATAATACGTTGAAAGAATCAAAATGCTTTATTCAACTTAAATACAACTTCTTTTGCTTCCTTTTTTTTTCATTTTTTTTGGTCAACTTTTTTTTTTTTATCAAAACACCCACAAAATTAACACAACTTCAAGAGTAATAAGCTAATCAGAACAAACCAAAAGAACTAAGCAAAGAAACATAAGGAATGAATAAAGCATAAAGACAAATACTAAACAAAGAAGGAAAAAAGATATATAACTTATTTCTAGAACTAAGGCTTTGATACCAACTGATAAAGAACCTCTTAGACGACTTGCCTTATGAACCTTTGAATCAATTTGTTATGCATACCTTAAAAAGTTAGGAAATAAGTTAGGTTAATTAGATCAAAACCCTAAAGAAAATAAGACCTAAAAGCCCTAATCTTAAGATGCCATAAAGATTGATCAATTATTTGATAAGTTAAGACAATACATTCTTTCAAGAATATAAGAAAGCAGAGCAAAGCTTGCTGAAAAAAATGCCTTAATCTTGTTCATTCTATTTTACATAGTTATAGCTTTTATATAGACATGTTAATATTACAATCCTATTAAAAAAAATGTATTTCTTAATATACCTATGTAGGAAAACCTTAATTATAGGTGATTTTTCTAATTAAGGAATACAAATCTACCTTCATTAGGAATCTTAAATCTCCATTCATTAAGAATTCTTAAAAAGACTACCACTAATGATATAAAGTTGAAGTAAAGACCTAACAAATGTATCATGACTCAATTGAACCTATAAGTCTAAATAAACCCAAGAAGTTAAGTCTTTTCTACATGTAATTCGGCTTTAACTTAAAATCTAGCAACCCAACACAAAATCAAGCCCATTAATACAACTTAACATGTAATTAAGCCTTTACTTAGCTTGGTCATGCAACTTGGACTTATATTATGGGCTTGAAGTTTTGTTCTTTAAGTTATAAACCTTGTATATCATTTTACACATAAAGATAAGTAATTATCCTTGGTGTAGTATTGAAATCTTTTAAAATAGTCTTACAATCTTCTGAAGCACCCTTTTTGTCATGCAACTCCATGATTAAGCCTTGTAAAGCCTTTGTCATCCTCTTTGTCCTTGCCTTAGTTATTGAACCACCGATTTATTGCAAAAGATCTAAGGAATATTTGCTTTGTTACACTTAAATAGCACATTGTTCTCCATTATTGTGTAAGTGGTCCAATTAAGATTTATTGATAATTTATCCATTTACAAAACAAAAAGTTGGCTAAACATATATCTTAATAAACAAAGATGTTAGATGTAGACTAAGATGTCCTATTTTGATGTGATAATGCCTCTATATATTTGAATCAAGGTCCATGTCCATATCCATGTCCATAAATGCGAGTTCTTTAAACTTTAACATGGGAGCAAGATTTGTAAAAAGATGGATTAATAGATAAATAAAACGTATATGAGTATAATAATTTAATTTAATCCATGGAATCACTTCAGGAGGTACTCCTTCAATATTTGCCTAAAAATTTTCAATTTTAGAAGGAAACATCGTACAAAATTCATCGATAAGATTTTTTTTTTCAATATGATCAAAAAAATCAATATCATAAATATATTCTACAAATTTTTCAATAGACATTGTAAACACAAATATTATATTACATAAACATGTAATAATAACAACAAGGGATATAAAATAAAAAGGAAGATGCAAAAGATGAAAATAAATTTTTAAATATAATATTATACAAATAAACACAACAAAGAAGATAAAGGATAATTTTAGAAAGCAAACACAACAGAATACTCTAAATATAAGTGAAAATAACAAAATAGGTGAAGATTTTGTGTTTTTTTTTAAATACAAACATATGATAATGGACACAGATGGAGGTAAAAAATGAAAATTAAATGGTAAAATATAAGAAGTAACACAAGATATCAAGATACAAATACACAAACAAAAAGACATTAACATAGACAAATAAACATTCATAGATTATACTTTTGATCTTAATGACCAAAGGGATTTGAATTTTTATCCTTAGTTTTTTAAAACTAAAATAAAAGGTACAACACGACAAAAGAAGAGAGAAAAACAAAGAGGTAGAAGAAGATGAACAGAAAGTCGTTTTGCAAAATACTAAGTTCATTTTTTCAAAAAACTATGAACAATGATATATTGCTTTTTACAATCCAAGGAGCAAAGCAGAGAATACAATGCCTTCAACACTCAACTAAAATCCCAATAGGCTCCAAGGCCACTTAAGAATGCTTGAAAACAATAAGAAAATGTTTAAAACTTAAATAAATCCAAATTGACAGAACAAATGCAAATACCTGATACAACTCACTTCTCATCCCTATGCTCTAATACCACTTTGACATTTTTGGTTTATTTCAAACAACCCTTTTATTTTAATATAAATTATAAATATTTCTATGATTTATTTTATTTTGTGTAACTCATTATTAAACCACAATACAAATACATTGATTATTTTATGTTGTTTTATAAAAGAGTGAACTAAGCCATAGGTTGGAGTAGTGAAACCATCCATGACTCCCTTGAGATTCATTGAGATCTGATTGTCCATGTGTTTTTTATTGCATGAAAACATTGCAATGGTTTCTCTGCTTGTCATGTGAGTAGAAAATTTAATGCTGTAGCCCATGAGTCAGTAAAGTTGGCTCTCCCGGATTCCACCGCTGCGAAGCTGACCATCTTTCGATTTTTAGTCTATCGGACAAGATGATGCATGTACCGAAGACTTCAGACATGCTTCATTATTAGTAAACATGGCACGTTAGATACACTGTTGAAGCGAGAAACATGAGACGTGTGGCTCATTCTTGTCGCCTGGATTTTCATCTATTTTAATAACACAACAGCCATACGAGTTTTTGGTGGGGGGGAAGGGTGGGGGCAGAGACAGAACTGGATGGTGGACTATATTCATTTCTAATATTAGTAGACACAACCTTGCTTTCTTACGGCATTGCTGACATAATATTTGACGCGAGATATATTTGTGTTCCATTACAGCTTCAGATTCTTCGTCAGCCTGTCCAGGATTATTGTTTTTTGTTTTTTTTCTCAAAAAAAGGAAAAAAAAAAGATTGGTTAGAAAATGAAATCACCATCAATTATGTCATGAATCTTGAGGTGTATCATCCAGCAATTCTGTGATGCAAATGGCATCCCATTGTGGTTTATCATGTCTTATTCCCCTAATCATACGATTGTGTGGTTCATTCTGCTCTTTTTCATAATAACAATCGTTTTTTTTTTTTAAATATGATTAAAGTCAACTCCTATTTTGTGGGAAGTTGCAGGAAACTGAAATTTGAATCTGTCACCTTCCATAAGATCCAAGTAAGTTGTTCACACCGAAAAAAAAAAATCTAGGAAAGATTACAGAAAAATGTGAAGTTTAAGGCTATTGGTTTTTCTTGTTACATAATTGAAATTTTCCGACGAAACACTCTACATTTTTAATAATATTATTAGCCTATGTACATAGAATATGTCGGCTGAATGGAATAATTGTTGTTCAGCCGCTAAAGTTGCCTAAATATATCAGCTAGATGCAAGAACATGTGGCAGGAGCACGTCTCCGGATTAATGGAAGATTACAGAAAAATGTGAAGTTTAATTGAAATATGATTTTGCATGGTGGTATGATTCTTATAAATAGTAGAAGCCCCGGCTAATTTATAGTAGTTTAGACCAGGCTCCAAATTATAAGGGCATGTGCATGAGCTCTAAAACAAGTGGGATTGGATGTCATGTCGGTTTATTCCTTAGAGTGTAGGCAGACCATAATTGATCAGGATCTATTAAAAAAGTCATCCCCAGGTTCTCAGTCGGTGTTTGGCTTGCACAAAAGTAATGCAGGGAACGTGGACGGCCAATGAAATTTTATGACTCACAGCTCTTGTTTGAAATGGAAATCAATTGGGTCTTCTTCTAGCATTACAATGAGTGTCCCAAGAATATGGCATTGACGGACTGGTCGGCGAATCACTTGTCTAGTTTTCACATGAACCTTTTTACGGTAGATGCGAACCCAACATACCAATCTTCTGAAAGTTTTCTGAAGCGGGCATTTTTATCCACGCTCATGACGCAAACATATTTTATTAACGTTAATTATATAGACCCTGTCAACTTGATGTGTTACAGAAATATACTAGTATTGTATTAGATGGACTATTAAATATACGATAAAATATTTGTTATTAATTATATATTTTAATATATATAAATATAATTATTTATAATATATATATATATATATATTATAGGTATTTTAATTTATGTACTTATGACAAATAAATTATTTAAATGTTAATATATTCTTAATAGTTATATATGATTAATGAATTTTAAAATTTCATTTTTATAATAAGTTATTTATTTTAATCTTTAAAGCAATTAAGTTGGTTAATAAGTTATTAGTTTTTAAAATTAATTTTATGCTATTAACTTTTAATGAAAATGATGTATTTTTTTATAAAATTATTTTTGAATGAATTGTAGGTAAAAGGCAAATCTTTTCTTAGAAATTATTTTCATTGAAAAAGTTACTTATTTTGGTATAAAAATAATTGCCACTAATGTATAATTGTTCCAACAACTTTCTCTTATCCTATATAATTCCATCTACATTAAAAAAAATACATGTTAAGGATCTTATATTAAGTTATTTTTAAAAGTGTATGTTTGTTAATAGTGAGTAAAATTCTAAGAAAACTTTTATGAGTTTTGAGGTTGTAAACTTAAGAAATCAAGAGTTTAAGAAATACAATTATATGAGTATGTTGTAATAAGGTTACAGACTTTTATACGATTTAATCAAGGATTACATTATTATTATATTTGATCTCTTTCTTCTTGAAGAACTTAATGGTAAATTTGAAATTCCCAAAATGATTATCTTGGAAAGAGATGTAGAAATAAAAGTTATGAATCTTTATAAATCATTGTGTCTTACTCTTCTTAATTTTTTGTTTTGTACAAACTCACACACTAAGTTTTTTACCATAACATATATTAATATTTTTCTTATTTTTATGTAAGTTGGTTGTTAGTTTTGCAAATGAAATTTTTTTAATTTATTTTCTTGCCTTAGTCAATATTAGTATTATTAAAATTGCATTAACCTATTTATATACCACATTATATTTTTATTTTCTACAATAATTTTCATTTCAATTTTTCTACTGTATACATTATAGTATCATGTTTTTTATCAACTTAATTCACCTCTTCTCTTAGTTATTTTTGAGACCAATAATTGTTATTAGAGTTTGGTCTTTGAATTTTCAATTCTACCATTTATAGTTAATCTATGACTTGCTTTTCACCTATGTGTTACTTCGATAGTATACATTTTAACTATTGAAAAAATAAAATGACTATGTATTTTTAATGCTATAACTCTACTATTTGACCAATCATTTTTTAATGTTTTAGAAGAATCATTAAAATTGAAAATGAAGTTATTATTGATATACCTAAGAGTAAATATATCTCAAAAGATTTTAAAAAATAAAATCTTAACTTTAAAGTCAAATAATTGCTTTATTGTGTCATGATCTTAGATGAATACAACTATATCTCTTCTTGTCAATTAGTTGAAGAAATATGGAACAATTGTGTGTTGACATATAAGAGAACCACCTAACTTAAGGACACTAGCATTAATATTCTTATGTGTGAGTATAAATCATTTAAAATGATTAATGATGAAAATATTACTAAAATATATTTAAGATTTACTAACATTGTTACTTTTTTAAAGAAATTTTGGAAAGAACCTCAATGATGCAAAACTCATAAAATAAGTTACTCAAATCTCTTTGAAAGTCATGGAACCCAAAGGCAATCACAATTTTAAAATCAAAGGACTTGATCATGTTGCCTTTAAATAAATTAATGGGCTCATTACTCATAAACAAAATGACATTCAAAAAGAAAGTCATAGAGAGAAAAAAAAAAAAAGGCTTGGCATTTAAGGCCTCTATCTTAGCTAAAAGAGTAGCTAAAGATGATCAAGAAAATGATGTGGATGATAGTTTATTTAATGAATAAGATTAAGAAGAGATTATGATGTTTGAATAAAATTTTGCTAAATTTTTAAAGAAAAAAAAGTAACTTGATTGAAAATTATTTAAGTGATCTACCAAAAATGATGCAAAGTAAAAGAAGAAATTATTTATTACGAGTGTAACAAACTTGAACACATTATGGCAAATTGTTCTAGCAAGAAAAAGGGTAAGAAGCCAACTAAGAAAGCATACAAGGCTACTAAGGATGATTCCAATGACTTAAATGACAAATCCTTTAGTGATGAAGTGAATTACATATGCCTCATAGGTAAAGATGATGAGATAAATTCTAACTATGAGTTATGTAATGATATTAAGATTAGTGACATGTTTATATGTATAAATAAAAAACAAAAATATTCAAACAAGTAACCAAATTTAGTGATCTCAATGCTCCCTATAAAGTAACAAGTATAAGAAAAAGATCTTAAAAAGTAAAAATGAATTATTCATATAAGAGTGAAGTTCCCAACTTCTTCCTAGGATTTACTAGTTTGTGATATTGAGAAGGGGGTGAATCAGTATCACCATAATTTGCAATTCATTGGTAAATGAACAACTTCAACCTCTTCTTAAAAGCGAACTCTTTCTCAGACTCAACTAAAGTAGATCTATTGCTACCTACTAATCACAATAGTCCCCAAAATCACCTTTCAGACACCTTGCCTAATAAATAATTCGGGTGTTCTTGTTTAGGTCTTCGTTAGGTTATAAGTTGACTGATACTTTATTTGTGTTTACAACTCAATTCAAAACACAAAACGTAAAACAAATTAAGGACACATGAGATTTACGTAGTTCCGTCAACGTGACGTACATCCATGGTAGTAGGGACTCTCCTTTATCAAGACAATCCACTATACTTAAGGATTCCAGTTACAATGGATGTCTTAATCCTCTATTACTTTTACTATTACAATTACTAAGCAAGTACAATACAAAGAATGTCACTTACTGTGTCTACCCTTCTTCTAACTTGTTATTGTTCCCACAGCCTTGTATGGGTTGTAATTGTTATCAACTAGGTTTAAGTGTGCAAGAAAGTAAAGCCACATGGAAGGGCAAGACAATAAATTCACCCTCTTTATTAGGTTTTATGGAGGAATATATAAAGACCTAATACTGTAGAGAGCCGAACAGTAGCCATCAATGGGAAGAGAGAGAAAATGATTCAATTGTCGAATGAATAGTAGCTGTCACCAGAAGAAGAAGAGAAAACAAAAATTGGTCAAACAGGAGAAGGAGATAATGAGGTGAACGGAAAAGAGACAAAACTGCGCGTGGAAAAAATTAGGGGGTTGAACAAAGAGATACCAACGACAACAAAGAAGAACAACCGTTGAGAAAGAGAGAGAAAGAAGGAGATGCCGAAAGTGGGGCTGAACGAAGAACAAAGAACAAAGGTCGAGATACGACCAAATTAGAGCCGTCGTCGAGCGAAGGAGAAAAGAGGACCAAAAGAGTGGAGAAAATTGGACACCACTGATACGCCCAAAATACACCCAAAGAAGAGAGAGAAGCCATTGTTGGAAGAACATTGTGTGGTCGATCAAAACACAAGAGAGACGACCAGACTAGAGGAGTCGACGTAAGGGAGAGAGAAAACACGACCAAATAGGGGAAAAGGAGAGAATCTGGAATGGCCAAAGAGGGGTGGACGAAGAGAGAGACTGTCGGTCGAACAGAGGAAGTTTGACTGGACGGTGAGAGAAATCTTGCGATAAGAGAGAGAAATCCGGTTAGACAGCAAGAGAGAGAGAAACGGATAGGCAGGTTGTGAGACGTGGAATGGTAAACTAGAAATGTGAGGTGAGCCGTTAGACAAGGAGACGAGTGAGCTAGTGTGACGGTGAAAGCAGGAGTTGTGTGAAACAACGTAGAGAAGGAATTTAGCGAAGGACAGAAAGAACTCAACTTAGTTTTAGATTTCTTCAAGAGAGGTTAGAGAGCGTTATGGTGAACTTCTAAGCAGCAATGGAGCAGCCTTTCAAATTGAACAGAGACAAAACAAGCTAAAAAAAGGGTAAACATAGTAAGTGACACTCTTTGTATTATACTTGCTTAGTAATTGCAATAGTGGAAGGAGTAGAGGATTAAGACATCTATTGTAACTGGAATTCTTTAGTATAGTGGATAGTCTTGGTAAGGGAGAGTCCTTACCATCGTGGATATATGTCATGTTGACGAAACCATGTAAATCTCGTGTGTCTTTAATTTGCTTTACGTTATGTGTTTTGGATTAAGTTGTGAATGCAGCTAAAGTATTAGCCAACCCATAACCTAATGAAGACCTAAACAATATCATCAGAATTGTCTATTAGGCAAGGTGTCTAAATGTAAAGCAAATTAAGGACACACGAGATTTACATGGTTCCATCAATGTGACGTACATCCACGGTGGTAGGGACTTTCCCTTACCGAGACTACCCACTATACTTAAGAATTTCAGTTACAATGGATGTCGTAATTATCTATTCCTTTCAATATTGCGATTACTAAGCAAGTACAATACAAAGAGTGTCACTTACTGTGTCTACCCTTCTTCTAACTTGTCTTGCCTTTGTTGAATTGAAAGGCTGCTCCATTGCCGCTTAGAAGTTCACTGTAATGATCTTTAACCTTTCTTGAAGAAATTTGGAAATATGTTGAGTTCTTTACATGCTTGGCCGAATTTCTTCTCTACGTTGTCTCACACAATTCCTGTTTTCATCCTCTTATGGTCTCACCCGTCTCTTTGTCTCACGATCTCACTATCTTATGGCTCACCTGTCTATTTCTCTCTCTCTTGCTGTCCAGCCAGATTTCTCTCTTTTCTTGCTAGATTTCTCTCACTTTCCTACCAGATTTCTCTCTCATACCACTGGATTTCTCTCTCTTCATCCACCCCTCTTTGGTCATTCCAGATTTTCTCTCCTTTTCCCTTATTTGGCCGTGTTTTCTCTCTCTTCATCCACCCTTCTTTGGCCGTTCCAGATTTTCTCTCCTTTTCCCTTATTTGGCCGTGTTTTCTCTCTCCTTCCCATTGACTCCTCTGTTCTGGTTGTCTCCTCTTTCTCTTTCTTTCGATGGTTGTTCTTTGTTGCCATTGGTATCTCTCTCTTCTATGGTCGTCTAGTTTCTTCTTCTGCCAATCTGCTTTTCTTTGTCCTACTGTCCTGCCCCGTCTAGCCATCACTCTTTTCTCCTTCGCCCGACGACGACTCCGATTTGGTTGTATATATATTTTTCTTTTTTTTCTCTCTTTAGTTCGACGAATTCGTTTTCTTTCTCTTCTTCTTTTCCGATAATGGCTACAATTTTCTTTTTCTCTTCTTCTTCACGTCGATGGCTCTTCTCTCTCTTCAAAGTGTTTTCTCTCTCTTCGTCTGATGGTTGCTCCTCTTCTCCCATTTTTGCTCTCTTCGTTCGTCAGTTACTGTTCACTCAACGGCTACACTGTTCGCGATGGCTAGTGTTCATGACGGCTACTCTTTTCTTTTGTAGGTGGTGTTCTTCTGTGTATGGTTTGTTGTTGGCCTTTATATACTCTCTATAAAACTTAATAGGGTGGATTTACTATTTTGCCCTTCCATGTGGATTTTACATTTTTGCCCTTCCATGTAGCTTTTACCTTCTTGCCCTTCCATGTGGCTTTACTTTCTTGCATACTTAAACCTAGTTAACAACAATTACAACCCATACAAGAGTGTGGGAACAACAAAGTGCAATAATCTGACGCTGCACTACCTAAAGACAATGAAACTTTGCTACAAAAGTTGAAATAGAAGGCTGTGACTCAGAAGAAGGTAACTGAAGAAGAGAAGACAATTATCAAACCAAAGCCAGGGCCAAAAATGATGTATGTGGTTAAAGAGTAGCAACCCATAGCTGCTACATCTTAGAAAGAAACGAAAGTCAGCCAGCAGAGGACTACTGCTGAACAGAAGAAGGAGAATAAGGTGACTGAAATGAAAGTCACACAAGCAAAGAAGCCAACTACTTTGCTTACAAAGCAAGTAATGAACAGAAGAAGACAAGCTGTGATTAGACCCAAAAAAAGGCAGTTTCAAGGTCATTGCCTTTATTGTGGAGTCTGGGGTTATAAGGCAAGTAACTGTTGGTAGAGAAGGCCAGTATATGTCTCCAACTCGAGAATATCCGATGCTGCATACAGGGAGAGACAATACAAAATTCAGTGGAGAATACCTGTCGTGAGTTCTTGCACATACTATAAAAAGCAAGGACACACTGACAAGGAGTGTTGGTGGAAGTCCAAACCAATGACTTCAAAGAATAAGTTTACTGTATTGGCAGACTTGGAGTAGTGTGAAAGGTGTGGACAGGATGGTCATAATGCCAAAAGATGCATGAAACTTCTCCCTGAGTAAGAGAAGGCATTTAATGGCATAGTAAAAACAAGCAATGCAATCAAAACTGAGAAAAAGGAGAAAGTTATCTTCTAGCCTATTCAAAAGAAGGAATATAGAGCAAAAATGGAGGTGGCTAATATAGCTAAAATTGCACTAAAGGCTGATTGCAAGGATAAGGAGTAGATCCTTGATAGTGGATGCACTTCATACATGAAAGGAAACAAGAGTAAATTATCAAAGCTAAACAAATCAAGAGAAGGAAGAGTTAAGTTTGGCAATGATGATTCACTCAACATCAGTGGTTAGGGGTCAGTAAATATTGGAAAAAGAAAGATAGACGATGTTCTGCACGTTGAAAGACTCAAATATAATCTAGCATCTATCAACCAATTATGCAATGACAACCACAAAGTTATATTCATAAAAATAGGTTGCCAAGTAAAGAGTAAAGAAGGCAATACTGTTGCAACTGGGAAGAGAACAACTGGAAATTTGTAAGTGATTGATGAAGAAAGAGATCCTCTTGCAACTAAGATTGTGCAAGAAAGAAAGCGAAGGAAAACATAAACCAGTCAAGAAAATCAGATCATAGGTGACCCATCACAAGAGCTATAACAAGAAGAAGAATTGTGGGAGCTACTATGTTACTCTCACAAGTTGAACCTAAAACTATTAAAGAGGCTACACAAGATCTAACTAACTCTCTGTTCACAAAGCTGTTTGAAAAGCACAAAATGAGTCTGTCTGTGCGAATGCCTCCTCAAGCCTGAAAATCAGGTGAATCCTTCATCTCTACTTTGCGAGTTTTTCAAATTTGTAATTGGTTGGCAAAGGGGGAGAGAAGCAACAGTGCAATAGAGCTGTTGGGGAGTGCATATTTAGGGGGAGTTGAAACTGTTGTATAGTGGCTTTTATTAAAAGTGTTGCCAACAATTACAAAGAGAGAGATTATTGTTCCCACAGCCTTGTATGAGTTGTAATTTATGTCAACTAGATTTAAGTGTGTAAGAAAGTAAAACTACATGGAAAGGCAAGAAAGTAAAAGCCATATGGAAGGACAACAACATAAAAGCCACATGGAAGGGCAAGACAATAAATTTGCCCTCTTTATCAGGTTTTATGGAGGAGTATATAAAGGCCTAACATTGTAGAGAGCCGAACTGTAGCCGTCGAGTGAACAGTATTTGTCAACGGGAAGAGAGAGAAAATGATTTAGCTGTCGAGTGAACAATAACCATCACTGGAAAAAGAAGAAAAAAATGAAAATTGGCCAAACAAGAGAAGGAGACAAAGAGGTGAACGACCAAGTGGGTGAACAGAAAAGAGACAAAATGGCGAGTGGAAAAACTTGGGGGCGCTAAACGAAGAGATACCGATGGCAACAAAGAAGAACAACTATCGAGAGAGAGAGAGAGAGAGAGAGAGAAGGAGACGCCGAAAGTGGGGCTAAACAAAGAACAGAGAACAGAGGTTGAGATATGGCCAAATCGAAGCCGTCGTTGGCCAAATTGGACACCATCGATATGCCTAAAATACACCTAAAGAAGAGAGAGAAGCCGTCATTGAAAGAATAGGGGTGGTCAGCCAAAACACAAGAGGGACGACCAGACCAGAGGAGTTGACAAGAAGGAGAGACAAAACACGACCAAATAAGGGAAAAGGAGAGAAACTCTAGAACGACCAAAGAGGGGTGGACAAAGAGAGAGACCGTCAGCAGAACAGAGGAAATCCAGCTGGATGGTGAGAGAATTTTGGCTAGACGATAAGAAGGAAAAAGCTGTCAGTAAGAGAGAGAAATCCGGCTAGACAGCAAGAGAGAAAGAAATGGATAGGTAGGCCATGAGACATGGAACGGTAAACCAGAAACATGAGGTTAGCCGTGAGATAAGGAGACGGGTGAGACAGTGAGATGGTGAAAGCAAGGGTTGTGTGAAACAACGTAGAGAAGGAATTCGATGAGGCACGAAAAGAACTCAACGTATTCTAGATTTCTTCAAGAGAGGTTAGAGAGCATTGCGGTGAACTTCTAAATGGCAGTGGAGCAACCTTTCAAATTCAATAGAGGCAAGACAAATTCGAAGAAGGGTAGACATAATAAGTGACACTCTTTGTATTGTACTTGCTTAGTAATTGTAATAGTGAAAAGAGCAGAGGATTAAGACATCTATTGTAATTGGAATTCTCAAGTATAGTGGATAGTCTTGGTAAGGGAGAGTCCTTACCACCGTGGATGTACATCACGTTGACAAAACCACGTAAATCTTGTGTGTCCTTAATTTTCTATACAATTTGTATTTTGGATTGACTTATGAATGCAGCCAAAGTATCAGCCAACCCATACCTTAATGAAGACCTAAACAAGAACATTTGAATTGTTTATTAGGCAAGGCGTCTAAAAGGTGACTTTGGGGATTATTGTGATTAGTAGGTAACAATAGATCAACCTTAGATGAGTCTGAGAAAGAGTTCTCTTTTAAAAAGAGGTTGAAGTTTTTTACTTACCTACGAATTACAAATTGTGGTGATACTAATTAACCCCCTTCTCAGCATCACAAATTATTAGATCCTAGGAAAAGTCAGAAACTTCACTTGTCTTGCCTCTGTTGAATTGAAAGACTGCTCCACTGCTGCTTAAAAGTTCACCACGATGCTCTCTAACCTCTCTTGAAGAAATTTGAAAATACATTGAGTTCTTTAGTGCTTCACCGAATTCCTTCTCTATGTTGTTTTATACAGCTCCTATTTTCACTGTCTCACAGTCTCACTCGATACAAGCTCGCCTCACATAAGTTTCTGGTTTGCCCTTGTCTGTTTCATGCCTCCTTTGGTTGTATCAGATTTTCTCCCTTTTCTGCAGGTTACTGTTCTTCGGCCATCCACCCCTCTGTTCGGGCCATATCGAGTTTTTCTCTCCTTCCCCTGTTCTGCCATTCTCTTGCCTTTGGTGTTCTCTCTCCTTTCGCTGGTCTGCTCTGATTTGCTCAATTTGCTTTTTCTCTCCTTCTTTCAATGACCAACCTCTCCTCTTCTCCCTTTTTCTCTCCTATGTCTGATGACTGAATCATTGTGCTTTCTTATGTTGGCCTTTATATATAAAAACCTAATAGGGTAAATTTACTGTCTTGCCCTTTAATGTGGCTTTTACATTCTTGCCCCTCCATATGGCTTTTACCTTCTTGCCCTTCCATATGGCTTTACTTTCTTGCACACTTAAACCTAGTTGACAATAATAACAACCTATATAAGGTTGTGGGAACAACAATCTCCCCTTTTGTAATTATTGGCAACGCTCATAATAAAAGCCACTATGCAGCAGTTTCAACTCCCTTTAAATATGCACTCCCCTTTTCTTAACAGTTCTCGCTACACTGTTGCTTCTTTCCCCTTTTGCCAACCAATTACAAATTTGAAAAACTCACAAAGTAGAGTTGGAGGATTCACCTGATTTTCAGACTTGAGGAGGCATTAGCACAGACAAACTCATTATGTGAATACTCTGTGGACAGAGATTTAGTTAGATCTTATGTAGCCTCTTCAACAAATTTAGGTTTAACTTGTGAGAGTAAAGCAGTAGCTCCCATAATTCTTCGTCTTGTTGTAACTCTTGCTAATGGGTCACCTCTGATCTGATTTTCTTGATGAGCATTGGTCCATGTTTTCTTTGGCTTGGCTTTCTTTCTTGCACAATCTTAGTTGTAAGAGGATCTCTTTCTTCATCAATCACATACATATTTCCAACTATTCTTTTCTCGGTTGTAATAGTATTGCCTTCTTTACTCTTTACTTGGCAACATGTTTTTATGAATATTACCTTATGGTCTTCATTGCATAGTTTGCTGATAGATGCTAGATTATATTTGAGTCCTTCAACGTGCATAACATCTTTCAGCTTTCCTCTTTTAATGTTCACTGACCCCTGACCATTGATGTTGAGTGAATCATCATTGTTAAACTTGACTCTGCCTTTTCTTGACTTATTTAGCTTTGACAATTTACTTTTATCTCCTGTCATGTGTGAAATGCATCCACTATCAAGGATCCACTGCTTATCCTTGTAGTCAGCTTTGAGTGCAATTTCAGCTATATTAGCCACGTCCTTTTTAACTTTATATTCCTTCTTTTGAACTACCTGGAAGATAGCTTTCTCCTTCTTCACAGTTTTGACTACACTGCTCATTTTTACTGTGCCATTAAGTGCCTTCTCTTGTTCAGGGAGAAGTGTCGTGCATCTTTTGGCATTATGGCCATCTCGCCCACACCTTTCACACTATTCCAAGTCTACCAATACAACAAACTTGTTCTTTGAAACCACTGGTTTGGGCTTCCACCAACAGGCAATGACCTTGAAATTGCCTCTTCTTGTGTTTGATCACAACTTGTCTTCTTCTGTTCATCACTTGCTATGTAGGCAAAGTAGCTAGCTTCTTTGCTTATGTGACTTTCATTTTAGTCACCTTCTTCTCCTTCTTTTGTTTAGTTGTAGCCCTCTACTAGCTAACTTTCTTTTCTTTTTGAGACGTAGCAACTATAGACTACTACTCTTTAACCACATATATCATTTTTGGCCCTAGCTTTGGTTTGATAACTGTCTTCTCTTCTTCAGTTACCTTTTCCTGAGTCATAGCCTTCTCTTTCAACTTTAGTGCCAAAGTCTCATTGTCTTTAGGTAGTGTAGCATCAGATTACTACACTTCCTCTTCATTCTTCTTTTCTCTTGTAGAGCTTGTTCTCCTATCACTTTAACCTTCTGTAAGTTTCCTTCACTCTTTTTGAGTTGTTGCTGAAGTCTCAGCAACTCTATCTCCTTTTCTTTAATTTTTAAAGTCCTTAAGCCAAGCTCTATTGTAAGGTCTTCATATATTTTGATATGTTCTTCAAATCTTTTCTTCAAGTCAATATGTTCAGCCCTTATTTCATCTTTTGACTTTCAGCTTCCTCAGACTTTGTTTCAACTTGTTTTATGTGAGCTTCAACTTTTTTATGGTTTTTCCCCTTCTGATTATCTCCTTTAAAGTTGCTTCCAACTCAATTTCAAGATCTGGTTCTTCTTCATTAACCTCCTCCTCCTCTTCAGAGGTTGAACTACCACCTTGAGTTGATGCCATAAAGGCATGCTAATATGATGATTCTTCATCTTTCTTTTTATCAGCTTATTTTATTTAACTCACATAACTCTTGAATGAGCCTCTTTTCTTCTTCTGTGGGTCAGCAGTCTTCTTGCTGGACTTCTTTAATTTGAATGATGGTCTTCTCCATTTTGAATTTGGCTCATCATCACCATCTTCGTCTTCATCATTAAGTTTCACTTTGCACTGAGAAGCAAAGTGTCCAGTCTACCCACACCGATAACATTTCAAGGACAATTGTCCTTTTCCCTTCTTAGACCCCTTTTTGAATATCCTTGTGAAGTATTCCAACATTTCACTTTCACTTTCTTCCTCCTTATCATCATCATCCTCACTGAATGATTCTTATTTTTTTTTTTTTATCTTTAAGTGCTTCATAACTTTGAAAGCTGCCTCCTTTGATACCTTTGACCTTGAGGAGCTTTCAGTTCATTTTATTCTCATCTCATATGCAATGAGATTGCCCTGGAGATCATGCAGATACATAGAATTGAGATCTCTACTCCCTTCTATGGTTGTTACCTTTAAGGCAAACCTCTCAGGTAGAATTCCTAGAATTTTCTTCACAATAAATGAGTCCTTTCTGTTCTTCCCATGACTTCTAAGGTCATTTATAACATCAATAACCCTGGTGAAGAACTCTTGGACTGTCTCATTTTTCTACATTCTGAGAGATTCATATTTCTCCTTGAACACTTGAAGGTTAGCCTCCTTCATTCTACCATCACCCTCATAGACTTTCTGCAATTTGTCTCATATCGCCTTGGCAAATTTGCAATCCATGACTTTAGCATACTTAGCATCTGTCAATGCTGAAATGATGACATTTTAAGCCTTCCCATTTATCTTGAACTGCCTTAACTCCTCTGGGGTTGGGTCTTTACCTTCTTCTGGAGCCAGAAAACCCTCATATACGCATTTCACCACATTTTATGCCCACGGTTGCAAATACCACTTGCATTCTTACTCTCTATATATGGTAGTTGGTTCCGTTGAAAATTGAAACCTTATTGCTGTAAGTGGTGTTAGTGCTGGTACCATCTTTTATTTCTCAGTATACTGAACAAGTCAAACTTCTAGATCCCTTCAAACAAGTACACCAAGTTGTTAAGCTTTAAACTGGTGAACTTATGCTCTGATATTAATTGAAGTTTCTGACTTCTCCCTAAGATCTACTAGTTTGTGATACTGAGAGGGGGGATGAATCCATATCACCATAATTCACAATTCGCAAGTAAGTGAACAACTTCAACCTCTTCTTAAAAGTGAACTCTTTCTCAGACTCGACTAAGGTAGATTTATTGCTACCTACTATTCACAATAGTCCCCATAGTCACCTTCCAGACAACTTGCCTAATAGACAATTTGGATGTTCTTTTTTAGGTCTTCATTAGGTTATGGGTTGGCTAATACTTTAGCTGTATTCACAACTTAATTCAAAACACAGAACGTAAAGCAAATTAAAGACACACAAGATTTATGTGGTTCTATCAATGTGACATACATCCATGGTGGTAAGGACTCTCCCTTACCAAGACAATCCACTATACTTAAGAATTCCAGTTACAATGGATGTCTTAATCCTCTGCTACTTTCACTATTACAATTACTAAGCAAGTACAATATAAAGAGTGTCAGTTACTGTGTCTACCCTTCTTTTAACTTGTCTTGCCTCTGTTGAATTGAAAGGCTGCTCCACTGCCATTTAGAAGTTCACCGCAATGCTCTCTAACCTCTCTTGAAGAAATCTGAAAATACATTGAGTTCTTTAATGCTTCGTTGAATTCCTTCTCTACATTGTTTCACACAGCTCTTACTTTCACCGTCTCACTATCTCACTCGTCTCCTATTTCATAAACTCACTATCTCACCGCTTACCTTACACACGTTTTTGGTTTGCCCTTGTCTGTTTCACACCTCCTTTGGTTGTATCAGATTTTCTCCCTTTTCTATTGGTCACTGTTCTTCAGCCGTCCACCTGTTTGTTTGGCCAAATTGGGTTTTTCTCTCCTTCCCCTGTTTGGCCGTCAGGTTTCTCTCCTTTTTTGCCAGTGGTGTGCTTTGCCATGCTCACTTGGTTGGTCGTCGGGTTTCTTTTTCTCTCCTTCCCATCAACTCCTATGTTCTGGCCGTATACCTCTTTTCTCTTTCTTCCAAAAGCTGTCTCAATTTTTCTCTCTTTCTCTCATGTTCTGCTGACAGTCTCTCTCTCTTCATCCAACCAAATCTCTCTCACTGTCCGGTTGGATCTATCTCATTGTCCACTTTGTTTTGTTGTCGACTCATTTTTCCATGTTACGGATCTATCTAACTTGTCTTTGTCATGTTGTCTCCTTGCTGTCCACTCTTCGTTTTGCCATCTAGCTCCCTTTTTTTTTTGTATCATTCTACCATCAACTCCTTTTTCTGCCAATGGTCTGTGATCTAGCCATATATGATTTTTCTTCTTCTTCCAATGGCTGGTCTGTTTTGGTGTCCAGCCCCTGTTCTGTCATTCTTGAGTTTTCATCGGTTGTCTATTTTTGCCAACCATTTCTTCTCTTTTGCAAACCCCTGTTCTGTCATTCTCTTACCGTCGGTGTTCTCTCTCCTTCCTCCGATTTGCTCCAATTTGATCAATTTTCTTTTTCTCTCCTTCTTCTGATGGCCAACCTCTCCTCTTCTCCTTTTTTCTCTCCTTTATCTGACAGCTAAATCACTGTGCTCTCTTATGTTGGCCTTTATATATAAAAACCTAATAGGGCAAATTTACTGTCTTGCCCTTTCATGTGGCTTTTATGTTCTTGCCCCTCTATGTGACTTTTACCTTCTTGCCCTTCCATGTGATTTTACTTTCTTGTACACCTAAACCTAGTTGATAACAATTACAACCTATACAAGGCTATGGGAACAACAAAGAGAATGATTATTTGCAAAAAGCACATGACGTTGCTTTAAATAAGCTTAAAGAGAAAATTTTTCATCTAAAGAAGGAGAGTAAAAAAAAACCAAAATTTTATTTTAAAATTTGTTAAAGGAAAGAAAATCTTGACTTATTATTTTATTCTTAAAGACCAATTAATGATAAATCTAGATTCAGCTTAATTACTCATATCATCCATATAAAGTTTAAGTTATAGCAATCCACACAAAATCACATGTATCCTTATCACCTAAAAGTAAAAATTATGCATTTATGTATGTACATGTATCACAACAATATAAAGCTCCTCATAGTTTAACTAAAAAATCATTTTGGCATAATCGTCATACATATAATGGTACAATCAATGCCTTTTCTCATGCTTCTTAACCTTAGATGCATAATTTCATTAAAGCATCACATTCATTTTTTCATATGAAATATCATATTAGACATCATGATTAAGGTGATTTTGGACACATGATTCATGCATGTAACATTAGAAAAGGTATTCATGGTACAAGATATTTTTATGGTAATGTAAAAAGTTTCAAAACTTACCCAAAAGAATCCAAACAAATTTAGGTACCTAAAATTAATGAAAATTTATATATACAAGTTTTAAAAATTGTATAAAGAAAAACATATGGTACTTGGACAATGGATGCTTTAGACATATGATCAATAATGTTAAAAACCTTTTTTTCTCTCAAAATCTGTTGTTTCCACAGCCTTGTATGGGGTGTAATTGTTGTCAACTAGGTTTAAATGTGTAAGAAAGTAAAGCCACATGGAAGAGCAAGAAGGTAAAAGCTATATGGCGGGGAAAAAATGTAAAATCTACATGGAAGGGCAAAACAATAAATTTGCCCTATTAGGTTTTATGGCAGAGTATATAAAGGCCAATATAATTGCCTAACACAGTAGCTGCACAGTAGCTGTGGTAAAAAAAGAGGAGAAGTTGGGAACTTCAATTGGTATCAGAGCCTGGTTCACCAGTTTGAAGCTTAACAGCTTGGTGTACTAGTATGAAGGGATCTAGAAATTTGACTTGTTCATCATACTGAGAAATGGAAGCTAGTACCAACACTAGCACCACTTACAGCAAGAAGGTTCCAATCTTTAATGGAACCAACTATCATATATAAAGAGCGAGAATGCAGGTGGTATTTGCAACCATGGGCATAAACATGGTGAAATGCATACATGAGGGTTTTGTGGCTCTGAAAGAAAGTCAAGAGCCAACCCCAGAGGAGTTAAGGTAATATGAGATAAATGGGAAGGCCTCAAACGTCATCATTTCAGCATTGACAGATGCTGTGTATGCTAAAGTTATGGACTGCAAATCTGCCAAGGAGATATGGGACAGATTGCAGAAAATCTATGAAGGAGATGGTGGAATGAAGGAGGCTAAGCTTCAAGTGTTTAAGGAGAAATATGAATCTCTCAAAATGCAGAAGAATGAGACAGTTCAAGAGTTTTTCACCAAGGTTGTTAACACTGTAAATGACTTGATAAGTCATGGGAAGAACAAGGACTCATCAATTGTGAAGAAAATTCTGAGAATTCTACCTAAGAAGTTTGCCTCAAAGGTAGTAGCCATAAAGGAGAGTAGAGATCTCAATTCTATGTCTCTGCATGATCTCCAATGCAATCTTATTGTATATGAGATGAGGATAAAGTCAGTTGAAAGCTCTACAACATCAAAGGTATCAAAGGAGGCAGCTTTCAAAGCTGTGAAACACTTGAAAATAAAAAAATAGGAAGAATCATCTAATAAGGATGATGATGACGATGAGGAAGAAAGTGAAGGTGAAGTATTGGCTTACTTCACAAAGAAATTCAAAAAGGGGTCTAAGAAGGGAAAAGGACAGTTGTCCTTGAGATGTTATCGTTATGGGCAGACTGGACACTTTGCTTCTTAGTGCAAAGTGAAACTTGATGATGAAGATGAGGATGGTGATGATGGGCAGAATTCAAGATGGAGAAGATCATCATTCAAATCAAAGAAGTCCAGTAAGAAGACTGCCAACCCATAAAAGAAGAAGAGAGACTCCTTTAAGAGTTATGTGAGTCAGATAATAGAAGTTGATGAGGAGGAAGATGAAGACTCATCAGATGAGTATGCCTTTATGGCATCAGCTCAAGGTGTTAGTTCAACCTTTGAAGAGGAAGAGGAGGTTGATAAAGAAGAACCAAATCTTGAAGCTAAGTTGGAAGCAGCTTCAAAGGAGATAATCAGAAGGAGCAGAACCATAAGAAGGTTGGAGACTCACATAAAACAAGTTGAAGCAAAGTCTGAGGAAGCTGAAAGTCAAAAGGATGAAATAAGGGTTGAACATATTGACTTGAAGAGAAGATTTGAAAAACAGATCAAAATATGTGAAGACCTTACAATAGAACTTGGTTCAAGGACTTCAAAAATTGAAGGACTAGAGAAAGAGTTACTAAGACTTCAACAACAACTCAAAAGCAATGAAGAGAAAGTGCAACAATCTGAGGCTGCACAGACTAAAAAGAATGAGACTTTGCCATATAAGTTGGAAGAGAAGGCTGTGACTTAGGAGAAGATAACTGAAGAAAAGAAGATGTATGTGGTTAAAGAGTAGCAGCTCGTAGCTACTATGCCCTAGAAAGAAAAGAAAGTCAGCCAACAGAGGGCTACGACTAAACAGAAGAAGGTGACTGAAATGAAAGTCACACAAGCAAAGAAGCTAGCTACTTTGCCTACATAGCAAGTAATGAACAGAAAAAGACAAGTTGCGATCAGACCCAAGAAGAGACAGTTTCAAGGTCATTGGCTTTATTGTGGAGTTTGGGGTCATAAGGCGAGTAACTGCTGGTGGAGAAGGCCAATATATGTCTCTAACTTGAGAAGATCTGATGCTGCATACAGGGGAAGACAATACAAAATTCAGAAGAGAACACTTGTCATGAGTTCTTACATATACTGTAAAAAGCAAGGACGCATTAACAAGGATTGTTAATAGAAGCTCAAACTAGTGGTTTCAAAAAACAAGTTTATTGTATTGGTAGAATTGGAACAGTGTAAAAGGTGTGGGCAGGATGGTCATAATGCCAAAAGATGCATGACACTTCTCCCTAAGCAAGAGAAGGCACTCAATAGCACAGTGAAAACAAGCAGTGTAGTCAATGTTAAGAAAAAGGAGAAAGTTATCTTTCAACCAATTCAAAAGAAGGAATATAAAGGTAAAAGGGAGGTGGCTAATATAGCTGAAATTGCACTCAAAGCTGATTATAAGGATAAGCAGTGGACCCTTAACAATGAATGCATTTCACACATGACGGGAGATAAAAGTAAATTGTTAAAGCTAAACAAGTCAAGAAAAGGTAGAGTCAAGTTTGGCAATGATGATTCACTCAACATCAATGGTCAGAGGTTAGTAAACATTAGAAAAGGAAAGCTGAAAGATGTTCTGCACATTGAAGGACTCAGATACAATCTAGCATTTATCAGCAAACTATGCAATGAAGACCATAAGGTAATATTCACAAAAACAGGTTGCTAAGTAAAGAGCAAAAAAGGCAATACTGTTGCAGTTGGGAAGAGAATAGCTGGAAATTTGTATGTGATTGATGAAGAAAGAGATCCTCTTGCAACTACGTTTGTGTAAGAAAGAAAGCCAAAGAAAATGTAGACCAGTGCTCATCAAGAAAATCATATCACAGGTGATCTATCAGCAGGCGTTACAATAAGAAGAAGAATTGTGGGAGCTACTGCTTTACTCTTACAAGTTAAACCTAAATCTATTGAAGAGGCTACACAAGATCTAACTAAATCTCTATCTACAGTGCTGTTTGAAATGCACATAATGAGTCTGTCTATGCGAATGCCTCCTCAAGCTTGAAAATCAGGTGAATCCTCCATCTCTACTTTGCAAATTTTTTAGATTTGTAATTGATTAGCAAAGGAGGATAGAAGCAACAGTGCAGGGGGAGCTGTTAAGAAAGGGGAAGTGAATATTTAGGGGGAGTTGAAACTGCTGCATAGTGGCTTTTGTTATGAGTGTTGCCAACAATTACAAAGGGGGAGATTGTTGTTCTCATAGCCTTATATGGGTTGTAATTGTCGTCAACTAGGTTTAAGTGTGCAAGAAAGTAAAGTCACATGGAAGGGCAAAAAGGTAAACGCCATATGGAAGGGTAAAAATGTAAAATCTAAATGGAAGGGCAAAACAGTAAATTTGCCCTATTAGGTTTTATGGAGGAATATATAAAAGCCAATATAATTGCCTCGGAAAAGAGGAGAAGTCAGAGAACTTCAAAATCAAATACAGAAAATGTAATATTTGGGGACAATGTTACAAGTAAGATAATTGACATTAAAAAAATTGCTACGGAAAATTTTCCTATCATTGATAATGTTTCCTTAATTAATGGTCTTAAATTCAATTTACTTAACATTAAGTAACTTTGTGATAATGGTTACAAAGTTTGTTTTGAACTTAATGTATGTGTTGTTTTTAATGACAAAACAAATGAAACTTTGTTCATTATAAATAGATATAATAATATTTATATCATTAATCATCATTCCTTTATTAAAAAAAAATGTTAAGTACTTAGTTTTTATAAATGAAGGGTCATGAATATAGCATAGGTGCTTAGAACATGTAAGTATAAAATTATTATTTAAGCTAAATAATCACAATTGTATGAAAGGGCTACCTAAGTTAAAATTTAAGAAAGATAAACTTTTTGATATTTGTCAAATGGATAAATAGGCAAACAGGTAAAAAGCCATTTCAAGAGTAAGAAGGTATGTTTCCAAACCTCTTTTAATTATTTTAAAAGTCTCCATTTTAGGTAACAAGTATTATGCATTTGTCATAATAGATAATTACATTAGATTTGCATGGGTGTTATTCCTTACACATAAGGACAAGGCATTAAAAGCATTTGAGAGACTTTGCAAGCAATTACAAAATGAGAAGGGATGCTCCATCTTTTTGATTAAAAGTGACCGTGGAGGAGAACTTAAGAATGAGGATTTTGAAAAATTTTGTGATACCTAAGGAATTTCTCACAAATTTTCAACCTTAAGATTTCCTAAAAAAAATGTGGTGATTGAACAAAAAAAATATAACCTTGTAAGAGATGACTTAGATAATGTAAACTGAATTTAGCTTCTTTAATTATTTTTGTGTTGAATCTTTCTATATTGCATGTTATGTGTCAAACTGCATTCTAATTCATTCCTTACTCAAAAAGATTTCCTACAAGTTATAAAATAAGAGAAGGCTACAAATCAATTATTTCAAGGTTTTTGGATATAAGTGTTTTATGTTGAACACTAGAGACAATCTTGGAAATTTTGATTGAAAGGTCAGTGAAAGTATCTTATTAGGATGCTCTTTATTTAGCAAATAAAATAAAGTTTTAATAAGAGTCATTAATGGTAAAAGAGTTTATGTATATTAATTTTGATGAAACAAACCTTTTTAACTTAAGAAAGGAAGATGCTTTAGAAAATGCAAAGACAATTTCAATTGACTCACTAGACAAAAAAGCTTAAAGTAAGGGTATTAAAACTAAAAAGGAGTAACTCAAACTAAGTAATTCAAACTTTGAAATTTTGGTAGTAAGCAAAACATGGTTTAGAAAGTGCCAAAAGAAGGGAATTATGCTAGTAAATCATTTGAGGATCAAATTATTGGTAATGTTTTTTATCCTTTTAAGACTGTATTGTCATTTATACATAACCATATTAGCATTTATTTCTTAAATAAAACCTAAACATGCAAAAAAAACATTGAGTGACAAGCATTAAGTTTATGCCTTGAAAGATGAATTAAAACTATATGAGAGGAACCAAATATAGAAATTAGTCCCTAGATCTAGTGACCTTCTTATCATAGGCACAAAGTGGGTATTTTCCAACAAGGTAGATGAGAATGGAAAGATGATTCAAAACAAGGTTAGAATAGTGACTAAGGGATACAATAAAAAAAAGGAATATACTGTGATGAGACTTTTGCACTTGTGGCTCAATTAAAAGCCACTTACTTCTTGCTAACATATGCACCTTTCATGAATTTTATATTATATCAAATGGATGTGAAGAGTGGATTTTTTATAGTGTTATTGTTAAAAAAGTATATATTGAACAATTTCCAAGTTTTAAGAGTAATAAATTTCCTAATTATGTGTTTAAGCTTTTTAATATTCTATATGGATTAAAGTAAGTCCCTTAAGCTTTATATGAATGACTTAACATTTGTTTAATTCAAAGAGATTTTGTAAAAAGGAAGGTAGACACCACGTTATTCACAAAGGTAAAAGATAAAGATTTATTAGTTATGCAATATTATGTTGATGATATTATTTTTAGTACTACTAACGATTCTTTGTGTAAGAAATTCACTTCTTAAAAGGAGAAGAAATTTAAAATAAGTATGATGAGAGAACTTAACTTCTTCTTAAGCCTACAAATCAAGCAAAATATGAATATAATTCTTATTAACCAAACCAAGTACTCCAATGCCAGCATCCATAAAGCTTGATAAGGATGACATTAGTAAGAAGATAGATGAGAAATTATATCTAAGTATGACCAAAAGCCTTCTTTACTTCACTACTAATAGGCCTGACATTATATTATTATTTGCTTATGTGCTTGTTTTCAAGTATTCCCTAAAGAGTCATATTTAGTTACATTGAAAAGGGTATCTCATTACATTAAAGGATCTACTAGTTTAGATCTTTGGTATCCTAAAGGAAAAAAATTTAATCTTATAGGTTATTTGAACTTTGATTAGGCCAATGATTGACTTGATAGGAAAAGTACTATTAACACTTATCAACTTTTAAATGTAGCATTAATGTTATGGTCGGGTCAAAAGTAGAATTTTATAGCACTTTTAATGATTGAAGTTGAATAACTTGCCATAAGTAATTCTTGTTCATAAATCCTTTAAATCAAATAAATTCTTGAAAATTTCTAGTTGCATTTTTCTAGAGTTCTTAGTTTATATGGTAGCACTAATACAATAAAATTTACTAAAAAACTTATTCATCATTTTAGAACTAAGTACATAAATGCTAGACATCATTTTATTTGATATCATATGCTAAAGGGAGATGTTGAGTTTGTAGGTATAAATGATCAAGTTACAAATATTTTTGCAAAATCAATGAGTTAGGATAAATTCTTAAGGATTAAAAAGTGATTGGGAATGATGAATACGACCTAGAGTTTCATTCATACATTTTAGCTTATGTATATGCATAATAAATTATCTTTATTTTTTATTTTATCTTACATTTTGAAATATGTCCAATTCCTTTTGAACAAATTTGATAATGTTTATTGTACTAAAACTATCATAACAACTTTGATTAATTTTCTTTTTTGAATCATCATGCTTTACAAACCTTTCTATATTTTCTTACATATGTATTAGGTTTTTTCTTCTCCACAACAATCCATCTTCACTTTCTTTTTTTTTTTTTACAGCCATATGAACAATTGTGCGCCATACAATACTCAAACTTATCATAGAAATCTAACCCTTCCATAACTAGAAACTATAAAACCTTTAAAAGCTAACACTAATCTACAAGTACTTCCTTTATCCTTATTTTTTATTACACCGACTATTCTCTATGTCATTAGTTTATCTACAAGTGGGAGCCTATTAACCCTTTTCACCTTTTATTGGCTTATTATCTTTACAATCTAATCCTTAGGTAATTTCACATACTATAAGCCTAATCTTTTAAGAGATCATTGATCTTTGAATAATCGTTGAAATCTTACATAAAGACATAGGCATTATTTATGAAGTTTTAGATGAGATGTGTGCTATTATGCATGGATTTTATTATTCCTCTTATATTGTTATGAAAGAAAAGATCACTAAATACAAGCCATCTCTTATGATGATGTTAAAGGGGAAGAAATAAAAAGTTATATGTTAGCTTTTCTTTTTTTTTTTTTTTTGGTTGGATCACTTGTTGTCTTTGCCTTTTATATTTTAGACAAGTTATCTATCATTGTTACTTTCTATCTTTATTGAATAATACTATGAACTCTTAATTTACCACATGCACTTTTATTTTTATTTTTTTATTACATGGTTTGAGGAGGAGTTATAATAAATCCTTTATAAAATCAATTATATTGTCATCATAAAAAAGAAAGAGAATGTTAGATCATGTACTATTAACTATATATTTTGATATACTAATATAATTATTTATAATTTTTGTCATATGTGTTGTAAGTAATTAAATTTATATATTTATGAAAAAAGAATATTTGAGTCTTAATATATTCTTGATAATTATACATGATTAATGAATTTTAAAATTTTATTTTTTGTATGGTAAGTGACTTATTTTGATTCTTTATGACAATTGGGTTAGTTTATGAATTATTAGTTTTTAAAATTAATTTAATGTCATTAACCTTTAATTAAGATAATATATTTTTTTATTAAATTTTTTGAATGAATTATGGACAAAAGACAAGTCTTTGTTAAAAATTATTTTTATTGAAGAAGTTGCTTATTTTGGCATAGAAATAAAAATTATTGGTAGACAATTGTTCTGGCATAAAAATAAATGACCATCAATAGATAAATTTTGGATATGAAAATATCCTAACAGGCACTTATTTTTTATGGATTAACAAACAAATTTTAGATATGAAATTATCTTGATAGACATTACCTTTTAAATGGACTAATGAATATATTTTGAAAATTTTAATGGCTCTTTTGGCCTTAATAATAGATGTAAAGAATTTTAGTGAGTCTTCTTCATGGGAACAATTAAAGTTATTCATTAAACCCCAATAATAGTTATCAAGCAAATGAAATAAAAAATGATTTATCCTAATCATTAAAGGAATGGAAAATATCCACTTTAATTATAATGATTCCAATAATTAAGACTACCTTGACCTTATCATCCATGCATGGAAGAACATTATAAAGAGTACCCATAGAAACTTTAATCTTCCTCCTTCAAAGTGTTATGAACTATGGTGTCTTTCTTGAGGCTGTAGGAACTATACCCCTAATGAGTTAATAATCCATGCTATTTCTAAGGAAAAAGCCAAAGTTAAGGATGATTAAGTATCCTATTTGTTAGTTTTAGATGAGTCAAATTTTATGCTGGAAAATATAATACTACCATAAGATATTGCTATTTCACACTATAATCAACTAATTTCTTTAGAAAATCTCTATTAAAGTTTCATTATCAACTAACTAATTAAAGAGTTAGAGTTATCTCAAAAAAGGAATGAGTAATTGGCCTTCTAGCTATTTTAAGTAAACTAAGGGCTTCTACAATTACCTAGCCCAAGTCCAATATTATTTACAAATTAACTTTAATTTATTGATTAAAAGGAAAATAAAATAATATTGACTTGAAAATAAAAAGGCAATCTATAAAACAATTGAAAAGAAAATGAAAAGAACAAATCTATATAAATGACTTGAAAATAAGATGATCAAAAGAAGTGAAAAGAGTAAACCTAAAAGGCAATATAAAGTTGGTATTATTTTTGTATATTAATCCAAATGCATAATATGATCAAAGATAATATACAATAATAAGCTCATATCATATTAATTAATGGCTCAATCAATCATGAGTTGGAATAATATAATTAATCAATCAAATACTAAATAAATCATATGACTAAACAATCTTCACATAAGATTTGTTCATCTTTTTGTTGAAGTATTTGCTTGCTTTTCTTATGTATGGGTTCTTCAAAATAACTAATGTTAAACTTAGTTCAAAAAATATCTTAAATCTAAATTATACCAAAGAAATCTCAATTAATAATGAATGCATAGTCTAACTTTTTTAAATAACCATGAAAGCTACTTTTTGAGAAGTAAAATGCTTCATAAATAAGATTTTGATTGTGCCATTTTCTAAGCAAGTTACTTTCACCTCTTGAATAACCGTAATTATGACAAAACAACATCCTTTATTTGAGGCATAGGCTTTAATGGTGATTCATTTACAGTAGGTTGGCTTCATGTTTTACTATTAGATTTAAACTATAAAGATCAAATGTCTATGGTGTTGTTAACTTTTGTTAATTCTCGAGCTAAATAAAACAAAGTAAATGAAATCCTAATTCACTTTTATAAGAATCATAGTTACTTTTAACATGTGCAATAAGCCTTTAAACCCTTAAGTCACTTTCAATAAATGAGTTTTGTCTTAAAAGGGTTTTAAAAAGATATACTCATAAAATCCATCATGTGTGTGACATATGCAACACATAAAATGAAAGAAAATACTAATTAATAATCAAGCTTATGACTTCCTTCAAATATTAATCTTAACTTGGAGCCTAACAAAACCAAAGAAGTAAGCTAATCATGCTTAACTATCACTTATACATTTATGCATACTTCTAAATAAGCTCTAATAAATCCATGATCAACATAATTGCAACAAGCAACATCTAATAAGTAATTGCTCATATTTTATTGTAAGAAAAATAAGAAATTGAGATTTTTTCCTCTTTATTTTTCTTTTATTTAAAAACTACAATACTATTTTCTTTAAACACTCATTTACTTTTTAATACAAATACTAACACTTGTAATAAGAGTATTTAATTACTTAATAAGTTAAACATTTGAAGTGTTTTGCGTACTTATATTTCAAGCTACCTTTTAACTTGAAGATCAACATTTGTGATGAAAACCCATAGTTACTAGGTAATTAAAATAATAAAGTAGATTAATAAGCTCTTTCATATTGCTTCTTCCTTTTCTCTTTTTTTTTTTTCATTTCTTATTTTTTTATTAGCTTAAATTTTTCAAACTTTAAGGAGTAATCATAAGTTAAACATCACTTGAGCAACTATGCCAAATCATAAACTCACACAAAGCTCTCTAAAAAGCATACACTTTAACACTCATAATAGCCAAAATACTCTCAATCCACATTATACAACCTTATCAAATTCCAAATCAATTATCAAGATTATTCACTTGCATTACCATACTTTTTTTTTTAAAAAAAATTCAAGATAAAAGACTAAACAAAATTATTCCTCTTTTACTCTTAATCTTTACATTATCCTAATGTAGAAATGAAATGTAAGCAAAAACTCAAAACCACATATGAAAACAAAATTAAAATCAAAGGAAAGAGGTAAAAGGAAGTGATCATTGTGTGTTACAACATTTAACTTATAGTAATCAATACAAACCCTTTACCCATTTTGAATTTAAGTACACATTAACTCATCACCATGGTTTTTAACCATTATTATGCTTGTATTCTTTGGAACTATCACCAACTTAACCCATTTGCTATTTGAAATAAGATAAATTACACCAGCATTAAGAAGCTTCAATGCCTTTTACTTCATTACATTTATCATGAAAGTGTTCAATCTATGTTTTGCTTCTCTTGATGGTTTTAAACCATCCTGAAGTATGATGTGATGCCTTCATATGGATGGGTTTATCACCTTAATAACTATTATGGTCCATCCAATTGTCATTTTATAATCTTTTATAACTTGAAAAAGCTTTTCATTTTGTAATGGGGTCAAGTTATTTATAACAATCATTGATAAAGTATCTCTATCTCTCAAGAAAATATGCTTAAGATGCTTCAGTAATGGCTTTTAGTCAAATTCTTTATAAAAAATACAAGCTTACAACATAAGTTACAGAAGGCTATAATTATAATAAAATAGATTAATAATCAATCACTAATAACAACACCCAATTTTGATGTGTACCAAATACACCAAAACTACTTTAAATTACTTAAGTTAATAAGTTTATAATTAAGGTAAGTAGAAGTCAAATCTATAGAAATTGAGTTTTCATTAATCAACTAACTAATTATCTTAGTTTTAATGAGTTCACACAAATAAAAGAGTTAGGATGAGGAATTTGATTTTAATTAAATTAATAAAAATTAAAACAAAAATTTAATTGTAAATAAAATTAATAAATGAACACACTTTTAAGAAAGGATATTTATACCATTAAATTCATACATTAATCATTAACACTTAAGATCATCAATTCTTTAATTGAATACTGATTAAGAATGATGACAAGTCCTATTATACTAAATCTTGTTTTTAGTTTGTTATAAATTAAGACAAGTTCTTTAATTAATCTCTTATCAATTAAATTACCTAAAACTATCTCTTTAAATACAATTTATTAATAGAATGAAAATAAAAAAGATAGTAAAATCTAAACAACAAATTCATAACCTCATTTGTTTAATTTTAACCATGTTATTTATATAAATTAGACAAAAACTTAATTGTAATTATCAATTTCTATTTGCTACTTAGTGTTAAAATTATCAAATAATGGTGGCTTAAATTTTAAACTTGTATTAGATCATAAAATATAATTGTTTAGTAGGCATTGTAGCAACCAAATAATATAATCATAAACAATTATAATAAAAGATCATGAGGATTCAAAGTAAAGAATCATATTAGAAATAAAAACTAATAAGTCTTATAATACTTCTTCTAATGACTTTAATCCTTATAATTAAAAATAAAACTCTAGTCTTACATATTATAGGCAAGAAAGAAAAAGAGAGGTTTGCATATGTATATCTTTTTGATACTTTAACATATTTATTTATAACTCTAATAATAATAAAAATAACTCAAAAAGGATGATACTTTCTCTTTAGAACTAACTTAGCTTATTTAGGTAAGAACTCTTAATTAGATTAAGATAGCTTTCACTAGCCCATAAACTAGATTAAGGATCCTTTTTCATGTCTAAATTCTTCTTGGATTTCTATAAATAAATGCATTTTAGAAATCTCAATATTTTCATTTTAATTCTTGTAATGGTCCTCAATTCATTTAGTAATATTTAAAATGTGAAATTTTCAAAACAATCTCCAATGGTTCAATTTTCTTAAAACCACATCTTTAAGTTCCCAAATTGCTTCAATTCATTTAGTATTTTCCTAAAATATAAAATCAACTCAAATAATTACATTTAGGAAGAAAATACACTTAAAACTTTAAATATAAATTATAGAACAATTATCAAGCCTAATCCATTAAGGATTGAAGTCATTTTGTCATTCTTACTATACAACAAAACCTTTTGAACTCACAACTTTGCATTACAAAAAAGCTTAATCAAAATATCTTATAGCCCTATTAGGCCCTTAGTTACATGATTAGAATTAGTAATAATAAGGAAATGTGTATTAAAAATATTATGATGTAAAAGCCTTTTAGGTTTGAGGGAGGAATGCTTAAGTGGGGAAAGAAATTGAAGAAGAAATGAAAGAATAAATTTATGTTATAGAAAAAAGGGTATTAGAGGTATTGCCAAATTACAATAGTTTAAAATAAAGTAAAAGTAAATCTACATAAATGAAATAAAGTTTAAAAATGGCTTAGTTTCACTAATCCATTTGTCTATTATATAATAGTCTTAAACTTACATAAAAGACTTAAGCATGCATTTTGCATGTTAAAATAAGAACATTTTGTGAACAAGGTTCCAAAACTCAAGATAGACCCTTAATTTTCTAACCATGATAGGTAACCTACAAGAAAAGCAAAGTTCATTCTAAGACTAGTTGTAGGCCCTAACTAATTAAAAAAAAAAGAGAAACAAAAGAAATCAAACTAAATAACTTTTTGTTCTTGCATAATCCACTTCAAATTTTACTTTGACCATGAAGTTCCTAAAATCACCCTAAGATCTACTAGTCTATAATACTGAGAGGGGGGTGAATCAGTATTACCCGCTTTTTAATTGGTAAGTGAATAACTTCAAACTCTTCTAAAAAATGAACTCTTTTTTAGATTCAACTAAGGTAGATGTATTGTTACCTACTAATCACAATAATCCCCAAAGTTACCTTTTAGATACCTTGCCTATTAAATGGATTGGTTGTTCTTGATTAGGTCTTCTTTTAGGTTATGGGTTTGATAATTCTTTAGCTTTGTTCACAACTCAATTCAAAACATAGAATGTAAATTCAAAGTAGGACATAAGACATTTACGTCGTTGTGCCCATGAGACATACTCCACGGTGGTAAAGATTCTTCTTCTATCAAGACAATCCACTATACTTGAGAATACCAATGTGATATCCTCTATGATTACAATAGATGTCTTAATCTTCTACTCCTTTCACTATTACAAATACAAAGCAATCACAATAGAGTTCTTGCCATTTTAACCACAGCTCTATTTTTCCTTTATACCACCCCATTCTGTTGAGGTGTTCTTGCTACTATCATTTGATGGTGAATTCCATACTTCTCAAGATAATCTTCAAAAGCTTCATTTGTGGATTCAGTCCCTTGATCCGACCTAAATACTTTGATCTTCTTTCCACTCTCATTTTCAGCCAATCTTCTCTATCTCTTGAAGCATTTCAAAACTTATAACTTGTGTTTGAGGTACATGATGCAGGTCCTTCTAGAATAATCATCAACAAACAAGATGAAGTACCTCTCACCATTAAACCCTTTTGTTCTCATTAGCCCACACAAATCAGTATGTACAATGTTAAGCACTGCTTCAGAACTGAACTCTTTGGTCTTATATTGCTTTTTGGCTTGCTGAGTAGACATACTTTGTTTTCTCTCTCTCTCTCTCTCTCTTAAGGTCGAGAATGTCTCTGATTGCATTAGTAGTGGTCAGCTTCCTCATGTTCTTTTGTGTTAAGTGTCCCAGCCCCCTATGCTAGAGTTGATTTTTTTCTTCTCTTGTATGTAAACAATTGTTTGTCTTATCCTTATCAATCACATATAAATTTTCAGCTATTCTCTTCTCGGCTGCAACAGCCTTCTTTACTCTTTACTTGGTAACCTATTTTTGTGAATATCACTTCATTGTCTTCATTGCATAGTTGGTTGACTGATGATAGATTATATTTGAGTCCTTCAACATGCAGAACATCTTTCAACATTCCTTTTCCAATATTTACTGACCCCTGACCACTGATGTTCAGTGAATCATCATTGCCAAACTTGACTTTGCCTTCTCTTGACTTTTTCAGCTTTGATAATTTACTCGTCTCTTGTCATGTGTTAAATGCATCCACTATCAATGATCCATTGCTTATCCTTGTAGTCAGCCTTTAGTGCAATTTCAACTATATTAGCCACCTCCTTTTTAACTTTATATTCCTTCTTTTGAATTGACTTGAAGATAACTTTCTCCTTTTTCTCAGCTTTGACTATACCAATTGTTTTCATTGTGCCATTAAGTGTTTTCTCTTACTCAGGGAGAAGTGTCATGCATCTCTTGGTATTAAGGCCATCCTACCTGTACCTTTCACATTGTTCCAAGTCTACCAATAGAGCAAACTTGTTCTTTAAAACCACTAGTTTGGGCTTCCACTATCAATCCTTGTCAGTGTGTCCTTACTTTTTACAGTATGTGCAAGAACTCACGATAGGTGTTCTTTTCTAAATTTTGTATTGTCTCCCCCTGTATATAGCATCAGATCTTCTTAAGTTGGAGACATATATTGGCCTTCTCCACCAGCATTTACTTGCCTTATAACCCCAAACTTCACAATAAAAACAATGACCTTGAAACTGCCTCTTCTTGGGTCTAACCACAATTTGTTTTCTTTTATTCATTACTTGCTGTGTAGGCATAGTTGCTGGCTTCTTTGCTTATTTGGCTTTCATTTCAGCCACCTTCTTCTCCTTCTTCTATTTAGCCTTTAGTTGGCTGACTTTCTTTTCTTTATTTTTGTTTGCAACCCTAGGTTGCTTCTTCAAATCTTCTTTATTTTTAGCCTTCACTATTCCTAGCTGATCAGTCTTTTCTTCCTAAGACTTAGCAGCTATGAGCTGCTGCTCTTTAACCACATACATCATTTTTGGGCCTACCTTTGGTTTTGATAACTATCTTCTCTTCGTTAAGTATCTTCTCCTGAGTCACAGCCTTCTCTTTCAACTTCTGTGTCAAAGTCTCATTCTCTTTAAGCAGTGTAGCCTTAGATTGCTGCACTTTCTCTTCATTCTTTTTTTCTCTTGCAAATCTTGTTTCTCCTACCACTTCAATCTTCTGTAAGTTCTCATCACTCTTTTTGAGTTATTGCTGGAGTCTCAGTAACTCTATCACAATTTCTTCAATTTTTGAAATCCTTGAGGTAAAATCCATTGTAAGGTCTTCCTATATTTTGATCTATTCTTCAAATCTTCTCTTTCAACTTCTGTGTCAAAGTCTCATTCTCTTTAAGCAGTGTAGCCTTAGATTGCTGCACTTTCTCTTCATTCTTTTTTTCTCTTGCAAAGCTTGTTTCTCTTACCACTTCAATCTTCTGTAAGTTCTCATCACTCTTTTTGAGTTATTGTTGGAGTCTCAGTAACTCTATCACCATTTCTTCAATTTTTGAAATCCTTGAGGTAAAATCCATTGTAAGGTCTTCCTATATTTTGATCTATTCTTCAAATCTTCTCTTTAAGTCAATATGTTCAGCCCTTATTTCATCTTTTTAACTTTCTACTTCCTCAATCTTTGCTTCAACTTGTTTTATATAGGCCTCTAACTTTCTTATGGTTTTTCCCCTTTTGATTATCTCTTTTAAAGCTGCTTCTAATTTATCTTTAAGATCTGGTTCTTCCTCATCAACCTCCTCTTCCTCTTTAGAGGTTGAACTACCACATTGAGCTGATACCATAAAGGCATGCTCATATGATGAGTTTACATCTTCCTCCTTATTAGCTTTTTTGTTTGGCTCACATAACTCTTGAATAAGCCTCTCTTCTTTTGTGGGTTGGCAGTCTTCTTACTGGACTTCTTTTATTTAGATGATGGTCTTCTCCATTTTGAATTCTACTCATCATCACCATCCTTATCTTTATCATTAAGTTTCACTTTGCACTGAGAAGCAAAGTGTCCCGTCTATCCACAACGATAACATCTTAAGGACAATTGTCGTTTTCCCTTCTTAGACCTCTTTTTGATCTTCTTTGTGAAGTAAGCTAATATTTCACCTTCACTTTCTTTCTCATCACCATCATTAGCCTCACTGAATGATTCTTCCTCTTCTCTTATCTTCAAGTGTCTCACAGCTTTGAAAGCTACCTCTTTTGGTAGCTTTGATGTTGAGGAGGTTTCAGTTGACTTTATTCTCATCTCATATGCAATGAGATTGTACTAGAGATCATGTAGTGACATAAAATTGAGATCCTACTCTCCTCTATGGTTGCCACCTTTGAGGCAAACCTATCAGACAAAACTCTTAGAATTTTCTTCACAATAGATAAGTCCTTCTTGTTGTTCCCATGACTTCTAAAGTCATTTACAGTATCAATAACCCTAGTGAAGAACTCTTAGATTGTCTCATTTTTCTGCATTCTAAGAGATTCATATCTCTCCTTGAAAACTTGAAGCATGGTCTCCTTCATTCTGCCATCACCTTCATAGACCTTCTGCAATCTATCCCATATCTTTGTAGTAGATTTGCAATCCATAATTTTAGCATATTCAACATTTGTCAATGCTGAAATGATGACATTTGAGGCCTTCCCATTGATCTCAAACTGCCTTATTTCCTTTAAGGTTAGATCTTTACCTTCTTTTGGAGGCACAAAACCCTCTTGTACAAATTTCACCATATCCATACCTATGGTTGCAAATACCACCTACATTCTCGCTCTCCACATATGGTAATTGGTTCTGTTGAAGATTAGAACCTTCTTGCTATAAGTAGTACTAGTGCTAGTACTGACATCCATTCTTTAGTATGTTAAACAAGTTAAAACTTTTGAAACTCTTCAAACTAGTACACCAAGCTGTTAAGCTTCAAACTAGTGAACCTATGCTTTGATACCAACTGAAGTTCCCAACTTCGCCCTAAGATATACTAATCTGTAATATTGAGAGGGGGCGTGAATTAGTATTACCCACTTTTTAATTAGTAGATGAATGACTTTAAACACTTCTCATAAATGAACTATTTTTCAAATTCAATTAAGGTAGATCTATTATTACCTACTAATCATAATAGTCCCTAAAGTTACCTTTCAGACCCTTGCCTACTAAATGGATTGGTTATTCTTGATTAGGTCTTCTTTTATGTTATGGGTTTGATGATTCTTTAGCTTTGTTCACAACTCAATTCAAAACACAGAATGTAAATTCAAAGCAAGGACACAAGAGATTTACATGGTTCTGCCCATGAGACATACTCCACGGTGGTAGAGATTCTTCCTCCACTGAGACAATCCATTATATTTGAGAATACTAGTGTGGTATCCCCTATAATTCCAATTGATGTCTTAATCTTCTACTCCTTTTACTATTACAAATACAAAGCAATCACAATACAAAGAGTGACACTTACTGTGTCTACCCTTCTTTTAACTTGTCTTGCATCTATTTGATATAAATAGGCTGCTTCACTGCCCCTTGGAAGATTACCAAAACACTCTCTAATCTCTCTTGAAGAAATCTAAAAATTTGTTGAGTTCTCTCAAATGCTTCGCTAAATTTGTTCTCTAGGTTGTCTCACATGCCCCTTTCAAAAGAGATAAGTCTTTGTTTATATACTGCCCTTTATGGAAACCCTAGTAGGGCTTAATGTAGCTGCGACAAATTTCCTTTCTTGCCCCTCTACGTGGCTTCATATTATTGTTCCATTCAAAATTCAGCATTATCCTCCTTAATTTATTTTTCTTGCTCTTTTCTTTCTATTGAAATCTTATCCTTTGAATGCTTGAATAAACGGCCAGGATTGCCCATGAACAATTAAAAATGTACAAAAGAAATTGGCCCCATAACTGCCCATCTTCCGAAAATGCTAAGTCAAAATTCCGTAACCTTCCTTTCTTCCGAACTCCCTGTCTGTCTGTAACCCCAGAATTATTCCGCTCCTCTGAAATCACTCCTAGACTTACTCTCAGGATAGGCTTACGAACTTGTAGATTTAATGTCTTATGAATTTATTATCTGTATACAACCCTGTCACACTAAGACTTAAGCAATGCTAAACTCCCTCTACAAGTTTACTCTAAGGAGATCACTTTACGAAATTATTTGACATGCTAGTCTTATCCTATAATTCCTGAGATATGAGCCACTTCTATTTGCACACTTAAATTTGGTTGATAACAATTACAACCCGTACGAGACTGTGGGAACAACAAACCAAGATGCCTATATAAATTGATAATAAAACATAGCAAAAACTACAACAACCTCTTAAAGCAATGAAGCAACATTAAAGGCTATTGCAAAAAAAAAAAAAAACTTTAGCATCAATCTTCCTTACCATTGCATTGCATCTCTTTCTTGATATTTGAACTATAACTTAATTTGATTATGCTATTTGCAGATTATAGGATGAAATTTGATTTTTTGGTTCAATACTAAACTTGGAAGCTTATGTATTTTGAAACTTATTCTTTACTAATATAAAGATTACCATGCAAAGATCCAACAAGTAATTTCCCATTAAAATCATTAGCATTTGGTTCTAAAGAGTTTCATTCCTTTTAAAACTAAAAATTGAGAGATAAGGACTCATCTTTTAATTCAAATTTGACGATGATAATTGCATTTGTTGTTAACTTTGTTGGCTTAAGCTAACTAATCAAATTTTGCAATATATTTCTAAATTAAAACTTATACAAGTTCAAACAAAACATATGTTCCACCATTACAACTTTTAAAACTTTAATGTTATTGGGGTCATGAACTAAATAAATATTTTCCTTAAAGTTTATCAAATAACCTTTTCTTAGAACTTGAACAACACCTAAAAGATTTTTGTTCCAAGCTAAGAATTAAAAGAATTTAAGAGATTATCTTGATATTTTTGCCAAGTTTACCCATTGATTGAACCACAAATTCATCATCAAGCTTGACAAGGAATTTAAAGCTTGAAACTAACTCTTTGAGTTTTGAGTTATTGTACATATAAGCACAACCATTGTCGATATGCCTATTAAGTCTAAATTTTGATGAAATTTTCAAAAGCCAAAAAGAGATTGATGACTTTATTAAATGTGATTGTTTAACTTTTGTAGACTTTTTGTACATTGTTATGTTGGTTACTGAAGTTCCCAATTTTATCCTAAGATCTACTAGTCTGTGATACTGAGAGGGGGGTAAATCAATATCACACTCCTTAAAAACACACTCTGATTATTTAAGCCAAAGTATTCTACTTATTTAATACTTTTGCTCTCATCAATACGCATGTATGTGAATAACTTCAACCTCTTCTTAAAAGTGAATTCTTTCTTAGATTTGACTAAGGTAGATCTATTGTTACCTACTAATCACAATGGTCCCCAAAGTTACCTTTCAAACACCTTGCCTATTAGATAGATTGGATGTTCTTGCTTAGGTCTTCTTTAGGTTATGGGTTCGAGATACTTTAACCGCGTTCACAACTCAATTCAAAACACAAAATGTAAATCAAAGTAAGGACACAAGAGATTTACGTGGTTCTGTCAATGTGACGTACGTCCATGGTGGTAGGGACTCTTCCTCTACTGAGACAATCCACTATACTTGAGAATACCAGTATGGTACTCCAGATGTTCACAATGTAGTTCAAATGGATGTCTTAATCCTCTGTTCCTTTCACTATTACAAATTCAAAGCAAGTACAATACAAATAGTGTCACTTACTATGTCTACCTTTATTCTAGCTTGTCTTGCCTCTGTTGAATTGAATAGGCTACTTCACAGCTGCTTAAAAGTCCACCAAAACACTCTCTAACCTATCTTGAAGAAATCTGGAAATACGTTGAGTTCTTTCTAATGCTTCACCGAACTCCTTCTCTAGGTTGTTTCACACAACTCCTACTTTCACCATCTCATGACTTCACCCATCTCCTAATCTCACAGCTTGCCTCACGTTTTTGGTTTGGTGTTTCACATCTCACGCACGTTTTTGGTTTGCTTACTTTATAGGTCCCACACCTCATGCATGTTTCTGGTCTCATGCTGATGCACATTTTGGTCTCATACCGTCGCATGTTCTGGCCTCACATTTCAAATCTGCACTCGCTTCGCTGTTCTCTAGCCTCACGAATACCAGATCTGCTTTTCCAGTGAGTTTTTTTTTTCACGTTTGCTCTCTCGATGGTCTGTCTCTCATGGGTTTTCTCTTTTACCGTCCAGCCATTCACTCCAAAAAATCACTCCTTCGATGGATCTGGATGGTAAGTCCCACATTCGGTCCAAAAATGGACAATTGTCAAAATATTAATATTCTTCTATGTGGGAGTCATATGAGCCAAAAGAAGATTCCATCAATCGGTGAAGCACATCAATGAAAGTGTGCACGCAAGCGCTCTCCTCTACATTGACTCTTGGTACCTAGACACTTTGAATCAATCCCCTCTTTATATGTATCTGAGTTCGACACTCCATATCAGATCTCTAGGAAAAGGGCTGAGAGCAAGACCATATCTAGTTAAAGTTATTAGCCTTTATACTAGCTCTTTGTTCTCATAACAAAGAGTTTGACAGTTATGCTGCCGGGAAAATATCGTAACTGAGTCCTTACTTAAGCCTTATTAGCCACAAATGTGCACTTGCTTCTTAATCTTTTTTCGTAAAAAGAACGTGTGTTTTTAACAATACTTGTTTGTACTAGTGATGAAAGTAGTCCACTATCCTTCGGTCGTTCACCTTTTTGCCGTCCACCCCTTCTACTTGTATCGATTTTTCTTTTTTCTACCGGTGTTTAATTTTTTCATATTCACTTGGTTGGCCAAATCAGGTTTTCTTTCTCTTTACCTGTGGTGTATTTCTGGTCTGGTCTGGTCTGCTCTGCTCTTTCAGCGATGTCTCTCTCTCTCAAGGATGTATGTCTGGTCTAGTCTACTCTTCGTTTTGTCGTCCAGTTGGATTTCCTCTGTTCTGCCGTCCACCCTTTTTGGCCGTCTCGTTTTCTTTCTTTTTTGTCAGTCACTATTCTTTGGTTATGTTGTCTCCTTATTGATCACTGGTGTACCGGTGGTGTGCCGTTCCAGATTTTCTTTCCTTTGCCCCTTTTGGCCGTCACATATTTTCTCACTCTTGACCCCTGCTCTTCATTCAGCCCCCAATCTGATTTTTGGCCATGTTTTTCTTTTTCTCTCCTTCCTACCCAATGGTGTAGGGTT
>JAHLGO010000381.1:6279216-6321931 GCA_020615895.1 Ceriops decandra | reverse complement strand
GGCCATGTTTTTCTTTTTCTCTCCTTCCTACCCAATGGTGTAGGGTTACCATGTGGTTTTACTTCCTTGCCCCTTCATGTAACTTCAAATTACTCTCTTGCCCCTCCATATGGTTTTACTTTCTTTCCCCTCCATGTAGCTTTAAATTACTTGCACACTTAAATCTAATTGACAATAATTACAACCCAATAAGGTTGTGGGAACAACAATTTCCCCCTTTGTAATTCTTGGCAACACTCATAACAAAAGCTATTATGCAGCAATTACAACGCCCCCTAAATATGCACTCCCCCTTTCTCAACAGCTCCCCCTGTACTATTGCTTCTATCCCCCTTTGTCAACCAGTTATAAAAAACACTCGCAAAGTAGAGATGGAGGATTCACCTGAACTTCAAGCTCGAGGAGGCATTTGCACAGACAGACTCATTCTATGCTTTTCAAACAACTCTATGGACAGAGGTTTAGTTAAAATATCTGAAATGTGATCTTTAATGCCAACATACTCCAACTAAATTATACCCTATTCCACTTGAACTTTGATGAAGCGATACCGGATGTCAATATGCTTGCTCCTTGAATGTTGAATCGGATTCTTACTGAGATCAATAACACTTTGATTATCACAAAGTACACTCACTGGTAACTTCACTTCAACACCCACGTCTACCAATTGTCTTTGCATCCATATCACCTAAGTATATGCTGCATAAGCAACCATATACTCAACCTCATATGTGCTTAAAGCAACACTATTTTGCTCTCTACTTAACCATGCAACACACTTTAAACCCAAGTAGAAATTGCAGCCACTGGTTGATTTTTTGTCATCTGTACTTCCTGCCCAATCTGCATTAGTGTATACTTGTAGTTTTATAAAATCCATGACAGGATACCACAAACCCATTTCCAGTGTCCTTTTGAGGTATCTTAGGATTCTTTTCACAGCCAACACATGAGATTCCTTAGGATTAGCTTGGAATCTGCTGGTAACACACATAACTTGCATAAGATTAAGCCTTGATGCTGTAAGGTACAAAAAGCTCCCTATCATTTTCTTATATTCTGTAAGGATTGTACTCCTTCCCTCCTGATCTTTTGTTAACTTACAGCCCACTATCATAGGGGTGCTGACAAGTCTGCTATTCTTCATGCCAAACTTTTTAGCATCTCTTTGGCATATTTCGTCTGAGAAATAAAAATACCTTCTTCACACTATTTTATCTGTAATCCAAGTAATTCATTTCTCTAATCAATGACATCTCAAATTCCTCACTCATCTTCTATGCAAAATCTTGGCATAGCTCAGAGTGATCCCCTCCAAAGATGATGTCATTTACATATATTATGGTTATCAGCTGGCTTTTCTCTGAGTTGAACACATATAAGTTATTATCAACTGTTCCTCTTCTGAAGTTCAACCTTCTCAAATATGCATCCAACCTACTATACCATGCTCTTGGGGCTTGTTTAAAACCATATAAGGCTTTCTTCAGCTTACACACATGTGTCTTATCCTTACTAATTTGAACTCCATCGGGTTATTCAATATATACCTCTTCTTTCAAGAGCCCATTCAAAAAGGATGATTTCACATCCATCTGATAAACTTTACACCTCTTATATGCTGCCAAAGTTAGGAACATTTTAATAGTTTCTAACCTTGCCACTGGTGCAAAAGTTTCATCAATATCTACTCCTTCTATCTAAGTGTAGCCTTTGCAAACCAGCCTGGCCTTATCCCTTACCACCTTGCCATCTTCATTGTGTTTATTCCTAAACACCCATTTTGTTCCTATGACATTCTTGTTAGTGGGTCTTGCAACCAGCTCCCATGTATCATTCTTCTCAATTTGATCTAACTCCTCATTGATAGCTTTGACCTAGGCTTTGTCTTATGTAGCCTCTTCAACAAATTTAGGTTCAACTTGTGAGAGTAAAGCAGTAGCTCCCACAATTCTTCTTTTTGTTGTAACTCCTGTTGATGGGTTACCTATGATCTGATTTACTTGATAAGCACTGTTCCACATTTTCTTTGCCCTTCTTTCTTACACAATCTTAGTTGCAAGAAGATCTCTTTCTTCATCTTTAGACTCACTCTTCTTCGAGACTGAACTTACTTCTTGCTCTTTTTCTTTAAGTTAGTTTGATTCTTCATCTACATTGAAGTCATCTTCTTCATTGTCCTCAGCTTCTCCATTCTGCATCATTTTCCAGTTCTTATCTATTCTCACATCACTGGACGTGATCACTTTTCCCAACTTATATAAGAAAACTCTGTAACCTTTTTTCATTACTAAGTATCCCACAAAGATACCTTCATCAAACCTAGCATTGAATTTTTCCAAGTTTTGCTCCTTATTCTTCACAAAACATGGGTTGCCAAATATTTTGAGATACTTGGCTGTTGTCTTCTTTCCACTCCATAGATCATATGGAGTCTTATCAGTATTGGGCCTTAGTAAAACTCTATTTAGTAAGTGCACGGTTATAAATGTTGCTTCTGTCCAAAATCTTGTGTGAAGCTTGGATTCCAGCAGTAGAGTTCTTGCCGTATCAACCACAGCTCTATTTTTCCTCTTTACCACTCTGTTCTGTTGAGGTGTTCTTGCTGCTACCATTTGAAGGTGAATACCATGCTTCTCAAGGTAATCTTCAAAAGCTTTATTTGTAAATTCAGTGCCTTGATCTGACCTCAATACTTTGATTTTTCTTCCACTCTCATTTTCAGCCAATCTTCTGTATCTTTTGAAATAATTTAGAACTTCTAACTTGTGTTTGAGGTGCATTATGCAGGTCCTTCTAGAATATTCATTAATAAACAAGATGAACTACCTCTCACCATTCAACCCTTTTGTCCTCATCAATATGCACAATGTCAAGCACTGCTTCAGAACTGAACTTATTTGTCTTAAACTACTTTATGGCATGCTTTCCTTCAGAGCATGCTGAGCAAACATACTCTCTTTCTTTCTCTCTCTCCTAAGGTTAGAAATGTCTCTGATTACATGAGTAGTGGTTAGCTTCCTCATGTTCTTCTATGATAAATGTCCCAACCTCCTATGCCAGAGTTAATTTGCTTCTTCTTTGGTGAGTAAACAGCTGCTTGTCTTGTCCTCATCAATCACATATAAATTTCCAGCTGTTCTCTTCTCGGTTGCAATAGTATTGCCTTCTTTACTCCTTACTTAGCAACTTATTTTTGTAAATATCAATTTATGATCTTCATTGCATATTTGGCTGATAGATGCTAGATTATATCTGAGTCCTTCAATGTGTAGAACATCTTTTAGCTTCCCTTTTCCAATATTTACTAACCCTTGACCACTGTTGTTGAGTGAATCATCATTACCAAACTTGACTTTACCTTCTCTTGACTTGTTTAGCTTTGATAATTTACTCTTATCTCCTATTATGTGTGAAGTGCATCCACTATCAAGGATCCACTACTTATCCTTGATAATTTACTCTTATCTCCCTTTTAGATTTATATTCTTTCCTTTGAACTGGCTTAAAGATAGCTTTCTCTTTTTTCTCAGCTTTGACAACACCAATTGTTTTTACTGTGCCATCGAGTGCCTTCTTTTACTCAGGGAGAAGTTTCATGCATCTTTTGGCATTATGGTCATCCTGCCAACACCTTTCACACTATTCCAAGTCTGCTAATACAGCAAACTTGTTCTTTGAAACCACTGGTTTGGGCTTCCACCAACACTCATTGTCAGTGTGTCCTTGCTTTTTATAGTATGTGCAAGAACTCATGACAGGTGTTCTCCTCTGAATTTTGTATTGTCTCCCCTTATATGCAGCATCGTATCTTCTCAAGTTGGAGACGTATACTGGCCTTCTCCACCAACATTTATTTGCCCTATGACTCCAAACTCCTCAATAAAGACAATAACCTTGAAACTACCTCTTCTTGGGCCTAATCACAGCTTGTTTTCTTTTGTTCATTACTTGCTATGTAGGCAAGGTTACTAGTTTCTTTGCTTATGTGACTTTCATTTCAACCACCTTCTTCTCCTTCTTCTATTCAGCCATTGCTTTGGCTTTCTGACTTTCTTTTCTGTCTGAGACTTAACAGCTATGGGTTACTGCTCTTTAACCATATACATCATTTTTGGCCCTAACTTTGGTTTGATAACTGTCTTTTCTTCTTCAGTTATCTTCTCCTGAGTCATAGCTTTCTCTTTCAACTTCTGTCGCACAGTCTCATTCCTCTTTTCTCTTGCAAAACTTGTTTCTCCTACCACTTCAAATTTCTGCAAGTTCTCCTCACTCTTTTTGAGTTGTTGCTGAAGTCCCAGCAACTTTATCTCCATTTCTTCAATTGTTGAAGTCTTTAATCCAAACTTCATAGTAAGGTCTTCACATATTTTGATATGTTCATCAAATCTTCTCTTCAAGTCAATATGTTTAGCCCTTATTTTATCTTTTGACTTTCTACTTCCTCAGACATTGCCTCAACTTGTTTTATGTGAGCCTCCAACCTTCTTATAGTTCTGCCCCTTTTGATTATCTCCTTTGAAGCTACTTCCAACTCAGCTTCAAGATCTTGTTCTTCTTTATCAACCTCTTCTTCCTCTTCAGGGGTTGAACTACCACATTAAGCTGATGCCATAAAGGCATGCTCATCTGATGAGTCTTTATCTTCCTCTTCGTCAGCTTCTTTTGTTTGACTCATATAACTCTTGAATGTGCCTCTCTTTTTCTTCTATGGGTTGGCAATCTTCTTACTGGACTTCTTTGATTTGAATGATGGTCTTCTCATTTTGAATTTGGCTCATCATCACCATCCTTATCTTCATCATCAAGTTTCACTTTGCATTGAGAAGAAAAGTGTCTAATCTGCCCACAATGATAACATCTCAAGGACAACTATCCTTTTCCCTTCTTAGACCCCTTTTTGAACTTCCTTGTGAAGTCTGCCAATACTTCACCTTCACTTTCTTCCTTATCATCATCATCATCCTCACTTGATGATTTTTCCTTTTCTTTTAACTTTAAGTGTTTTGTAACTTTGAAAGCTACCTCCTTTGATACCTTTAACATTGAAGAGCTCTAAGTGGACTTTATTCTTATCTCATATGTAATGAGATTGCACTGGAGATCATGTAGAGACATAGAATTGAGATCTCTACTCTCCTCTATGGTTGCCACCTTTGAGGCAAACCTCTCAAGCAGAATTCTTAGAATTTTCTTCATAATAGATGAGTCCTTCTTGTTCTTCCCATGACTTCTAAGGACGTTTACAGCATCAATAACCCTGGTGAAGAACTTTTGGATTGTCTCATTTTTCTGCATTCTGAGAGATTTAAATCTCTCATTAAAAGCTTGAAGCTTGGCCTCCTTTATTCTGCCATCACCTTCATAGACTTTTTACAATCTGTCCCATATCTCCTTAGTAGATTTACAATCCATAACTTTAGCATATTTAGCATTTGTCAATGTTGAAATGATGACGTTTGAGGCCTTCCCATTTATCTCAAACTGCCTTAATTCCTCTAGGGTTGGATCTTTACCTTTTTCTAGGGCTACTAAACCCTCCTGTAAGGATTTCACCATGTTCATGCCCATGCTTGCAAATACCACTTGCATTCTCGCTCTGCACATATGGTAGTTAGTTCCGTTGAAGATTGCATTCTCAATATGCTGAACAAGTTAAAACTTCTAAAACCCTTCAAACTAGTACACCATGCAATTAAGCTTTAAACTAGTGAACCAGTGCTTTGATACCAATTGAAGTTCCCAACTTCATCCTCTGATTTACTAGTCTGTGATATTAAGAGGGGAAGGTGAATCAGTATTACACCCCTTAAAAACACACTCTGCTTATTTAAGACAAAGTATTCTACTTATTTAATACTTTCACTCTCGTCAATACGCAGGTATGTGAATAACTTCAACCGCATCTTAAAAGCGAACTCTTTCTTAGATTCGACTAAGGTAGATCTATTTTTACCTACTAATCACAATAGTCCCTAAAGTCACCTTTCAGACACCTTGCTTACTAGACAGATTGAATGTTCTTGATTAGGTCTTCTTTAAGTTATGGGTTCGATGATACTTTAGTTGTGTTCACAACTCAATTCAAAATACAGAATGTAAATCAAAGTAAGGACATAAAATATTTATGTGGTTTCATCAATGTGACGTATGCCCACGGTGACAGGGACTCTTCCCCTATCGAGACAATCCACTATACTTGAGAATACCAGTGTGGTACTCCCAATGTTCACAATGTAGTTACAATGGATGCTTAATCCTCTGTTCCTTTCACTATTTTGCAAATTTAAAACAAGTACAATACAAAGAGTGTCACTTACTGTGTCTACCCTTCTTTTAACTTGTCTTGCCTTTGTTGAATTGACTAAGTTGCTTCACTAGCGCTTAGAAGTCCACCATAACACTCTCTAACCTCTCTTGAACAAATCTGGAAATACGTTGAGTTCTTTCTAATGCTTCACTGAACTTCTTCTCTAGGTTGTTTAACACAACTCCTACTTTCATTGTCTCATGGCTTCACTCGTCTCCTAATCTCATGACCTGCCTCACGTTTCTGGTTTGCCCACTATGCTTGTCTCATGCCTCATGCACTTTTCTGGTCTTATGCCAATGCACATTCTGGACTTATGTCGTTGTACGTTCTGGTCTCATGTCGATGCACGTTCTAGTCTCACGTTTCAGATCTACACTCGCTTTGCTGTTCTCTAGCCTCACGGATACCAGATCTGCTCTTTTGGTGATCTATTTTCCACGTTTGCTCTCCCGATGGTCTGTCTCTCCCAGGTTTTCTCTCTCACTGTCCACCTGTTCACTCTTTTCCTTTACCGTTCACTCTCCTTCAACCATTCACCTCTTTGTCATCCACCCTAATTTTAGGCATTCACCTCTTTGCTGTCCACCCCTTCTAACCGTATCGGTTTTTCTCTTTTCTGCCAGTGTTATGTTTTTTCGTACTCACTTGGTTGGCTGAATCAGGTTTTCTTTCTCTCTATCGGTGGTGTATTTCTAGTATGGTCTGCTCTGCTCTTCATTGTCGGTGGTGACTCTTCATTTTGCCATCCAACTAGATTTCCTCTGTTTTGCCGTCCACCCTTTTTAGCCTTCTCGTTTTCTCTCTTTTCTGTTGGTCACTATTCTTTGGTCATATTGTCTCCTTGCTAACCGCTGGTGTGCCATTCCAAATTTTCTTTCCTTTGCCCCTTTTCAGCTGTTATGTATTTTCTCACTCTCGACCCCTGTTCTTCGTTCAGCCCCCAATCTGATTTTTTGCCGTGTTTTTCTTTTTCTCTCCTTCCTACTTGATGGTGTAGGGTTGCAGTGTGGTTTTACTTCCTTACCCCTCCATGTAACTTTAAATTACTCTCTTGTCCCTTTATATGGCTTTACTTTCTTGCCCCTTCATGTAACTTCAAATTACTTACACACTTAAATCTAGTTGACAACAATTACAACCCATATAAGGTTGTGGGAACAACAGTTACACATGTTGCATCTAACATCTAGCCTACACTAATAGAACGTAAACAAATGAGTTGCCTTTTTGTGATTAAGATATGAATCGAACTTATTCACTCATTTTTTGTTGCATTTTACTTCATTGCCTTTTAAGATCATGTTATTTTTTATGGATTTTTTTATGATGAAGTTGGTGATTAAACCATGACACCATTGCTAAGCTTAATAGGGACTTTAAAGCTTAGATTTGGTTCTTTAAGGACATCAAGTTATTATGCATATGACTGGTACATTAATTGTTAACATACCTATTAAGTGCATTTTTTTGCCAAAATTTTTAAAAGCAATAATGAGATATTCTTCCTCATTTTATTGATTTTTTACAATCTAAACTTGTTGACTTTATTAAGGTTGATTATTTTTGCTTTTGTAAACCTTGTGAACATTGCCAAGTTAGTTACAAATGTTGCATTTAACATCTAGTCTATACCAACATTATTATCTAAACAAATGAGTTGCCCTTTTTTTTCATAAAGATAAACTTGTTAATTCCATTTTTGTTGCATTTAGCTTCATTGCCTTTTAAGATCAATCTTTTTTTCATGGATTTTGATTAAGATGAGCCTTGGTGCTTTTGCTAGGAGTGCATCTTTTTTCTTGCCTAATGCTTTTTTTATAATTAAGAGATTGAAGACTATTTGCTAACACTACAATCTTAGTTTAAAGATATCCTTTGATTCCTTAAGAAAAGAAATCTTTTACTTAAATTTCTCAAGTAAATTGATAATGATCTTCTTAATAATCGTTTCATCAATGAATTCTTTGCCAAGTAATCTAACTTGTGATGAGTTGATCAGCGTAATCTTTCATATGATCATATTCTCTTATTCTAAGAACTTCAAATTCTCTTCTAAGATTCAAAACTTGTATTTTTTTTTTTTTTGTTCTAAGATTCCCTTGGAACTCACCTTAAAGCTTGTCTTAGACTTATATTGGTGATTTACATGTCATGATCCATGTTCACATGACATCTTGAAATGTAAAGTGAATACAAGTAAAACCTTTGGATCCTTTCTAATTTTGTTCACTTTTAATTTTGTTTTGAACAACAATAATGTTACTGAGTAGGGATAAATGATCAACTCCTATTTCTATAACTTCCCATTAGTCAAATGATTTCAAATAGACTTTCATTTTGATAGTCCATATAGCATTGTTTCTTTTTATTAACATTAAGGATGAAGAAAGGAAAAAGTTGCTATAAGCCATGGTAGATTTGATATTCTAGATTTTTAAACAAGATTGATGATTTTTGGAGTAAAAAATGATTTTCAAAGGTTTATCAAGATCAAGTAATACAATAATACGATTTGAAGGATAAAATGAGAGGATAAATGTATATTATAGCTAAAAAAGCAATAAAGGTACAATTGCATAAATGAAAGTGTAACAAAGAAACGAAGCTAAAAAAATAACTTCATTTCATTGACTTATTTGCTCCATTAAATAAAAGCCTTAAACTTGAATAATGATTACAAAAGAGATTATACAACTTAAGAATACAATTTGCTTGTTGCAATTTGAAAATTTTTTCTCAATAAGGTTACAAAACTCAATATAGATCCTTGAATTTCTATATATGCTAGATAACCCAAATTACAAGCAAGGTTCATCCTAAAGGTTAGTTATAACACTTAATTAAATGATTATTTTGAAAACAAAAGGAAATAAGTTAAATGACTCTTGGTCGTTGAATGATCCATAAATGATTTCACTTTAACCAAGCTATAACAAAAATATGAAAATGACACATAACAAAAATTACATAAACCTCCTAAAGTAATGTAGTAGTACCAAAAGTTATTGAAAGATAACTACAACATAAAATATTAACACATGTGAAAGAAAGAGATTTATTATTTTTTTTTAACTTCACCATAGATGGATATAAACAATTCAATTATATTTAATATTTTTTAATTCTTGCCTCTATAGACTATGCCATATGCCTATCACTAAGTTAGAATTAAAAGTTAGGCTATTAAGAAATTGAAGAATTACTCTAAGTCATGTAACAGCGTTACTCTCCTTAGCGTGGTCATTTCTATTAGGCCCAAGAAAGATTCCAAATTACTACCTTTTTTATATATGTGTTATGACTATTTTTATAAAATATATAAAAAAATTTATTTCTCTACTTATTAAAACTTTAAGTTTTTAAGTGCTTTATTTTAATAATGTAACATATGTTTCATTTTATCTGGTGAAAGAATTTGCATAATAAAGCTTAAATTTAGGCTATCTAAAAATTGAAGAATTACTTTAAATTATATATCAAATACAACATTTTTAAGGCAAAATTTGTTCTCACTATCATATAATAAAGGTTATACAAATTCTCTTACAAGACAAAATAAAGTATACTTAATTGAAATTTTGTAATATAAAACTAAGCCCTCAAAAAGATTATGAATTTTCATAATTGTTTTACCAAGAAATAACATTTCTATATATTATGTGAACAAGCACAATGCATGAGATGTCTCTTAGATTTAATAATATGACTCTCTTAATGTATTTCCTTATCAAAAGAAAAGATATTTATAGGTAATGACTAGATAAATCAAGAGATTTAAGTTATTTTCACTTTTTACTAAAATGCACTAACCCAATATCTTTCCACTTTTTTTCTATTTTATTAATGAAAGCAAATGGGAAATTATCTATGAAAACATGCCATCTTATAATTTGTATTTAAAATAAGTTCTTAAACCACCTTATTATGTATTAGCTTTAATGGTTTTTAAGATCTTAGTTAATGATTTGTTGCTTGTTGAACATTAGATTCATATCAATAAGGATTGTGGCCATTACACCTTAGATGTCAAAGCATTTGAATGTTGTGCTAATTTATTAATCTTTGGCATATGTTTAAATATAGTTCACAAAATTGAGATACAGTTAAGATTTAATAAATCGATCAATTACAAAATAAAAAAATTAAACAATTAAGATTTAATTGGTTGAATTGATTTAATTAGAGTTAAATTAATAAAATTGATATTTGACATATGAAATATAATGTTTTACAAAATTATAAGTGTTATATATATTATAATAGTATATTTAAAATATTTAATTATTTAAAATTTAAAATTTAGCATATTATAATATTAAAAAAATAATTAATATACTATATCAAAGAAAGTAAGAAATATAAGATAGATAAATTAAATAAAAAGTACATTGTAATTTGAATATTTTATTTTATAATAATTATTTAAAAAAGAAATATTATAATAGCGTATCAATAAAAAAAAGTTTTCAATTAACATTATGTAAAAAATTTATTCTTAGAATGGACCTTAGTTGTACTAATGATAATTAATGATGTATGATGTAATGACACTTGGAACTTAATGGTGTGTTTCAGATATATATTGTGTATTTCATGTTATTTTATAATTGTGTACAAATTTATATTTAAAATTAATACAAAAGTTTTTATGAGATATTATTATGGATCATTATAAAATTATATATGTCTTATAAGTCCTGTATAGTAGATTACATGTATTATAGTATATAAAAAAGTATTCCAAATAAATAAAGTATAATCGTTATATCTCATAGTAAATAGTTTATTATATTGTGGCAATATGATGGAATTACAAGATATTGTTATCATCATTTATATATAATGAGTAACGTAATAAGTTATAATTAGGCCAAAAGGGAGAATGTTAGAATTTACTAATTAATTATATTATAATATTCTCTAATATTATTATTATTAAAACTCAATTATAATATAGTCCAATTAGTAAGGATCTATTTCATATATTATTGTGTTATTATAAATTATAATATTGAGTTTAATTTGTGTATTAATGCATATATTTAATTTAAATCACACAATTGTATATGTGTATATATATATATATGACCAATTCTCTTTCTCACATACATAAAGACTTTATTTAAAGGTATGTGATACTAAAGCTCAAGAGAGAAAAATTAGTTATTAGGTTAAGACAAACTCTTCAAATTATGATATATTATTTATAATATTATTTAAATGAATATACTTAATTTTAAAATTTTAAAAATTAGAATTTATAATAATAAATTTATTAAAATATCTAATGATGTCAACATTTTTTTTTCTATTTTCTTCTTGTAAAATGAGTTTTCTTTTTTTTTTTAGTTGTTGTCCTTTTTTATGGTTGGTGCTAAAGTTCCAAATTTTTGCCTTCATCAAACCTTAAATAAAAGGTCCATAAGTTATGCTCATATAGCTATACTACATATATGTTCTTTTGGGTTCAATAACAAAAGATCAATATGCTGTAACTTATAAGACATGGAGAGCTAATGATTGAAATTTATAGTCTACTTTAACTATTGTTTTGGAGAGTAAGAGGACCACAATTAAATGAATCTTTGAATAAAGCCATTGCAATTTGCAAAGATCTTTTTACTATTGAATCTATTTCAAGGACTTATAGCTAAAGGGTACAATTAAAGATGTGTTTTTTACTAATGGAATGTTTAAAAAAAAAAAAGAGTAGAACATGTAGTGACCAATGGAATCAAATATAAATCTTATGCTTGGGAATTATTCCTCCTTTTCAACATTTTGTAATCCCAAGAATTAAATTAGAATTAGTGATGGTTATGAGGTTAACTTGTGAAGTACATTAAATTAAAAAATGTAATAATGCTTATATTTGAATCTTCCTAAATAAAGGAGCTTGTAAGTTAATGGGACAATTAAGTCCTTGTTTTTCATTTAGATTGTACTATTATTCTTCTCCTTAAGTTTTTTCTTTTCTCCTACAACTTTACTTTGCTATTGACTAGAAAATCCTACATCCTAGTTTTGTTTCCTCTATTTCTTTCCATTAACTCTTGGTATTAAAACAACAAACAATCAATCTTTAAGGGACCTATAGAATATAAGACAAAAGAGTAAGAAGGGATTTTTGAGAATATAAGGTAAATGAGAGAGGCCCTTTCAGGAAAATAGCCATGACATTCTCAAGTTTCACACCCTTACCACCTTCAAAGTTTAATAGAGATAATTACACTTAATGGTCTGTCATGATGAAGGTTAATTTAAGAGTCCTTGATATATGGGAGGTCATTAAGTTAGGAACTCCGCATAAACCTCTTCCTTTTAACCCAACTATGGCATAAATTAAACATCACAGTAAGTTAAGTTTAAAGTAGTACAAAGCATTAGCCTACATTCACTCAGCTATGATAGAAAGCATATTCAATAGGATTCTTGCCTATGACACAACTAAAATTGCTTAGGAAAAGTTGAAGGAGGAGTTTAATAGTAGCTTGAAATCCTAAAATATGCAGTTACTAAACCTCAAGAGGGAATTTAAATTGTTGATGTTGAACCTATCTTTGATGACTAATGTTAGATTTGTTGTTAACAACATCTCATATATTTGTCCTTATTGATTTGATGTTATGAATGCCTTTAAAATATGTTTGTTGTTAAGCTAGACATACTGTTGAGTAATGGTTGACATTGTTGCCCGATAAAAGAATGCAAAGGAAAACACCTACATATGCTCCTATGTTTGGCTGAAGAAGAAGAAGAGGAAGGGAAATGGCTATGGTTGTGGAAATAGCCTTAAAAGCTTCCAAGAAAGAAAATCCAAGGATCTTGGACAATGGTTGCTCTTCACATATGACAGGAGACTCCAAGGTGCTGAAGGAAGTAAAAAAATATAATGGAGGGTTAATCACATTTGGTAATAATGGTCATTTAAAGATTAAAAGTGTTAGTACTACTAAAATTGGTGCAAAAAAGTTGAAATCAGAGGAAGTGCTTTATGTTAAAGGGCTAAAACACAATCTAATTAGTGTTAGCCAAATTTATGATGATGGACATGAAGTTATTTTTAGCAAGAGTGGCTGCATAGTAAGAAGATTAAGTGATGATGTTGTCCTTACAATAGGAGAATGAACAACTGAAAACTTATACCAAGTTTCTAACAGTAAAAACACATGCTACATGAGTACCAAAAATAAGAATTTGTTGTGACATAAGAGATTTGGACATCTTGGACAAAAGAGACTAAACAAATTGTCCAAAAATGAAGCTGTGAAAGATGTATCCAAGCTGAGAAGAGAAAGAAATATCATTTGTTGCACTTGTCAAAAAGGAAAGATAATGAATGCTACCCATAAAAATGTGGAGATTCAAACAATAAGCCATTGGAGCTTATTTATTTAAATATATTCACCAAACTTTTATTAAGAGAGATATTCTAGATGTTAAGGCTGAATTTATGTGTTCAGTCACCCCTTAGAGGCTGAGGTATGTCTCTAACTCTATTCCCCTTCTCTTTTTTATTATTCTTTGGATTTGTTATCAAAGGGGGAGATATTTTGCATAAATTCAAAGAGAATATGCATTGATCAAAAAGGGGAGTAGCTTGATAAACCCAATGAGGAAAATCAAATAAAAGGGGAGAAATTGTCAAGGGGAAAAAGTAGAAAAAAGGAGTTAAAGGCTATTTTCAATTGGTATCATACCCATATATAAAAAAGGAGATGTATGTTTTAAGGGGAACTATGAATGTCAAAAGCTACTGCTTATGCTTAATTGTTAATTTCTAGATTTAATGTATTGTCAACAAATCCAAAGGGGGAGATTGTTGAGCCTATCTTTGATGATTAATATTAGATTTGTTGTCAACATCTGACATATTTTTTCTTGTTGATTTGATGTTGAGAGTGCCTTTAAGATGTATTTGCTACATTTACAAAATGTTGGCAACAATAGCCAATGAGTAACCTATTAATGTAGAAGCAAAGGAAATTGCTCAAGATTTGGCAATGCAAGTTATGGCTTGCCCACAAGTGTAATTTGTATCTGTTATGGATATTTCCAAAAGTATTGTGAACAAGGAAAAGGAGCTCGAGATGCAGAGAGATCTTTTGTCAAAACCATTGATGGCAGGTTAACCTTAAATTCAATAAGTCAATATTAATCATTGACCCTAAATTTTAGGAGTCAATGTTGACCGTTGACCTTAAATTTTAGGAAATAATGCTGACCGTTGATTGTAGTGCAACCTTAAGAGTCAATATTGATTGTTGATTATAAGGTAACCCCAAACTCAAGGCATATAAATGTTTATGTAACTGTCAAAAGAAAATGTGTATTCTACAAAACATAAGAGAAGGCTTAGCACAAGAAGAAAACATAAATGCTACAAAACACTAAGAGAGAGTGCTATAAACCACAAAGAGTGAGTGCTACAAAACACCAAGAAAGAGTGTTGCAGAACACAAAGAGAGAGTGTTGCAAAATGCCAAGAGAGTGCTGTAGAACGTTAAGAGAGAGTGCTGCAAAATGGCGAAGAGCAACCATCAAAAGGAAAAAGAGAGAATAGCAAAGAGCAGCCACTGAAAGGAAAAGGAAAGAATGACAAAGAGTAGCCATCAAGAAAAGAAAGGGAAAACTTGTAGAGAGTATAACCAATAGGGTGAGCTGTAGAAAGAGGAGGAACCTATAGAGGTAGAAGGAGGAACCTACAGAGATAAGAGAAAACAGTTAGCAAAAGAGAAAACCTATAGAGGAGAAAACCAATAGAGGAGAGAACCTATAGAAGGAGAAAGCCTCTAGTAGCAGAAAAGAAGGAGAGATTGCAAGACAAAAGGAAACAACAATGACAGTAAGAAGGAGAAAGCCTCTAGTAAGAGAAAAGAAAGAGGGAGTGGATGGTAGAAGGAGACAATAGCGATAGAAAAAAAAAGGAGAGAACCTACAAAAGAGAGACCAGTAAAGCTTGAGGAGAGAAACCAATAATGAGAAGGAAAAGATCTGTTTGTGTTTTTTTTTTTTCAATAGCAGCCTATACACATTGAATGATCTTTCTCAAGGAAGGTTTTGTCATAAATTTTTATGTACTTCTTGAAAAATGGTGGGAGACTCTTGGAGTGATCAGGAGATCAACCCTTTAAGTGATTGGGAAATCATTGTAAGTGATTGAGGAGTGATCCTTCCACAACATTAGTTGTATCCCTTGATAACAAAAGTGGATCATGTGATCTAGGAGTAATCTTATCATACTGTGGATGTATCTCACACATTGTGGGTAAACTAAATAAAAATTCTGTGTGTTCTTGGATACTTATGCTAGCTTGATATCCATACGATCATTTTCATATAAAAGAGTAAGATAAAATTGGATCATTGACTTTAACAGGTCACAGATATTTAATTTGAACAAATTTGTAAAAGGTAAGTATTTTATACAACTGCAGTGTGTGCAGACAACAATAGCAACATGTGTATGCAGCATCAGCAGTAGGTGAGACAACACCAGTAGCAAAAGAAGGAGAAGATCCATACCACTAGCAATTTGTATCATTCTTTAAGAAAGTTTTCACTATAAACTCTTGATAAACTTGCTGAAAAAAGATGGGATACCCTTGAAGTGATCGAGAGATCGTTATAAGTGGTTAAGGAGTAATCCTTCCATAAGTGGTTAATGAGTAATCTTTCTATAACATTGTTGTATCCCTTAATAACAAGAGTGGATTATGCAATTTAGAAGTGATTCTATCACATCATAGACGTAGCTCACACATTGTGGGTGAACCATATAAAAATTGTCGTGTGTGTTTGGATACTTGCGCATTGATATATATTTTTATGATCACACTCATATAAAGGAGAAAGATAAAAAAAAAAAAAATTGGATCATTAGTTCTAACAAGTCATAGATGTTAAATCTAGATCAATTTATAAAAAGTGCATATCTCACACTGATTCACTCCCTTTCTCAATGTAAAACCTAAAAAGGTCCTCATTAGTTTGTTAATATGGGAAGCAAACTAAACGTTCTTTCACAACAAGCAAGTTATGGAAAGCTAAGGAGAAATTGCAATTAATGCATATTGACCCTTATAGACCTATGTTTACACCTTCCTTGAATGAAAATAAATATTTCCTCATCTTCATAGATTACTTCACCAAATTTTGTTAGTTAGTTTTTTTTTTTTCTTAAAGCTTTAAACTGAGGTTTCCTTAGTCTTTTAATAGTTTAAGATTTGGATTGAAAACTAAACTAGCCTTAAACTAAGAGCCATCATATCAGATAATGGCTTTAAGTATATATACCTTAAAAATCTTTAAAGCCTTACGCATAAGTGTTGGAATCCAACATCACTCACTGCTTTGTACACTCCACAATAGAATGAAGTGAGTGAGAGAAAAAATAAGAGCATCATGTTTATAGCTAGATGCATGTTAGCAAAAAAGCTACTTCTAAAAACATTTTTGGCAGAAACTATAACAACTTCAGTATATCTTTTAAACTAACTTTCTAGCAAGGCTCTCTCTATTCAAACTCCATTTAAGGTCTAGTATTAATATAAGCCCTTTCTTGATCATGTAAGAGTATTTGGTTACTTATATTTTGTTTACAACCTTAAGTAGAAAAAGGATAAATTTGACCCTAAGGTAGATGCTACTATCTTCATTGGCTATAGTAAGTTAGCATACAATTATAAAGTCTATATCATTTCATCTGCCAAAGTATTAATCTCTAAATGTGTCAAGTTTAATGAGAATTAACACTAAAATTGGGATAAAGGTGGGATTGAGATGACTTAAGCTCATTTAGGGAAAATACCGAGGAGTTTACTCCTTAAAGCTAAAGTCTCAGATAAAAAGGCTGAAGGTTTTCTAGTTAAAGGAACCAAAGGCTCTCTAACATCAATGAAAGAGCCTATTAATTATGAAGAGGCCTTGAGCCATCTTATCTAAAAACAAGCCATGATGAAAGAGCTACAAGCAATTGAAAGGAATGAGAGTTGGACCTTAGTCTCTAGATCTAAATGAAAATTTGTCATTGGAGTGAAATAGATCTTAAAAAATGACACTCTGATGGGACAGTTAGTAAACTCAAGGCAAAATTGGTTACTAAAGGATACTCATAGTAGTTTAATGTGGATTATTGTGAGACCTTTACTATAGTAGCTAGGATGGACATTATCAAGCTATTATTGCTGTTGTAAGCTAACAAATGCATCATTTGGATATGAAATCAACCCTCTTTAATGGTAAGTTACAAGAAGATGTTCCGATGGAATAGCCTCTTGGCTTTATTAAGCATGGATAGGAAAACAAGGTTTGCTTGTTAAAGAAGGCTTTATATAGTCCAAAACTTCCTCTTAAGGCCTAATACAATAGAATTAATAAGCATATTGTTGTTCTTATAACTTTGTATGGGTTGTAATTGTTGTCAACTAGATTTAAGTGTGCAAGCAAAAGTGACTCGTATCTCAGGAATTACAAGATAAGACTAGCATGTCAAATAACCTCGTAAAGTGATCTCCTTGGACTGAACTTATAGAGGGAGTTTAGCATTGCTTAAGTCTTAATGTGACATAGCATTGCTTGAGAAAAATAAATTAAGGAGGATAATGCTGAATTTTGAATGGAATAGTAATATGAAGCCATATGGAGGGGCAAGAAAGGAAATTCGCCGCAACCATAGTAAACCCTACTAAGGTTATCATAGAAAGGAGTATATAAACCAAGACTTATTTCTTTTGGGGTAGCCACCTGGAAAATAGTAAAACAAATCAAACCAGAATTGGGGAGAGCACACATGCACACACCAGAAAAAGGGGACACGGATACAAACTAGAAAAAGGAGAAATGAGACACCAGTGACACCAGAAAAGTTGGGGATACAGACCAGAATCTGTGAGACCAAAAAAGGGTAGCCACTGTAAGATAGTGAGACTTGGAGAAGGGGAGGAGAAAGAGAGGATATGAGACCTAGAGAAGGTGAGACATTAAAGTAGACCAGACCTAGAAACTGTGAGACGTGAGAGTTGATTAAGACCAGAGAAGATGTGAGATCAGCGAAACATGCAACGGGTGAGACCAAACTAGACCAGAATGTGAGACCAAGTGAGACCTAGAAACGTGAGACCAGGTGAGACCAGACCTAACCAGAATGGTGAGACTAGGTGAGACCTAGAAACATGAGATAAAGTGAGACTAGACCAGACCTGGAATGGGTGAGACTAGACCTGACCAAAACGGTAAGACCAGGTGAGACCTAGAAACATGAGATAAGTTGAGACTAGACTAGACCTGGAATGGGTGAGACCAGATCAAAGTTGGAACGATTGAGACCAAATCAAACCTGAAGCAAGTGAGACCAAATCAAAAACGTACGACAGTGTGAGTAGACTAGCAACGTACAATGGTGAGAGTAGGCCAGAAACGTGTGATGGTAAAAAATAGACCAGAAACATGGGAGACGAGAAAAGGGTGAAACACCATGAGACCAAGTGAGGCATGAGACCAAGTGAGACGTCAAACCAGAAAAGGGTGAAATGGGTGACACCAGAACACACCAAAAGATCAGAATTGGTGAGACCAGAAAAGGGTGAAATAGGTGACACCAAAACACATCGTGAGACCCAGAATCGGTGAGACCAGAAAAGGGTGAGACAGTGAGACAGTGAGATGGTTAGACCAGGAGATGGGTGAGACTATGAGATTGTGAGACCAGGAGTTGTGTAAGACAACCTAGAGAAGAAATTTGGTGAAGCATTTAAGAGAGCTCAACAAATTTTTCAGATTTCTTCAAGAGAGGTTAGAGAGCGTTTTAGTGATCTTCCAAGCAGTAGTGAAGTAGCTTATTCACATCAAACAGAGGCAATACAAACTAGAAGAAGGGTAGACACAATAAGTGACACACTTTGTTTTGTTATTACTTTGTATTTGCAATAGTGAAAGGAGTATAAGGTTAAGACATCTATTGTAATCATAGGGAATACCACACTGGTGTTCTCAAGTGTAGTGGATTGTCTCGGTAAAGGAAGAATCCCTACCACCATGGAGTACATCACATTGACGAAACCACATAAATCTCTTGTGTCCTTACTTTGAATTTACATTCTGTGTTTTGAACTAAGTTGTGAACACAGCTAAAGTATCATTAAACCCATAACTTAAAGGAAGATCTAGTCAAGAACAACCAATTCGTCTAATAGGTAAGGTGTCTGAAAGGTAACTTTGGGGACTATTGTGATCAATAGGTAACAATATATCTACCTTAATTGAATTTGAGAAAGAGTTCATTTGGGGACTATTTTTTTAAGGGGTGTGATACTAATTCACTCCCCTTCTCAGTATCACAGACTAGTAAATCTTAGAGTGAAGTTGGGAACTTCAATTGGTATCAAAGCCTGGTTTACCGGTTTGAAACTTAATAGCTTGGTGTACTAGTTTGAAGGGTTTCAGAAGTTTTAACTTGTTCAGCATATTGAGAAATGGATGCTAGTACAAGCACCAGCACTACTTATAGTAAGAAGGTTCCAATCTTCAACAGAACTAACTACCATATGTGGAGAGCTAGAATGCGGGTGGTATTGCAACCATAGGTATGAACGTGGTGAAATCTATATAGGATGGTTTTGTCCCCCTAGAAGAAGGTAAAGATCTAACCCCAGAGGAAATAAGGCAGTTTGAGATCAATGGGAAGACCTCAAATGTCATCATTTTAACATTGATAGATTCTGAATATGCTAAAGTCATGGACTGCAAATTTGCTAAAGAGATATAGGACAGATTACAAAAGGTCTATAAAGGAGATGGCATAATGAAAGAGGTCAAGCTTCAAGTTTTCAAGTAGAGATATGAATCCCTCAAAATGCAAAAGAATGAGACAATCCAAGAGTTCTTCACTAGGGTTATTGATGCTATAAACGACCTTAGAAGTCATGGGAAGAATAAGAAAGACTCATCTATTATGAAGAAAATTCTAAGAATTATGCATGTGAGGTTTACTTCAAAGGTGGCAGCTATAGAGGAGAGTAGAGATCTCAATCCTATGACACTGCATGATCTTCAGTGCAATCTCATTGCATATAAGATGATAATAAAGTCAATTAAAAGCTCCTCAACATCAAAGCTATAAAAGGAGGTAGCTTTCAAAGCTGTAAGACACTTAAAGATAAGTGAAGAGGAAGAATATCCAGTATGGATGATGATGATGAAGAAGAAGAAAGTGAAGGTGACTTGTTGGCTTACTTCACAAAGAAATTCAAAAGGGGGTCTAGGAAGGGAAAAGGACAATTGTCCTTGAGATGTTATCATTGTGGGCAGAATGGAAACTTTAGTTCTCAATGTAAAGTGAAACTTGATAATGAAGATGAGGATGGTGATGATAAGCAAAATTCAAAATGAAAAAGACCATCATTCAAGTCAAGGAAGTCCAACAAGAAGATTGCCAACCCATAGAAGAAGAAAACAAACTCATTCAAGAGTTATGTGAGCCAAACAAATGAAGCCAATGAGGAGGAAGATGTAGACTCATCAGATGAGCATGCCTTTATGGCATTAACTCAATGTGTTAGTTCAACCTCTAAAGAGGAAGAAGAGATTGATGAGGAACAACCAGATCTTGAAGTTGAGTTAGAAGCAGCTTCAAAGAAGATAATTAGAAAGGGCAGAACCATAAGAAGGTTGGAGGCTTACATAAAACAAGTTGAGGCAAAGTCTAAGGATGCAGAAAGTCAAAAAATGAAATAAGGGCTGAACATATTAACTTGAAGAGAAGATTTAATGAACATATCAAAATATGTGAAGACCTTACTATAGAGCTTGGCTCAAGGACTTCAACAACTGAAGAAATAGAGATAAAGTTGCTGAGACTTCAGCAACAACTTAAAAAGAGTGAGGAGAACTTGCAAAAGTTTGAAGTGGTAAGAGAAATAAGCTCTGCAAGAGAAAAGAAGAATGAAGAGAAAGTGCAGCAATTTGAGGCTGTATTGCCTAACAAGAATGAGACTTTGCCATAGAAGTTGAAAGAGAAAGCTGTAACTCGGGAGAAGATAACTAAAGAAGAGAAGATAGTTATCAAACCAAAGTTAGGTCCAAAATTGATGTATGTGGTTAAAGAGCAGCAAGCCATAGCTACTATGTCTCATAAAAAAAAGACTGATCAGCCAGGAACAGTGAAGACTAAAAATAAAAAAGATTTGAAGAAGCAACCTAAGGTTGCAAACAAAAATGAAGAAAAGAAAGTTAGCCAGCAAAGGGCAATGGTTGAACAGAAGAAAGAGAAGAAGATGGCTGAAATGAAAGCCACATATGCAAAGAAGCCAGCAACTATGTCCATACAACAAGTAATGAACAAAAGGAAACAAGCTGTGATTAGACCTAAGAAGAGGCAGTTTCAAGGTCACTGCCTTTATTGTGGAGTTTGGTGTCATAAGGCAAGTAAATGCTAGTAGAGAAGGCTAGTATACGTCTCCAACTTGAGAAGATTTGATGCTACATATAGGGGGAGACAATACAAAATTCAGAAAAGAACAATTATTGTGAGTTCTTGCACATACTGTAAAAAGCAAGGACATATTGACAAAGAGTGTTGGTAGAAGCCTAAACTAGTGGTTTCAAAGAACAAGTTTGCTACATTGGTAGACTTGGAATAGTGTGAAAGGTGCGGGCAGGATGGCCATAATTCCAAGAGATGCATGACACTTTTCCTTGAGTAAGAGAAGGCACTCAATGGCACTATGAAAACAATTGGCACATTCGAAGTTAAGAAATAGGAGAAAGTTATCTTCAAGCCAGTTCAAAAGAAGGAATATAAAGTTAAAAAGGAGGTGGCTAATATAGTTGAAATTGCACTAATAAAGTTAAAAAGGAGGTGGATAAGCAGTGGATCCTTGATAGTGGATGCACTTCACACATGACAGAAGACAATAGTAAATTATCAAAGCTAAACAAGTCAAGAGAAGGTAGAGTCAAGTTTAGCAATGATGATTCTCTCAACATCAGTGGTCAGGGGTCAATAAATATTGGAAAAGGAAAGCTGAAAGATGTTCTGCATGTTGAAAGACTTAGACATAATCTAGCATCTATCAGCCAACTATGCAACGACAACCACAAAGTGATATTCACAAAAATAGGTTGCCAAGTAAAGAGTAAAGAAGGCAGTACTGTTGCAGCCGGAAAAAGAACAGCTGGAAATTTATATGTTATTGATGAGGACATGACAAATAGCTATTTACTTACAAAAGAAGAAGAAGTGTATAGTGAACAACTCAATGGAGTACAAATCAATGCGGATGAGACACATGTATGCAAGCTCAAAAAAGCCTTGTATGGCCTTAAACAAGCCCCAAGAGCATGGTACAACAGGTTGGATGCGTAATTAAAAAGGTTGAACTTTAGAAAAGGAACAGTTGATAATAACCTATATGTGTTCAGCTCAGAGAAAGGCCAACTGATAACCATAGTATATGTAGATGACATCAACTTTAAAGGGGATCACTTTGAGCTATGCCAAGAATTTTCACAAAAGATGAGTGAGGAATTTGAGATGTCATTGATTGGAGAAATGATTTACTTTCTTGGATTACGGATAAAATAATATGAAGAAGACATTTTTATTTCTCAGATAAAATATGTCAAAGAGATACTGAAAAAGTTTGGCATAGAGGATAGCAAACCTATCAGTACCCCTGTGATAGTAGGCTACAAGTTAACAAAACATCAAGAAGGAAGGAGTACAAGCCCCATAGAATACAGGAAGATGATAGGGAGTCTTCTGTACCTTACAACATCAAGGGTTGATCTCATGCAAGCTGTGTGCATTGCTATTAGATTCCATGTTGATCCTAAGGAATCTCATGTGTTGGTAGTGAAAAGAATCTTAAGATACCTCAAAGGGATACTAGAAATGGGTTTGTTGTGGTATCTTGCCATGGATTCTAAAAAATTATGAGCATACACTGCTGCAAATTGGGCAAGAAGTATAGATGATAGAAAATCAACCAATGACTGCAGCTTCTACTTGGGTTCAAAGTGTGTTGCATGGTTAAGTAGAAAGCAAAATAGTGTGGCTTTGGGCACAGTTGAGGCTGAGTACATGGTTGCTTGTGTAGCATGTACTCAGGTGATATGGAAGTGAAGACAATTAGTAGATTTGGGTGTTAAAGTAAAGTTACCAGTGAGTGTACTTTGTGATAATCAAAGTGCAATTGATCTCAGCAAGAATCCAGTTCAACATTCAAGGAGCAAGCATATTGACATCCGGTATCACTTTATCAAGGATCAAATGGAAGAGGGCACGATTCAGTTGGAGTATGTCAGCACTAAAGATCAAATCTCAAATATTCTAACTAAACCTCTAACCACATAGCTTTTGGAAAAGCACATAATGAGTCTGTCTGTGCAAATGTCTCCTCAAGCCTGAAGTTCAAGTGAATCCTCCATCTCTAATTTGCGGGTTTTTCAAATTTGTAATTGGTTGGTAAAGGGGGAGAGACACAATAGTGCAGGGGGGCTGTTAAGGAAGGGGGAGTGCATATTTAGAGGGAGTTGTAATGCTTCTGCTTCTAGATTATTACTCTAAAAAGATTATGAAGGACTGCTACATAATGGTTTTTGTTGTGAGTATTGCCAACAATTACAAAGGGAGAGATTGTTGTTCCCACAACCTTGTATGAGTTGTAATTGTTGTCAACTAGATTTAAGTGTGCAAGCAAAAGTGGCTCATATCTCAAAAATTACAAGATAAGACTAGCATGTCAAATAATCTCGTAAAGGGAGTTTAGCATTGCTTAAGTCTTAGTGTGACATAGCATTTCTTGAGAAAAATAAACTAAGAAGGAGGATAATGCTGAATTTTGAACAGAATAGTAATATAAAGCCACATGGAGGGGCAAGAAAGGAAATTCACCACAGCTACAGTAAACCCTACTAGGGTTTTCATAGAAGAAAGTATATAAACCAAGACTTATCACTTTTAGGGTAGCCACTCAGAAAATAGTGAAACAAAGACCATAATCAGGGAGAGCACATACACACGCACACACCAGACAAAAGGGACATGGATACAAACTAGAAAAGGGAGAAACGAGACACTAGTGACACTAGAAACGTTAGGGATATAGACTAGAATTTGTGAGACCAGAAAAGGGTAACCATCGTAAGATAGTGAGACCTAGAGAAGGGGAGGAGAAAGAAAGGACATGAGACCTAGAGAAGGTGAGACATTAGAGTAGACTAAACCTGGAGAAATAGAGGACATGAGACCTAGAGAAGGTGAGACATTAGCGCAGACCAGACCTGGAGAAAGAGAGGATGTGAGACCTAAAGAAGGTGAGACGTTAGAGCAGACCAGACCTGGAAACCGTAAGACATGAGAGTAGATCAAGACGAGAGAAGACGTGAGATCAGCGAAGCATGCAATGGGTGAGACCAGACCAGAATGTGAGACCAAGTGAAACCAGACCAGACCAAAACATGAGACTAGGTGAGACCTGGAAACATGAGACCAAGTGAGACTAGACCTAACCAAAATAGTGAGACTAGGTGAGACCTAGAAACATGAGATCAAGTGAGACTAGACCAGACCTAGAATGGGTGAGACCAGACCAAACCTGGAACAGGTGAGACCAGATTAGACCTGGAGCAGGTGAGACCAGAACAGAAATGTGCAACGATGAAAGCAGACCAGAAATGTGTGACGGTAAAAAATAGACCAAAAATGTGGGAGACGAGAAAAGGGTGAAACACCATGAGACCAAGTGAGGCATAAAACCAGGTGAGACGTGAGACTAGGTGAGGTGTGAGACCAGAAAAATGTGAAACAGGTGACACCAGAACACACCAAAAGACCAGAATTGGTGAGACCAAAAAAGGGTGAAATGGGTGACACTAGAACACATTGTGAGACCCAGAATCGGTGAGACCAGAAAAGGGTGAAACGGTGAGACAATGAGACGGTGAGACTAGGAGACGGGTAAGACCGTAAAACAGTGAGACCAGAAGTTATGTGAGACAACCTAGAGAAGAAAGTTGGTGAAGCATTTGAGAGAACTCAACATATTTTTCAAATTTCTTCAATAAAGGTTAAAGAGTGTTTTGGTGATCTTCCAAGTGGTAGTGAAGCAACCTATTCAAATCAAACAAAGGCAATACAAGTTAAAAGAAGGGTAGACACAGTAAGTGACACTCTTTGTATTGTGATTACTTTGTATTTGCAATAGTGAAAGGAGTAGAAGATTAAGACATCCATTGTAATCATAGGGAATACCACACTGGTGTTCTCAAGTATACTGGATTGTCTTGGTAGAGGAAGAATCCCTACCACTATAGAATACGTCACATTGATGGAACTATATAAATCTCTCATGTCCTTACTTTGAATTTACATTCTGTGTTTTGAATTGAATTGTGAACACAGCTAAAGAATCATCAAACCCATAACCTAAAGGAAGACCTAGTCAAGAACAAATGATTCATCTAATAGGCAAGGTATCTAAAAGGTAACTTTGGGGACTATTGTGATCAATAGGTAACAATAGATCTACCTTAGTTGAATCTGGGAAAGATTTCATTTTTGGCTTAAATTATCAAAGTTTTTTTTAAGGGGTGTGATACTAATTCACCCCCCTCTCAGTATCACAGACTAGTAAATCCTAAAGTGAAGTTGGGAACTTCACATATGTTCAACCTTAGGTTTAACAGGAGCAAAATTAATCAAGACATGTGACTTTTTTGTATCAATCTAAATATGCCTAAAACGTGCTTAACAAATTCAAAATATAGCATTATAAGAGCATAGCAACACCATTTATAGTTGGTATAAGGCTTCAGAAGGATGATGGAGCCATGAAAATTAATGCCTATTAATACAAAATCCTTATCAGTTGTCTACTTTATCTCTCAATCTTAAGATCAGATATTACGTATGCTACAAGTTTGCATTTTAGATTCATAAATTCTTCTAGTGAATTGCACTATAATACTGCAAAAAGGGTCTTGAGATACATCTAAGGAACTTTTAATCTAGAAATCATATACAGAAGCTAATAAGGACCTTCTTAAATCTCATACTAAGAAAGGAATGGGGTAAATCAATGTGAGATGCTTACTTTTTACAAATCTATCTAAATTACACCTCAGTGACTTGTTAAAGTTGATGATCCAATTTTTATCTTGCTTTTTTATATGAGAGTAGTTGTATGGATATCGACTGAGAAAACACATAGAATTTTTACATGGTTCACCTAGAATGTGTGAGCTATGTCTACAGTGTGATAAGATCACTCTAAAATCACACAATTCACTCTTATTATCAAGGGATACAATTAATGTTGTTGAAGGATCACTCTTTAACCACTTATAATGACTTCCCGATCAAAAAGTTGATCTTTTAATCACTCCAAGGGACTCCTACTCTTTTTCAAGAAGTTTATAAAAAGGTCTATGACTAAAACTTTCCTGAAAAGGATCACTCGATGTGCATAAGATACTATTGCAAAATGCAGATCTTCTCCTTCCTCTACTGTTGCCTTCTCCTTACTGCAATTGCTACTTTCTCCTTGCTACAATTATTTTCTTCTTCTTTATTACAATTATTGCCTTTTCATTGCTGCAATTGTTGATTTCCTTTGCCACTACACTTTCCTTCTTCCTCTAATACTATTGCCGGTTTGCTTTGCTACTACACTCTCCTCCTAGATACTACTACTGTTTCCTCTTTATTTGGTTACCATTGCTTCTTCTTCTTTGGTGCGACTACCTTTCTTTTGGTGGTTGTTGCCTCCTTCTTCTTTGATAGATTGTTACTACACCTTCTTGTATTGATTACCACTATACTTCTTTTATTGGTTTCTATTGCACCTTCTCCCTTTGGTTGCTATTGCACCTTTTTCCTTTAGTTTCTTTAGTTGCCACTACACCTTCTGCCTTTGATTTTCTTGGTTGCCGCTACATCTTATGCCTTTGGTTTCCTTGGTTGCAACTACATACCTTCTCCCTTGATTTGGTTGATTAGTTGCCATTGCATACCTCTCCTTAGTTTATCGCTGCAGACCTTCTCCTTTACTGTGGTTGATTGGTTACCACGACACACCTCCCCTTGGTTTACCATAGCACACCATCTCCCTTAGTATGGTTGAATGGTTGCTACCACACACTTCTCTTTAGTTTGCTGCTGCACACCTTCTCCCTTAATGTGGTTGTTTGGTTGCTACTGCACACCTCCTTTTTTGGTGGCTACTACATCATCTACTCCCTTTAGTGTGGTTTACTCCTTCTTTGGTGGCTGTTGTTACCTTTTCGTTAGTTGCACTTTTCTTAATTTTTCTACAACACACACACGTCTTGATAGATGCGTGGATGTATTTATAAGCCTTAAGATTAAGGTTGCATAATCAATGGTTAACATTACTTCCCAAAGGCTACCCTACAATCAATGGTTAAAATTGATTCTTAATTTAAGGTTAACGGTCAACATTGACTTATTGAACTCAAGGTTAGCCTGCCATCAATGGTTTTAACCAATGATCTCTTTATATCTCAACATCATTCTTAACATCAAATCAACAAAGACAAATATATAAGATGTTATTGATAACAAATCCAACATTAACCATCAAAGATTGTTTCAACAATCTCCCCCTTTGGATTTATTAGCAACACATTAAATCTAAAATCAATAATTAAGTACAAACAATAGCTTTTGACATTTATATCTCCCTTTAAAACATGCATCTCCCTTTTTGCAAATGGGCATGATTCCAATTGAGAGCAACCTTTAACTCCCCCCCCCCGGGGGGGTGGGGGGCGCCGTTTATTTATCAAGATACTCTCCCTTTTAATCAGTATAGACTCTCTTTGGATTTATGTAAAGTATCTACCCTTTTGATAACAAATCCAAAGAATAATAGAAAAGGAAAAGGGAGAGGAGTTAGAGGCATACCTTAACCTCTAGGGGATGGCTGAACACATAAGGTCCTCCTTAACTTCTGGAACATCTCTCTTGACATAGGTTTGGTGAATATATTTGCAATTTGCTCCGCGGTAAGCACAGACTCTAACTTTACTTCATTTTTGTCCACTTTTTCTTTAATAAAGTGGTACTTGATTTCGATATGTTTAGATTTGGAGTGTTAGACAAGATTATTTTGATAAATTGATGGCACTTTGGTTGTTATAACCAATTAGTGATGACAATTGTATATCCACTTTCTGATCTTCAAGCTATTATTTCATCCATAACAGTTGAGTACAAGCCTAAGTAACAGCCATTTATTCAACCTTTTCATTACTTAGAGTCACTGAATTTTATTTCTTGCTATGTTATAAAACATATCTACTGCCTAAATAAAATGCACTACTTGACGTTCACCTTTTGTCATCATAATTTCTAGCCTAATTAGCATCTATATACTATTATAAATTAAGTTGTCCATTTTTATTATAAAGCAGCTCATAATTTGTTTTTACCCTTTACATATCTCAAAATTCTTTTAGTAGCTATGAGATGAGATTCTTTGGGCTCATTTTGAAATCTAGCAAAAAGTATTACAACAAAAATAAGATCAGGCCTTAATGCTATCAGATATAGCAAACTTCCAATCAAGTTTCTATATTGCTTTTGATTAACCATTTTTCCTTCTTTATCTTTACTTAGCTTTGTTCCAACAATGATAGGAGTGCTCACTTTTTTATAGTTCTCCATCCTAAACCTTTTTAATAGCTCAGAAGCATACTTTTCTTAGGAGAGAAAATTTCTAGCCTTGCTTTGCAAAATTTGTAACCTTAAGAAGAATTTCATTTCACATAGCATAGACATTTCAAACTTCTTCTTCATCTGATCGGCAAAAGCAATGTAAAGGGCCTCCTTTTCAATAGCAAAAATTATGTCATCAACATAAACCATAACAATTAACTAGCCCTGTTTATCTTCCTTTATGTGCAAGTTGTTGTCCACATTCCCTTTTTTGAACTTCATAGCATGTATCTAACTTGGAATACCATGCTTATAGAGTTTTTTTTAAGTCGTATAAAGCCTTGTTTAATTTGCACACACTTGAACCATCATGATCAAGTATAAAACCATCAAACTATTTGATAAATAAATCTTCTTCAAGCTCTACATTCAGAAATACAAACTTTACATCCATATGATAAACTTTGTAATTTCTTTAAGCAAGAATAGCCATGAATATTCTGATTGCTTCAAGTCTGGTCACAGGAGCAAAGGTCTCTTCAAAGTCAACACCTTTTACTTATGAGTAGTCTTAGCAGACAAGTCTTGTCTTCTTTCTTACCATCTCACCATTTTCAATGAACTTATTTTTTAACACTCACTTGGTTCCAATAATGGTTTTCCCTTTAAGTCTAGGTACTAAACACCAAGTGTTGTACTTTTCAATTTTATCAAGCACTTTATTCATAGCACATAACTATTCCTTGTACCTTAATGCTTCTTCTACTAACTTGGGTTCAACCTCAGATTTTTCTTCTTCATCACTTATAATTTAAGAATCAATGTCTTCCTTATGCTGAATAGCCTTTGATTCATCACTTTTAAATTCTTTTTTGCTATCACACATGGCATATTCAGCTTCCTCATGCTATGGTTGCATTATAGAATCATCTTCAATTAGTTTAACATCAAAGTTTTCCATAATTTTTTGCAACCTTTTGTTGTAACATTGGAAGCCTTTTCCATTTGGTACATAGCCAAAGAATATTCCTTTATCAGCCTTCTTATCAAATTTACCAAGATTCTTGCCTTTGATTTTAATGAGGCACGAGCTTCCAATCACTTTAAAATGTTTTACACTTGGCTTCTTTTCATTCCACAACTTATAGGGTGTCTTCTCTGTATATGTTCTCATCAAGCATCTATTTTGAATTTGAGTTGCAGTAATGATAACCTCTCTTTAGTAGCCATGTGAAGTATTATGCTTAACCAATATGGTTCTTGCCATATCCATTAAGCTATATTCTTCCTTTTAGCCATTCCATTTGGTTCGAGTATGTAGGGACTAGTATATTCATACTTCACTCCATACTTCTCCAAATAATTTTCAAATTCACTATATGTGTATTTTGTCCCATTGTCTATCCTGAGCCTTTTGATTTTTCCCCCCAACTGATTTTTAGCTAACCTCCTATAGCTTTTGAAATTATTGAAAGCATTTGACTTATGTTTCAAGAACATAATATAAGTTATTCTTGTAAAATCATTAATGAAAGAAATGAATTACCTATCACCTTTTGTTGATCTTTGTCTCATAGGCCCACAAATGTCTAAATGAATGAGCTCTAATGGATTTTTTGTTTAAATCTCCACATTTTTGTGGGAGTATTCACCATCTTCCCTTTTTTACATGTGCTGTGAATGATATTTCTTTTTCTTTTCAACATAAGTACATTTTTCACAGCTTCATTTTTAAACAACTTGTTTAGCCCTTTTTGTCCAAAATGTCATAATCTCCAATGTCACAACAAATTCTCATCTTTAGTGCTCATGTAGCATGTGTTTTTGCTTCTAAAAATTTGGTATAAATTTCTAATTGTTCTTTCTCCCTCAGTAAGAATAGCACCATCACTTGATCTCTTTATTATGCAGCCTCTCTTGCTCAAAGTAACTTCACATCCATCATCACAAAATTGGTTACACTTATAAGATTGTGTTTTAGCCTTTAATATAAAGCACTTCCTTCGATTTCAATTTTTCTACACTAATTTTAGCAACACCAACACCTTTAATCTTTAAGGTATCATCATTACCAAATGTCATTAACCCTCTAACATACTTTATTACTTCCTTCAATACCTTACAGTCTCCTGTCATGTGTAAAGAGCAACCACTGTCCAAGATCAATGGATTTTCTTTCTTAAAAGCTTTTAAGTCTACTTCGACAACCATAGTCATTTCTCTTCCTCTTCTTCTTCTTTAGCCAAATGTAAGAGCATGTGTAGGCATTGTCCTTTGCACTCTTTAGCCAAGTAATAATGTCAAGCAAATCCTCAGTAGTATGTCCAACCTTTCACATTATCCACAAATTTCTCCTAACATATCAAATCTGTTTCTCAGTGGAATATGACTTCTTTTCACTTGATGTTGTCTCCTTTCTTAATAGAGTCTTCCCCTAGATTCTTGCCTCACACTTCTCTTTATTATAAGCCCATTACTCTAACACACACTAGTCTTGTGCCCATACTTACCACAATTTTAGCAAAATCCTTCAAATCTAAATTTTCTTCTTTCACTAAGTTCATGTCTCTTATCTTTAACAACTATTATGGTAGCAACCTTCTTTCTGTCTTTAACAACCTATCTCCTTTAGATGGGAGTGTTCATCACATTTTTCCTAACCCATTTTAGTTTAGGTTGGGTTCTTTTCTCTATAATGTCACTGTGTTTGCTTTCATCTACAAACACAATTTTCTTCTTTTCTGCTACACTATCATTTGGCTTTTCAATATAGCCAAGTTTCTTCTTTCCCATGGAATAAGGCCTTTGTTTCCTTAGACATCCATGCAACTTTTTGGTAGCATCCTCCTTGTTAGCATTTGTAGAAGAGGACTCTCCTTCCGCTTCCATGGTCTACATAAAGCTTTCTTCATACTTCTTTAATTTAGACTCAACCTTATGGAGTTTGGCTTACAAAATCAACACTTTTTACTTTTATGCAATCACCTTAGCACCAAGATATTCGTGTATTTACCTTACTTTGCCTCAAGAACATTCAGATCCTCAATTCTCTTTAAGTACTCCTCTTTTGCTTTAAACTCCTTTTCTTTCACCTAGAGATCAGATTTATCAATAACAAAATCTTCATACAACTTCTTAAGATGCTTTACCTCTTTTTCCAACTTGTTTTCGTATAAATAAGCTCTCAATTCATTCTTAAGTTGCTACACTAACTCATTCTTTTCCTTTTCCTCTTCGATTGATTCCTCATCACTTAAAAAGTCTTGTCAACATATATTTAAGCAACCAACACATTCTCTGAGTATTATCATCGAAATCATCATCAACTTCTTCTTCAGAATCTTCTTCATCTAGCTTGCTTAAAAAATTTCTTCTTTTGGATCTAAAGAGTTGCTTTTTCCTTTAGCACTTGAATTTTCAGCTTTAATAGCTAGATTTCTTTATTCTCCTCCTTGGGATTGGCTCATCATCATCATCATTATCAACTTTTTTTCTTTTTCAGCAATCCATAGCAAAGTACCCAATTACTTTAAAACTAAAGCACTTCAAAGGTAATTTTCCCTTGTACTTCCCTTTTCCTTTCCTCATATTTTTAGTGATATATATCATGACTTTATCAAGTTTGGTATTATCATCTTCAACTTCAAAGCTGTTGCCAAATTCCTTTTCTTCTTCTTTAATCTTTAATTTCTTCATTACCTTGAAGGCCAACTCCTACTCTATTAACTTTTTCTTTCTTCATTAAGGCTATTCTCATTTCATAAGCCACCAATATACTATGTAAATCATCTAGGGGCATTCTATCCAAATCTCTATCTTCTATGAAGGAAACTTTGGCATTAAAAGCTTCCAATAAGGTTCTAAGCATCTTCTTTACCACAGTAGCATCATTGATCTCCTCTCTATAGCCTCTAATGGAGCATACAATTTCATATACTCTTATAAAGAAGACATCAACAGATTCATCATTCAACATCTTTATGTCTTTAAATTTACTCCTCTAAGTTTGTAACTTGGCTTCCTTCACAACCTTGTCTCTTTCATAAATATTCTTTAATTTGTCTCAAATTTGTTTGGCTGTGTTACACCCCATTACTTTGGTGAATTCTTTGTCTGATAAGGAGGTATATAAGGCATTTATCATCTTTCCATCATACTTTATATTCTTCTTATCAGTAAGCATCATAACAATACCTTTAACAACAAGGATGAAGCCGCTGACAGCAGATTCAAACACATTCAAACCAAGTGACATCAGATATAGGAACATTTTATTCTTCTATAACTGATAATTTTGTCTATCAAAAGTGGGAATGCTTTTACTGTTAACACTGTTCATACTATCCATGATATTAACCAGTAAACATAAAGACTCATACCATCAACAAAACATTTTAGATTAAGGTAAGCAGAATGGATTAACAGAGAAATCAAACTTTGATACCACTTAATAAGGACCTTTTTAGGTTTCACACTAAAAGGGGGAGAAGGTGAATCAATGTGAGATGCTTACTTTTTACAAATTTGTCTAGATTAAACCTTTATGACTTATTAAAGTTGATGATCCAATTTTTATCTTGCTTTTTATGTAAGAGCAATCGTATGGATATCAATCAAGCATGAAACTCGAGAACACACACAGAATTTTTACATAGTTCACTCACAATGTGTGACCTATATCTACAGTGTGATAGGATTACTTCTAAATTACACAATCCACTCTTATTATCAAGGGATACAGTTAATGTTATGGAAGAATTACTCTTTAACTACTTGTGAAAAAATCACTCCTTAACTATTTACAATGACCTCTCAATGAAAGAGTTGATCTCCCGATCACTCAATGGATTGATCTCCTAATCACTTCAAGGGTCTCCTACCCTTTTTCATAAAAAGGTTTATGACTAAAACTTTCTTGAGAAGGATCATTCAATATGCACAGGCTACTATTGCAGAACGCAAATCTTCTCTTCCCTCTACTACTGCTTTCTCCTGGCTGCAATTGTTGTCTTCTCCTTACTGTAATTGCTACCTTCTTCTTTGCTATAATCGGTGCCTTCTTCTTGTTACAATTGTTAGCTTCTCCTTGCTATAATTACTGGTTTCCTTTGCCACTGCAATCTCCTTCTTCCTTTGGTGCTACTGCTGGTTTGCTTTGTCACTGCACTTTCCTCATGAAGGTTGCTGATGTCTTCTCCTTCTTTGGTTGCCACTCTTCCTTCTTCTTTGGTGTGGTTGCCTCTCATTTGGTGGCTACTGCCTCTTTCTTCTTTGATTGATTGTTGCTGCACCTTCTTTGATTGGTTGCTACTGCACCTTCTCCTTTTAGTTGCTGCTGCACCTTATTCCTTTGGTTTCTTTGGTTGCCACTACATCTTCTACCTATGTTTTCTTTGGTTGCCGTTGCACTTTATGCCTTTGGTTTCCTTGGTTGTCGCTACATGCCTTCTCTAGATTTTCCTATAATGGGATGATTAAGTTCTTGTTTTTCATAGGGATTGTACTATTGTTCTTCTCTTCAAGTTTTTTCTTTTCTCCTACAACTTTCTCGAGCAGCTATGCTTTGCTATTAAATAGAAAATCCTACATCCCCAGTTATGTTTCCTCTACTCCTTTCTACTAACAGTTTTTATCTTCGTGAAACTATAGAGGATATTAAAAGTTGACTTACTTTTTTTCTTTTTTCTTTTCTGTTTTTTTTTTATTCCTCCTGAAGTCATGAAAAGTCTTAAGCCTACAAAAAGGTGGCTGATAAACTTTCAAACATTTTAATCTATAAAACTAGATTTCTACACGATTTTGGACTATTTATTTTTTCTCCTGAAACCATGGAGGTCATCTTGATGAAAAATGGCCCGCATGGGAGCTTCAAACTTTTGGTTTACTAGACTCTAACACAAAGTTGATTTCTTCATTTTTCATCTTGAAGCCACGGAGATCATTTGAATGGATAAAAATAAAAGGTTGATGATGCAGCCGCACACTCTTGGCTTGGAAACCAGCCATGAAACTGATTTTCTAGATTTCTCAAAACTCAAAACTCTAGTCTTTCGTATGAAAATCTGAAGTCTCGGGTTCAGTGACTCTCTCCTCTCAATAATGGAAGGAGGCATTTAAACGACTTAAAAATGTTTCAAAAGATTGCTAACTAGAAAGTTCCAAATGATTCTTAAACTACACATGTGACTTGAACTATCTCTACAATCTATAATTTCATGGCGCTTACAAAACTTAGCCCGCGAAATTTAGATTTATGGTCAAAATATACTAAACGGATTAGAAGTCTAGTTATGTTTAAATTGAAACATAAAAAAGAAACTAAAATACTTGAATGGCAGTTGCGGCTTGCTTATAAAACGACGAGCGTGTCATTAGCTTCGATAATGTCTTTATTAACTTTGATGGGAGATTTACCTTAACCTTTGCCCACATGTTGAAATGAAAATTAAAAATAGAAATATTTAATGCCTTTGCCAATAGACAAAGCAATTGGCAAATTTTTCATCAGCCATGGTCGCCAACTTTTTCCACTCCCTAGGGCTGGCAACATCGGAGGGAGATGGAAATGCACGCTCGCGCGCACAGTATGTGTGAGGAACTAAAGCTGACGCTTTTGGAAACTTCAATATGAAAGCTTTAGAAATCTTAATATGCATGTATTTTGCAGTTACAAGCAGGAACCTTTCATGTACAATATCGTCAGGTTTTAGTAGTATTCTCCTCGAATAAACTCGTTCAGTCTTTTCAATTCTCCACGTTGCTGCTCGACCGCCGCCCGTACGACATCGCCGATGGAAATCATGCCCACCATTTTCCCGTCTATAACAGGTACATGACGAACATGATGATCTGTAAGATCAACAATCGTCATCACAAAGTCTGCCCCCACGGTGGCTAGATGCCAAACTATGGAATGGAACGAGTCACAATCAGTGATTTATATGCCAACTACCTGTCATAAGTTTCATTGCTTGGAGAATGTTGGTGTCGGATGTCACTGTTATTAATTTGTTCTGCTAAGGGCCAAAACCAAAATAAAGCATCTTTAGACGGGCATTATTTTAAAACTTTTGGTATCAAGAAGGCAAAAGTGAGCGGCAAAGACCATCAATCTGACCTCATCAGTCATGATCTCTCCAACCCTTGTGTACTTGGAAGATCTGCCCTGCGCGATTACCCTCTTTAGATAATCTGCTTTGGTCATCCATTTCACCATTGCCGATAATTAGAATCCATCAAGTCCATCAATTGTATTATTATGTTGTTTAGCAGTGGTCATTGCAGTCAACTGGCTATTGTGTGCACACAACGTTTTAAAAAGTCCAGTTTACCTCTTTCTGTGATGATTCCTGCAATATGTTGTTGCTGTCCAGGCTTTAGCACTACCAGTGATCCAATGTTATTTTGCGCCATCTGTAATCCTAGGCTTTTAGCTATATCGAAGTCATTGGTGGAAAAACCTTAGAATTTGTTTGTCAAAGTTGTAGAAACATACATTCTTGACGGCATCATAGACAGTATCATTGATGTGGCACCAGAGCCAGGACCCAACCTTTTCCTCTTCTCCCTTTGTTACCAGCACATCTGCCACTGTCAAATTCTCCAGTCCCTTCTCTGGTGTCGCAGAAGAGGATGTCATACATTCAAAACCTGGAAATACGTTTGTCTTTGCATCTCTTCCATGCCAGTGCCTTAGAATTCCACGAACAAGCCCTTGCATTTCAACTCTGTTTATTTACCATTACATGACCAACTCTTACAATTTGAATATCTCATACAGTGCTTTATTCGAGCATCTAACAAATTGTTCGTGTGCCCTTTTTCCTCTAATTGATACGAGTCTTCCAATTTTCGACTTCCAATTCTTCAGAAATTTGACATTCAACTTCCAGAATCATTTGTTTTGCAGAACAAATACAAATGAAAAGAAATTTTGATTCACGATGCAAAAGCTAGAGCGCGGCTTAGAAGAAATTTATATGAACAATAACCAAGGAAAAAGTGGGGGAATCCACGTACCTTAAAGGGATATTAGAGAGCTTGAAACAGATTAGAAGCGCCTGTTATGGTGAACATATGGCTTTGCATCCTCCAAATTCCATATTTCAATGAGAAGACACCAGAATGCCTTCGAAACATTGTGCCTTCATTGAGTTCTTTTCTTGAAAGAGAGGCCTACGAAACGGTATAACTTGTTGGGGACTTCCACCTTCGTTCTAAGTTGCTTCGGTGTGGGGGTATCTGCCGATGTACTTTTTAAAATTCTTACTGCTGTTACTCAATTTCCTATCCAATTTGAACGCGTATCTAACAATCCGAATCATCGCCTCCACCAAGCTAACACCGATTTCTCACATGAACTCAGTGTTTAGGATTTCAAAACTTTGACATTCCTTCATGTTGTTGAAATCCTAGATTTCTTTCTTATTTGATGGAAAGTTAGAGATCGGAAAAAAATTACAGAAATAAAGGAATAAAAAAATGATCATTTTGAAAGTATATGGGAATCAACTTTCAAATAATTAAAAAATTTTATTACTTGACTTCATAAGATATAAATATTATACATATAAATACTTAATTGTCTATAAACATGCAAATAATTATATATAATAATAGATAAGTAATAAAAATAAATATTAAATTATATAAATTATTAATAATAATTTTCTAATTAATATTATCTTAACATTTTCTTACTTTTAATTTAATCTTATCTTCAAAACTAATTAAAAAGTTGTCTTAATTAGATATATTCTATTAATCCACTGTCTTATTTAATTAACTCTTTTTTAGATAATATTTTTCATCTTATTACTTATAACAGTATTAATTTTGTCACTGCCTCCTTTTTGTAATTTTACTACATTTTCATCCATAAAAAACTTTATTACCAGTTTGTAAAAATTTAATGTTATATCTCTTAAGGTTTACAATCAATTAATGTCAAAAATAATATTATAATTTTCTTAAGATAATAAAAAGAGATTAATATAAATAATCTGACTTAACAATAAGAGTTTTACCTTTGTGCATTTTTTTGACATGTCAAAGTTCTTTTATTTGCAATTTTCACAATAAATTTGTTGTAGTTCTTTATCAAAAAAGTAAATATTTTGGTAATTCTTTCATTTATAAGATTGTTAATACTTTCTAAATCAACTATTATCACTACTAGTTGTCCTTTTAAAGAATCTATCAATTTTCATTATTTGTAAACTAACAAAGTATGAAATGTTGATTCATCCATAAATTTAACTTGAATATCATCACAATGTAATTATTATCTACTTCATTTACTTCTTCAATTAGTTTAATTATTAAAAACTTCTCTTATTTACATAGATACTCTTTATACTACTACTTATCGAAATATTAGCATAGTTCTTTTGTCATCTACTTTTTCGATTATTCTTAAGTCAATTGTTTGGTATTATTTACTTTAATTGAAGAATATGAATAAATTTTACCATCAATAGGTTTGTAAATTCCTTTAGTACTTGAGTAATAATATTTAATGTCTAACTTCTCTTCTTATAAATAAGTAAAGAATATAAGGCTAGTGAGTTTTAACTTTATGTCAAATGTCAAAAATAAATTTTTAATAAAAATGCCCACTAATTGTTTTTCTATTTAACTTAATTGGTAAGTCACTCAAAACAATTTTGATATTCTAAGATAATTAATGTTTAACAAATTTTTACAAGCTCTCAATTAATATTGTGATATTCTAAAAACCAAAACCAATAAGAACACCTTTAGTAAAGTTAACCTAAGTCAAAATTTTAACACATATTTCAAATAAATCATACAACTACTAACATCACATTCTAACTGAATAAAAGCAATTTCTATCTTAAAGTATGGTGGAAATAAACCTATTTTTCAATCCTAGAAATCTAACATACAAGATCACTTTCATACTAATAAGGAAATCCTACTATTAAATGTAGTTATACATAATCACCTTCAGCATTTATAGAGAATTCTATCAATTCTTTTTGTTTATTAGGAGATCTAAAAGTCTTACCTCTAATTGATTTTCCTTTTTTTTATTATGACTAGAATTGCTCATTTAAACTTTTTAAGAGACTTTTGTATAATAGATATTGATTCTTTTATTCGAGAGATTTTAACATCAAAATCTAATGAGTTATATGAAAACATGGTATAGACTACTAATCAATAATGTTGAGATTTTTCTTTTATTGTTGAATAAAGAACACAATTTTTTAAAGTGGTAGCAAAGATTTGGAACATAAGTAAAATTCTTAAAAGTTCTATTTTGATACTAGATAATGAAAATTAGAGATTAGAAAAAATTACAAAAATAAAAAAATAATTTTTTTGAGGGATCAAATTTTAATGAATATTTTGAGATAATTGACCTTTAAATAGTTGAAAAAGTCTTGATGTATTTTATATAATTTGAATTTATAAACCATAGACATTATACATGTATATAATATTTGATTATAAAATTAATTATACTCACAAATCTATTAATACTAAAATAATAAAATTAATATAAATTAATAATAATAAATTTTAATTAAAAAAATCTTATCATTATTCATATTATAAAAATAAAAAATCTTGCAGTCCGAGGATCTTTAATTGGAATAAAAAAATTTACTTGCAGCATATTTGTCCAATGCGTTTAAGAGAGACAATGAAGAACTTCTGCCTTTTCTGCCTTTTTGGCGCAGAAAAGAGTACACTTGTCGTGTGGACCATCTGGAAGCTTAAATTTGAACAAGAAAGAAGTTTGCACATCCGAAGATGGCGAAAAGAGATGCGAACCAAAAGGAGAAGAAAATTCCGTTTTCCTTTAAGGGTAGCAAAGAAGTAATTGAAGATTGTGAATGGAACTTTCAAATTAAAAAGTCTCCAAAAGTTTCCAAGGTATCAAAATGGAGCTTATTAATGCCACCCTCCGCCCCATCATGATGCAGCATCAACTTCGGCAAAGAAACAACAAGCATCCTTCCCAGCTTGATTAACTTTTCCACTTCAACTATGGCAGACCAGAGGCCAGTCTGCTTCCGGCTTCCTTGGCTATTCAGGACCGCTGCTCCTTGTCGTACAGCTGAACCTCAGTTCCCTCGTCCTACAACTGAAATACAAGCCCCTGCCCAGCCAATTGCTGCAATACCAATTCAGCAGCCACCCCCTTTCAGCCCCAGCAAAGCCTCCTCCTCCTCCAGCACAGGCACCACAAAGAACTGAACCTCAGCCACAATCACCCCCTCGTGCAACAACAGAACCACAGCAAGCTATGCAGCCGACATCACCATCTACTGTTAAGACCCAAACACGTTCTCCATCTGTTCCATCATCACCATCTCGAGGTGTTTCCCAGCCAGTGTCAAGAACAAGGGCTGCCTTCCAAACTGAATCACCATCTCATGCCAGTCGACAATCAAGAGCTGCATCTGTGCCACCATCTCCATCTCAAATTGCTGCACAGAGTCGGGCAGCAATAAAAACAGCCCCACAACCCCAATCTCCATCTCGTTTGGTCTCACAGCGAGCAGGTCAAATATCTTCACAGACCTCTTCCCCACCTAGGTCACCTGTTTGACCACAGCCAACAGCATCTCAGCCCCCATCTCTATCAAAGACATTGCAAGCCACAAATCAGGACACCTCTCAGACCGCATCTTCTGCCTCCCAACAAGAGCCAAAGCTGCCAACATCTTCGCCACCACCACAAGTGCACCAACTGAAGACAGAAATAACTTCTAAGCGAGCCTCTGAATCAGAAAAAGAGCACATACAAGTACCAGGGCCTGTGACAGCTGTTTCACCAACTTCCGCATCAACTCCTGAAGTAACTGCCATATCCCAAAAATTTAATGCTAACATCATGGGTGATAATGGCCTAATACCTCGTACAGAACCAAAGAAAGAAATGAATGAAATTGAAGAAGGGAAAAAAATTGTGCAAGAGCAGCAAACAAAAGGAAAGACAAATGGTTCCACTCATGAAGAATCAATGACAAGCACAAAATCTAAGCTTCTGGCTGCCTCATCAGGTTCAGGAACACATGCCAAAGAGAAACTGAGTTCTGAGTTTCATGATGAACAGAAGAAGCATGTGAAGGAAGATACTTCTGAAGGGGAGAAGACACTAACCACCAGCTCCAATGGAGAAAAGGTCAAAGCGGTGAGGTCAAATCATCCAGAGAGCAGGGGTAGAGCATTTGAACCTCATCAGAAGTCTCCCATGCCCAATGGAGAACATTTTTCTCTGCACAAAGAAATCAGGGGAGATATTTCTAAGTTCATCAATAAGCTGGGAGTAGGACAGGCAAAGCCGGCTATAGAAGGACAACCAGTTGGTATTTTAATTCTTCTAGTTGGTGAGAACAGAGGAGCATTGATGCATAGAGGGGCTGAATCGGCAAGAAAGGATGGGTCCATCCACATACAGCAGAGCTATAAGTTCAACGCAGATGAGAGCACCAAAGCTATAACCGATGCTGATGGAGGTTCAGAAGGAGGTCCAAAGATCCATTGATAAATGAAGATTGGAAAACAAGAGCATACATCAACACCAATACACAAGGCATCAACTACTCAATTCTATCTCAAGCTTCAGTAGAAGAAAGAAATCCAGGTGTCCATCTGATTCTTGCTCATAACATAGCAGACCCCACCAAGCACAGCACATACATAGAGCCTCTTGAAACATGCAATGCAGAATTTAACATCACCCCTTCTGATAAGCTTACATATGAGCCCACAATTAGAAGAAGATGCCTAATGGAGCTTTTCTTGGAAACCAGTGACTTAGACACCAATAATCCAGAAAAGCCTTGAAAACATGTTTGTCGCTATAGCTGTGCAGTAAAAAGCAAAGATGCAGACATAGGGGTTCTCTGACTCATGCATTAACCATTTCACAGCAAGTACCATATATCTACAAGCGCAGACCCACAGAAATTGTACTTGAGATACCTCAATTGCAATAGTTGATAACCAAGATGCTGTATCATGAAGAATGTCGTATATTTGTATATCATGCCTTGTCAGTGAAATATTTCTGCGTTTGGTTCACCAATTAACAATAAGATTAGGTGTAGCAGCTATTTAGCATAACCATAGGATAGGACTGCTATAAATTTTCTTCTATCAAGAAACAAAAAGAGGATGTATAAATAGGTGTTTGAAAAAGCAAAGTCTCCATTGGTTACAAAAATACATACTTGGGGCGTGGATCATGCAGGCCACCATTGTTTCTTAAAATTATGCTAGAAGAGCAATGGCAAGGACAGTGCTACAGTGCTTTCTTTACAGAGAATATATACACAATAAATTTTTAAGGAAGAGTATAGTTGCCCAAGATGGTAAAAGAAAAAAGGTCATTCACATGCAGGTTTAGTGTCAAAGCTACTCAAGCAGATTGCAAAAGCTTGGAAAGCAGAGAGTGGGTAGTGATAGTCCATGGTGAATATGTCTTTGTCAATCTTTCTGAATCGCAAATTAACTTTTTCTTGTTCTTCTGCTGTAACATTTTGGGAAGGCTCCACAGCTGCCACTGGCTGAAGTTCTTGACAGAGGCCACTGTAACACGTCCTTTAAAATTTAGGCACCAACACTGCAGTTGTTCATGCCATCTAGGAGCTTTATTTTTCAATATCAGGGGATCCACTTTCCTGAAATTGATTCAGATGAGTCAGCAGGGCTAGTTGAGCTAAATTTAACAAGGGGCTGCT
>JAHLGO010000381.1:6033231-6275838 GCA_020615895.1 Ceriops decandra | reverse complement strand
TTGTACCTAACTTTACAAAAACTTTTGAGATTGAGTCTGATGCTATAGGTATTGGCATTGGAGCAGTTTTGATGGAGGAAAGGCGCCCAATTGCTTACTTTGGCAAAAGGCTAAGTGGAGCAAGCCTTAATTATCCTACTTATGATAAATAGATGTATGCATTGGTACGGGCTTTGGAGACATGGTAACATTACCTTTGGCCCAAGGAGTTTGTCATCCATATTGACCATGAATCTTTGGAGCATTTGAAGGGACAATAAAAGTTGAACAAGTTAAGGATTTATATGTGAATGATCCTGACTTTGACAATGTGTATTGGAGCATATGAGGTGTCAGCCTTTAATAAGTTTTATAGGCATAAGGGTTTCTTATTTAGCGAAAATCGTTTATGCATGCCTATGAGTTCTTTGAGGAAGTTGGTTGTAAGAAAAGCTTATGAGGGTGCTCTAATGGATCATTTTCGAGTTAGGAAAACCTTATGTTGTTCCCATAACCTTGTATGGGTTGTAATTATTGTCAACTAGGTTTAACTATACAAGAAAGTAAAGCCACATGGAAGGGCAAGACAATAAATTCACCACAAGTAAGCCTAATTAGGGTTTTATGGAAGAGAGTATATAAAGGCCTTGGAAGACAAAACTAAGGCAAGGCCAACACAATTGAATACACGATAAAATACAAAAGATATAACACTGGTAGACGGCCAAATAGAGAAAATAGAAAAACACAACACACAGCTAAGCACACCGATGGCAAGAGTGATGACAGAACAAGGGTTAGACGGTAGGATGAAGAAAACCCAAGTGGGTGAAAGGAAAAGATACAATACGACAAAAAGTAGGGGCTGGACAGTAGAATGAAGGATGACACGACTAGTTGCAAAAAGAGAAAACCGGGGACAGCAAAATGAGTTGACAGCCAAAGGAGGAAGATTACTATCGACAGAACAGGGGAACAAGAGAAAGAATACAAAAAATGGCTGAAGAGGGGTGGACAAAGAAAGAGAGATTGTCGGCAGATCAAAGAAAAAGAGAGAGAACTAGAGTTGGCCGAATAAGGGCTGGATGGAAAGGAGTAACCACCACACGAAGAGCCACCACTGTAAACAGTGAGAGAGATTTGGTTGGATGGTAAAAGAGATCCGGCTGAATGAAGAGACCATAAGCAAAACACGAGAGAAAGAGAGAAAAATTGAGACAAATGATGCAACAGAGAGAAAAAAGGTATACGGTTAGAATGGAGGAGTCGACGAGAAGGAGAGAAAAAGAAAACACGACCAAAATTAGAGACAATTGGATGGTAGAAAGAGAGAAAACAGAAGACGGCCAAAAATCAGGGTAGACGGCATAAAGGGAAACAACCAAATAGAGTGATCAGCTAAAAGAGAGAAAACAACGTATAGCTGAAGAAGAGTAGACAGCAAAATGTGTGTCAGCGTGAGACCAGAATGTGTGTTGGTATGACACCAGAATGTGAAAGCAGGAGCTATATGAGAGAACCTAAAGAAGGAATTCGGTGAAGTATTGAAAGAACTCAACGTATTTCTAGATTTCTTCAAGAGAGGTTAGAGAGTATTGTGGTGAACTTCTAAGTAGCAGTGAAGTAGCCATTCAATTTAACAAAAGCAAGACAAGTTAGAAAAAGGTTAGGCACAGCAAATGACACTCTTTGTATTGTACTTGCTTAATAATTGCAATAGTGAAAAGAGTAGAGGATTAAGACATCCATTGTAACTAGAATTCTCAAGTATAGTAGATAGTCTTGGTAAGCAAGAGTCCCTACCACTATGGATGTACGTCACATTGACGGAACAACGTAGATCTCGTGTGCCCTTAATTTGCTTTATGTTCTATGTTTTGAATTGAGTTATGAACACAGCTAAAGTATCAGCTAACTCATAACCTAACAAAGATCTAAACAAGAACATCCAAATTATCTATTAGGCAAGGTGTCTGAAAGGTGACTTTGGAGACTATTGTGATTAGTAGGTAGCAATAAATTTACCTTAGTTGAGTCTGAGAAAAAGTTCACTTTTAAGAAGAGGTTGAAGTTGTTCACTTACATGCTAATTGTGAATTGTGTTAATACTGATTCACCCCACTCTCAGTATCACAAACAAGTAGATCCTAAGGAGATGTTGGGAATTTCAATTAGTATCAAAGCACAAGTTCACTAGTTTGAAGCTTAACAACTTGGTGTACTAGTTTGAAGGGTTTTAGAAGTTTTAACTTGTTCAACATACTAAGAAATGGATGTCAGTACCAGCACCAGCACTACTACTTACAATAAGAAGGTTCCAGTCTTCAACGAAACCAACAACCATATGTGGAGAGTGAGAATGCAAGTGGTATTTGCAACCATGGGCATGAACGTGGTGAAAGCCATACAGGAGGGTTTTGTAGCCCCAGAAGAAGGTAAAGATCTAACCCCAGAGGAATTAAGGCTATTTGAGATAAATGGGAAGGCATCAAACATCATCATTTCAGCATTGACAGATGTTGAATATGCTAACGTTATGGACTACAAATCTACCAAGGAGATATGGGACAAATTGCAGAAAGTCTATAAAGGTGATGGCAAAATGAAAGAGGCCAAGCTTCAAGTGTTCAAGGAGAGATATGAATCTCTTAGAATACAGAAAAATGAGACAGTCCAAGAGTTCTTCACCAAAGTTATTGATGCTGTAAACGATCTGAGAAGTCATGGGAAGAACAAGAAGCATCTATTGTGAAGAAAATTATTAGAATTCTGCCTGAGAGGTTTGCCTTAAAGGTAGCAGCCATATAGGAGAGTAGAGATCTTAATTCTATGTCTCTGTATGATTTGCAGTGCAATCTCATTGCATATTAGATGAGAATAAAGTCAACTAAAAGCTCCTCAACATCAATGCTACCAAAAGAGGCAGTTTTCAAATCTATAAGACACTTAAAGATAAAAGAAGAGGGAGAATCATCCAGTAAGGATGATGATGGTGATGAGAAAGAAAGTGAAGGTGAAGTGTTGGCTTACTTCACAAGGAAATTTAAGAAGGGGTCTAAAAAGGGAAAAGGACAATTGTCTTGAGATGTTATCATTGTGGGCAGACTAGACACTTTGCTTCTCAATGCAAAGTGAAACTTGATGATGAGCAGAATTCAAAATGAAGAAGACCATCGTTCAAATCAAAGAAGTCCAGCAAGAAGACTGACAACCCAAAAAGAAGAATGAGACTTCAGCAACAACTCAAAAAGAGTTAGGAGAACTTGCAGAAGTTTAAAGTGGTAGGAAAAACAAGGTCTGCAAGAGAGAAGAAGAATGAGACTTTACCACAGAAGTTGAAAGAGAAGGCTGTGACTCAAGAGAAGATAACTAAAGAAGAGAAGACAGTTATCAAACCAAAGCCAAGGCCAAAAATGATGTATGTGGTTAAAGAGTAATAGCCCATAGCTACTATGTTTCAGAAAGAAAAAAAAGTTAGCCAGCCAAAGGCAATGGCTGAATAGAAGAAGGAGAAGAAGGTGACTGAAATGAAAGTCACACAAGCAAAGAAACCAGCAACCTTGCCTACACAACAAGTAATGAACAAAAGAAAACAAGCTGTGATTAGACCTAAGAAGAGGCAATTTCAAGGTTACTGTCTTTATTATGCAGTTTGGGGTTATAAGGTGAGTAACCACTGGTGGAGAAAGTCAGTATATGTCTCCAAATTGAGAAGATAAGATGTTGTATACAGTGGGTGACAATAAAATTTTAGAAGAGAACACCTGTTGTGAGTTCTTGCACATATTGTAAAAGGCAAGGACACGCTGACAACGATTATTGGTAGAAGCCCAAACCAATGGTTTCAAAGAACAAGTTTGCTATATTAGCAGACTTGGAACAGTGTGAAAGGTGCAGGTAGGATGGGCATAATGCCAAGATATGCATGACACTTCTCCCTAAGCAAGAGAAGGCACTCGATGGCACAGTAAAAATAATTGGTGTAGTCAAAGCTGAGAAAATGGAGAAAGCTATCTTCCAGCTAGTTCAAAAGAAGGAATATAAAGCAAAAAAAGAGGTGGTTAATATAGCTAAAATTGCACTAAAGGTTGACTACAAAGATAAACAATGGATCCTTGATAGTAGATGCATTTCACACATAGCAGGAGATAAGAGTAAATTATCAAAGCTAAACAAGTCAAGAGAAGGCAGAGTCAAGTTTGGTAATGATGATTCACTCAACATTAATGGTCAGGGGTCAGTAAATATTGGAAAAGGAAAGCTAAAAAATGTTTTGCACAGTGAAGGACTTAGATATAATCTAGCATCTATTAGCCAACTATGCAACGATGACCACAAAGTGATATTCACAAAAATAAGTTGCCAAGTAAAGAGTAAAGAAGGCAACACTGTTGCAGCTGGAAAGAGAACAGATGGAAATTTGTATATGATTGATGAAGAAAGAGATCCTCTTGCAACTAAGACTATCTAAGACTGTGCAAGAAAGAAAGCCAAAGAAAACGTGGACCAGTGCTCATCAAGAAAATCAAATCATAGGTGACCCATTAGCAGGAGTTACAGCAAGAAGAAGAATTCTGGGAGCTACTGCATTACTCTCACAAGTTGAACCTAAATCTATTAAAGAGGTTACACAAGATCTAACTAAATCTCTGTCCACAGAGCTGTATGAAAAGCACAGAATGAGTTTGTTTGTGCGAATGCCTCCTTAAGCCTAAAAATTAGGTGAATCCTCCATCTCCACTTTGCGAGTCTTTCAGATTTGTAATTGGCTGGCAAAAGGGGAGAGAAGCAACAGTGTAGGGGGAACTGTTAAGAAAAGGGGAGTGCATATTTAGGGAGAGTTGAAACTGCTGCATAGTGACTTTTGTTATGAGTGTTACGGTAAAACCTTTCTTAGAGAATGATAACTCAATGTGTACAGAATGCTAGAGCATAATATAGATCTTCTCTTTCCTTTGCTGTCAATGTTGTCTCACCCACTGCTAGTATTGCTTACACTCGATGCAAATGCTGTCTATATGTGTTACTGTTGTTATTTGCGTACACTAATAATGTTGCTTGCATGCACTACTACGGTTGTTTGCATGCATTGCTTCTACTATCCACGCATGGTGCAGCTACTGTATATGTGCGCTACTAATGTTATCCATGTACATTGCTAATGTTGTTCACATGTGTTACTACTACTATCTATGTGTGCTGCTAATGTTGCTAACCCCGTGTGTTGCATTTGTTTTTTATCCCTGTGCACTGTTGCCATTTGCTGGTCCACCACCTGCTATTGCACATTGGTTACTAGTGCAGGACCCTTGTTCTGTTGCTCCACCTCCTACTGGACTCATATGCTACTTCTACCTCCTTCTGGTTTGTCTTCCTTGGCTGCTTTGTTGGTTATTGGTACGGCTACTACCTTGGTGGTGTTTGCTAGTGGGGGTATATCCTCCTAGATGTTCTATTGGGCAAGGAAGCCTCCTAGGTGTGCTACTGCTGCTGGGAAGTCTCCTGGACGTGCTACTACTGTTAGGAAGTGTTGTTCCCACAGCCTTGTATGGGTTATAATTGTTGTCAAGTAGCTTTACGTGTGAAAAGTAAATTGAAGCCATGTGGAAGGGCAAAAAGGTAAAATCACATAGAAGGGTAAGAAAGTAAATTCACTGCATAAGCCCTATTAGGGTTTCATGGAGTAGAGTATATAATCATCTTGAAAGACAAAGAACAACATGTCGACAATATTGAGCATTCAGCAAAACCTAGACATCTGACCACCAAAAGAGAACACCAAACCTTACACGGAAGAACACCACCAGCAAGGACAAAGAGAGTAAACAATGCATTCGACAGACGAAGAGAGTGAACAGCGCAGCTGTGAACAGTATTCGTCGTGAACAGTGCACTCGAGTGAACAGTACAGTACAGTGAAGCCGTTGTCGAAGATAGGAGAGAAACGGACATAATGACGAGACTAGATTGGGAACCGGGGAGACCAGATCCCAGCTAGAACGAGTGAAACGAGACCAGATCGAGAATAGGTGAGATAGATCTGGCGGATAGATGTTGGTAGAGATACAAATGATCGGTCGGAGAAACAAAGAAACGAGTCGACGAGAGAGAAAACCGAGTGACGGCTATACAGTGCTAGACGGCAGGACGAAGAAAAGCCGACCACCAGCAGAAAATGGAGGAAATCCGGCCAAGTGGGTGAACGAAAAAGAGAAATCCGATGAAGAGAGAGAAATTCGGCGAGAAGAGAGAGAAATCTGGCAGTTATTGAGACAATCCAAGAGTTCTTCACCAAGGTTATTGATACTGTGAACAACCTGAGAAGTCATGGGAAGAACAAGAAAGACTCATATGTTGTGAAGAAGATTCTGAGAATTCTGCTTAAGAGGTTTGCCTCAAAGGTAGCAGCCATAGAGGAGAGTAGAGATCTCAATTCTATGTCTTTGCATAATCTCTAATGCAATCTCATTGAATATGAGATGAGGATAAAGTCAGCTGAAAGCTCTGCAACAACAAAGGTATCAAAGGAGGCAGCTTTCAAAGCTATGAAGCACTTGAAGATAAAAGAAGAGAAAGAATCATCTAGTGAGGAGGATGATGATGAGGATGAGGAAGAAAGTGAAGGTGAAATATTGGCTTATTTCACAAAGAAATTCAAAAAGGGGTCTAAGAAGGGATAATGACAATTGGCCTTGAGATGTTATTGTTATAGGAAGACTAGACACTTTGTTTCTAAGTGCAAAGTGAAGCTTGATGATGAAGATGAGGATGATGATGATGAGCTGAATTCAAGATGGAGAAGATCATCATTCAATTCAAAGAAGTCAAGTAAAAAGACTGCCAACCCACAGAAGAAAAAGAGAGACTCATTCAAGAGTTATGTGAGTCAGACAAAAGAAGCTGATAAGGAGAAAGATGAAGACTCATTAGATGACTATGTCTTTATAACATCAGTACAAGGTGGTAGCTCAACCTCTGAGGAAGAAGAGGAGGTTGATGAAGAAGAGCCAGATCTTGAAGCTAAACTGGAAGCAGCTTCAAAGGAGATAATCAGAAGAGGCAGAACCATAAAAAGGTTGAAAGCTCACATAAAACAAGTTGAAGCAAAGTCTGAGGATGATGAAAGTCAAAATGATGAGATAAGGGCAAAACATATTGACTTGAAGAGAAGATTTGAAGGACAGATCAAAATATGTGAAGACCTTACAATAGATCTTGGCTCAAGGACTTCAACAATTGAAGAAATGGAGATAGAGTTGTTGAGACTTCAGTAACAACTCAATAAGAGTGAGAAAAACTTGTAGATGTTTGAAGTGGTAGGAGAAACAAGTTCTGCAAGAGAAAAGAAGAATAAGACTTCGGCACAGAAGTTAAAAGAGAAGGCTATGACTTAGGTGAAGATAACTGAAGAAGAAAAGACAGTTATCAAACCAAAGCCAAGGCCAAAAATGATGGATGTGGTTAAAGAGCAACAACCCATAGCTGCTACGTCTCAGAAAGAAAAGAAAGTTAGCTAGCAAAGGGCTATGACTGAACAGAAGTAGGAGAAAAAGGTGACTGAAATGAAAGCCACACAAGCAAAGAAGCCAACTATGTTGCCTACACAGCAAGTGATGAACAGAAGAAGACAAGCTGTGATCAGACCCAAGAAGAGGCAGTTTCAAGGTCATTGCCTTTATTGTGGAGTTTGGGGTCATAAGGAAATTAATTGCTGGTAGAGAAGGATAGTATATGTCTCCAACTTAAGAAGATACGATGTTGCATACAAGGGGATACAATACAGAATCCAGAAGGGAACACCTATCGTGAATTCTTGTACATACTATAAAAGGCAAGGACATACTAACGAGGATTGTTGGTGGAAGCCCAAACTAGTAGTTTCAAAGAACAAGTTTGCTATATTTGCAGACTTGGAATAGTGTGAAAGGTGCAGGCAAGATGGCCATAATGCCAAGAGATGCATGACACTTCTCCCTAAACAAGAGAAGGCGCTTAATGGCACAATGAAAACAAGTGGTGCCATCAAAGCTAAGAAAAAGGAGAGTTATCTTTGAACCAGTTCAAAAGAAGGAATATAGAGCAAAAAGGGAGGTGGCTAATATAGCTGAAATTGCATTAAAGGCTGATTGCAAGGATAAGTAGTGGATCCTTGATAGTGGATGCACTTCACACATGACGAGAGACAAGAGTAAATTGTCAAAGCTAAACAAATCAAGAGAAGGTAAAGTCAAGTTTGGCAATGATGATTCACTCAACATTAATGGTCAGGGGTTAGTAAAAGTTGGAAAAGGAAAGTTGAAAGTTGTTCTGCATGTTGAAGGACTCAGATATAATCTAGCATCTGTTAGCCAATTATGTAACGACGACCACAATGTGATATTCACAAAAATAGGTTGCTAGGTAAAAAGTAAAGAAGGCAATACTTCATTTTATTTGTTGATGATTATTCGAGAAGGACCTGCCTCATGCACCTTAAACACAAATTAGAAGAAAGATCAAAGTATTGAGGTCAGATCAAGGCACTGAATTTACAAATAAAGCTTTTGAAGATTATCTTGTGAAGCATGGAATTTATCATCAAATGGCATCAACAAGAACACCTCAATAGAACGGGGTGGTAGAGAGGAAAAATAGAGCTATGGTTAAAATGGCAAGGACTCTACTACTGGAATCCAAGCTTCACACAAGATTCTGGACAGAAGCAACATTTATAGTCGTGCATCTACTAAACAGACTATTACTAAGGCCCAATACTGATAAGACTCCATATGAGCTATGGAGTGGGAAGAAGACAACAGCCAAGTATCTCAGAGTCTTTGGTAGCCTATGTTTTGTGAAGAATAAGGAGCAAAACTTGGGAAAATTCAACACTAGGTCTAATAAAGGCATCTTTGTGGGATACTCATAAAAGACAAAAGGTTACAGAGTTTTCCTATATAAGCTAGGAAAAGTGATCACTTCCAGTGATGTGAGAATAGATGAGAACTGGAAAACAATGCATAATGGAGAAGCTAAGGAGAAAGAAGAAGATGATTTCAATGTGGATGAGGAATCAGACCAACCTGAAGAAAAGGAACAAGAAGTAAGTTCAGACTTGGAGAAGAGTGAGTCTAAAGATGAAGAAAGAGATCCTCTTGCAACTAAGACGAGGCAAGGTAGAAGGACAAAGAAAACATGGATTAGTGCTTATCAAGAAGATCAGATCATAGGTGACCCATCAGTAGGAGTTACAATAAGAAGAAGAATTGTGGGAGCTACTGCTTTACTCTCACAAGTTGAACCTAAATCTGTTAAAGAGGCTATTCAAGACAAAGCTTAGGTCAAAGCTATCAATGAAGAGCTGGATCAAATTGAGAAGAATGATACATGGGAGTTAGTTCCAAGACCTACTAAAACAAATGTCATAGGAACAAAATGGGTGTTTAGGAATAAACACAATAAAGATGGCAAGGTGGTGAGGAACAACGCCAGGCTGGTTTGCAAAGGCTACACGCAAATAGAAGGTGTAGATGTTAATGAAACTTTTGCACCATAGCAAGGTTAGAAATTATCAGAATGTTCCTAGCTTTGGCAGCACATAAGAGGTATAAATTCTATCAGATGGATGTGAAAGTCACCTTCCTAAATAGGCTCTTGAAAGAAGAGGTGTATATTGAACAACCTGATGGAGTACAAATTCGTGAGGATGAGAATCACGTGTGCAAGTTGAAGAAAGCCTTGTATGGTCTTAAGTAAGCCCAAAGAGCATGGTACAGCAGGTTAGATGCGTACTTGAGAAGGTTGAACTTTAGAAAAGGAACGGTCGATAATAACCTATATGTGTTCAACTCAGAGAAAGGCCAGCTGATAACCATAGTATATGTGGATGACATCATCTTTAGAGGGGATCACTCTGGGCTATGTCAAGATTTTGCACAGAAGATGAGTGAAGAATTTGAGATGTCATTGATTGGAGAAATGACGTACTTTCTTAGATTACAAATAAAGCAGTGTGAAGAAAGTATCTTTATTTCTTAGACGAAATATGCCAAAGAGATGCTAAAAAAGTTCGGCATGGAGGATAGCAGACCTATTAGTACCCCTATGACAGTGGGTTGCAAGTTAACAAAAGATCAAGAGGGAAGGATTACTAGCCCTACAAAATACAGGAAGATGATAGGGAGCCTTTTGTACCTTACAGCATCAAGGCTTGATCTTATGCAAGCTGTGTGCGCTGCCAGCAAGTTCCAAGCTAATCTTAAGGAATCTCATGTGTTGGCAGTGAAAAGAATCCTAAGGTACCTCCAAGGAACACTGAAAATGGGTTTGTGGTATCCAGCCATGGATTCTGTTAAATGACAAGCATACACTGATACAGACTGAGTAGGAAGTATAGATGATAGAAAATCAACCAGTGGCTACAGCTTCTACTTGGATTCAAAGTGTGTTGTATGGTTAAGTAGAAAGCAGAACAGTGTTGCTTTGAGCACAGCTGAGGCGGAGTATATGGCTGCTTGTGCAGCATGTACACAGGTGATATGGATACTAAGAAAATTGGTAGACTTGGGTGTTGAAGTGAAGTTACCAGTAAGTGTACTTTGTGATAATCAAAGTGCTATTGATCTCAACAAGAATCCAGTTCAACATTCAAAGAGCAAGCATATTGACATCCAGTATCACTTCATCGAAGATCAAGTGGAATAGGGTACAATTCAATTGGAGTATGTTGGCACTAAAGATCAAATTTCAAATATTCTAACTAAACCTCTATCCACAAAGTTGTTTGAAAAGCATAGATTGATTCTATCTATGTAGATGCCTCTTCAAGCCTAAAGTTTAGGTGAATCCTCCATCTCTATTTTGCGAGTTTTTCATATTTGTATTTGGTTGGAAAAAGGGGGAGAGAAGCAATAGTGCAGGGGGAGCTGTTAATAAAGGGGGAGTGCATATTTAGGGGGAGTTGAAGTCGCAATTGCTGTATAATGGCATTTGTTATGAGTGTTGCCAACAATTACAAAGGGGGAGATTATTGTTCCCACAGCATTGTATGGGTTGTAATTGTTGTCAACTAGCTTTACGTGTGCAAGTAAATTGAAGCCATGTGGAAGGGCAAAAAGGTAAAATCACATAGAACGGCAAGCAAGTAAATTCAATGCGTAAGCCCTATTAGGGTTTCATGGAGTAACGTATATAATGGTCTTGAAAGACAAAGAACAGCTTGTCGACAATATTGAGCATTCAAGAAAACGTAGATAACCGACTAATAAAAGAGAACACCAAACCCTACACGGAAGAACACCACCGGCAAGGACGAAAAGAGTCAACAGTGCATTCGTGAACAGTATCATCGTTAACAGTGCAATCGAGTGAACAGTACAGCACAGTGAAGCCGTCGTCGAAGATGGGAGAGAAACGGACATAACGACAAGACCAGATCGGGAACTGAGGAGATCATATCCGAGCTGGAATGGGTGACACGAGACCAGATCGAGAATGAGTGAGATAGATCTAGTGGCTAGACGTTGGTAGAGAGCGAAACAGTCGGTTGGAAAAACAAAGAAACGGGTCAATAGGAGAGAAAACCGAGTGAGGGCTATACGGGGTGGGACGGCAAGACGAAGAAAAGCCGACCACCGGTAAAAAAGGGAGGAAATCAGGCCAAGTGGGTGAACGAAAAAGAGAAATCTGGTGAGAAGAGAGACAGATCAGGCGGTAGGAGAGAGAAATCCAGCTGGACAGTGAGAGAGAAACGGACAGGCAAGCCATGAGACAATAAGATCGTAAGACAAGGAGACGGGTGAGACCATAAGATGGTAAAAGTAAGAATTGTGTGAAACAACGTAGAAAAGAAATTCTACGAAGCACGTAAAGAACTCAACGTATTTCCATATTTCTTTAAGAGAGGTTATAGTGCGTTGCAGTGAACTTTAAAGTAGTAGTGTAGCAGCCTTTCAATTCAACAAAGGCAAGGCAAGTTAGAAGAAGGGTAGACACTGTAAGTGACACTTTTTGTACTGTACTTGCTTAGTAATTGCAATAGTTAAAGGAGTAGAGAATTAAAGACATCCATTGTAACCTATGTTTACAAGTATAGTGGATAGTCTCGGTAGAAGGAGAGTCCCTACCACTGTGGATGTACATCACGTTGACAGAACCACGTAAATCTCGTGTGTCCTTAATTTGCTTTATATTCTATGTTTTGAATTGAGTTGTGAACACAGCTAAAGTATCAGCCAACCCATAACCAAACGAAGACCTAAACAAGAACATCCATATTGTCTATTAGGCAAGGTGTCTGAAAGGTGACTTTGGGGACTATTGTGATTAGTAGGTAGCAATAGATCTACCTTAGTCGAATCTGAGAAAGAGTTTACTTTTAAAAAGAGGTTGAAGTTTTTCATTTACCTGCAAATTGCGAATTATGGTGATATTGATTCACCCCCCTCTCAGTATCACAAACTAGTAGATCATAGGGAGAAGTCGGGAACTTTAGGAAGACTCTTAGATGTGCTGCTAATGTAGGGAAGCCTCCTGGACATGCTGCTATTATTAGGAAGTTTGTTGGACGTGCTGTTGTTGTTGGTATACGCTCCTGGACGTGCATGGATGTGCTAGTGGTGCTAGTATACCCTCCTAGATAGGCAAGGACGTTTGCTGCTGCTGGTATACCCTCTTAGACATGCAGGGACATGCTGCTGGTCTACTAGAAAGCCTCTTGGATATGTTGGTGTGATAACCGGCTACTGTTATCACCTTTGTGAGGGTTTGCTAGTGTAGTGGTTGTCTTGGTAAGGGTTTACTGGTATGGGTGGCCAACTACCTTGCTCTCTTTCTTTCTCTCCTTGGTTAGCTGCCTTGCCCTCTTTGTTTCTCTCCTTGACCAATTGCCTTGCCTTTGTTATTCATTCAATTTTCTGTAGCACCTTTTTTTATTTTTTTGCAAGATACCTAAGGGTATTTATGGAGCATTGGGATTAAGGCTACATGATCATCAATGGTCATCGTTAATTCCCACATATTGCACTATAATTAATAGTTACATTTGAGTCTTAAAATTAGGGTCAATGGTCAATGGTCAACAGTCAATCTTAACCTATAAAATTTAGGGTCCGATCAACATTAACTCCTCAACACCAAGGTTGACCTATCATCATTGGTTTCTTCTAATGACCTAACTACATCTCAATGACATTCATAACATTAAATTAACATATATAACCGAGTGAAATGGTATTGACAACAAATCCAACATTAGTCATCAAAGGTGGGGCTTAACAGTGTGATAATGAAAAGGAATTTGAAAGTGACAAATCAGAGGTTGTTCAACATGAAGAAGATGTTGATTGTCAAATTACAAGTGATGAATAAAATGAATCAAGGCTTTGTGTGCTTAGGTGCTTATGCATTGATTTATATTCGTACGATTGCACTCACATAAAGGAGAAAATTGGATCATCAACACTAATAAGCCATAAAGGTTAAATCCAAGTCAATTTGTAAAAAGAGGATATCTTATACTGATTCACTCCCCTCTAAGTGTGAGACCTACAACGGTCCTCATCATGCTGCCTATTGTTCTCTCTTCTACCAATTTTTGCAACTCTTTCTACCTGCTATTGCAACTCTTTTTTACTATCTCTACAACTCTTTTTGCTTGTTTCAGCAACTTACCCTATGGAGTTTCTACTCATTGCCATGCCCTCACCTTTTCTTTTTGTTTTTGGTGGCTATTTTATGGCATTCTGTCATTTTCTTTTTGGTGGCTTTTCTTTGTCATTCTCTCCTTTTCTACTCTACTCTAGCTTTATGTTTCTCTATTAATTTTCTGTAGCTCACACCCTCTCTTGGTAGCTCTATAGGTGTTAGGTGTTTATATGCCTTGTGTTTAGGGTTGCCTTATTATCAACAGACAGCATTGATTCCTTAAATTTAAAGTTAATGGTTAGTATTAACTCCTTGAATTTAGGGTCAACAGTCAACATTGACTTATACCTAGCAAGTGACTTGCAGTACCACTACTAAATGCAATGTCAAAGGCAGTAATTAGTGCTTTCTTTATTGCCAAAATGCCATCAACAATTTGAATCAACTTGTTTTTGGCAGTGTAAGGTGGGGCATGCAACATCCTAATTTCGGCCCTACTTTCTCTTATCATTCTCGTCACATTCCACCAATGCATTCTTCCTTAACCCTTGAACAAATTAGCTGCCAACACTTTGTAAATACAGCAAACACATTTCAATGGCACTCACATCAAATCAATAAGGACAAATATGTGAAATGTTGTTGACAACAAATCTAACATTAGCCATTGAAGATGGGCCCAACAATCTCCCTATTTGGATTTGTTAGCAACACATTAAATCCATAAGTTAGCAATTATGCACAAGCAGTAGCTTTTGACATTCACTACTCCCCCTGAAATATGCATTTGCCTTTATACATGTGGGCATGATACTAATTGGAAACAACCTTTAACTCCCCCTCTTTTTGCTTCTCCCTCTTGACAATTTCTTCCCTTTGATTTGATTTTCCCCTTTAAATTGATCAAGCTACTCCCCCTTTTGATTAGTGCATACTCTCTTTGGATTTATGCAAAATATAATCTCCCCTTTTGACAACAAATCCAAAGAATAATAGAAAAGGGAAGGGGAAAAGGGGGTTAAAGGTATACCTTAACCTCTAAGAGATGACTAAATACATAAATTTAACCTTAACTTCTGGAATATCTCTCTTGACAAAGGTTTGGTGAATATCTAAATAAATGAGCTCTAATGACTTCTTTGTTTGAATTGTCACATTTTTGTGGGTAACATTCACCATCTTCCCTTTTTGACAAGTGCTAGAAATGGTATTTCTTTCTCTTCTCAGCTTTGGTACATCTTTACATCTTTCATAACTTCATTTTTGGACAATTTGTTCAACCCCTTTTGTCCAAGATGTCCTAATCTCCCATGTCATAACAAATTCTCATCTTTGGTACTCATGTAGCATATGTTCTTGCTATTGGAAACTTGGTATAAGTTTCCATTTGTTCTTTCTCCCTTTGTAAGAACATCACCATCACTTAATCTTTTTACCATGTAGCAACTCTTATTGAAAATAACTTCATGCCCATCATCAAAAAGTTGACTCATACTCATTAGATTGTGTTTTGGCCCTTCAACATAAAGCATTTCCTCTGATTTCAGCTTTTTTGCACCAATTTCAGTAGCACCAATACCTTTAATCTTTAAAGCACCATTATTACCAAATGTGACTGACCCTCCATCATATTTTTCTACTTACTTCAGTACCTTGGAGTCTCTTGCCATGTGTAAAAAGCAATCACTGTCCATAATTCATGGCTTTTCTTTCTTGGAAGCTTTTAAGGCTACTTCCACAACCATAACTATTTCCCTTCCTCTTCTTCTTCTTCGGCCAAACATAAAAGCATATGTAGGTGTTCTCCTTTGCATTCTTTGGCCAGGCAATAATGTCAAGCATTCCTCAACAGTATGTCCAACTTTTTCACATCTTCCACAAATTTCTTCCAATATATTAAATTTGTTTCTTAGTGGAATTTGGTGTCTTTTCACTTGAGGCTATCTCCTTTCTTTATAAAGGCTCCCCTTAAACTCTTGTCTCACATTCCTTTTTATTATAAGCTCATTACTCCAGCACACATAAGCCTTATGTTCATACTTAATACAACACCAACAAAATCCTTTAAATCTAAATTTTCTTCTTTCAACAAGTTCATATTCCCTATCTTTAGCACTTCTTGTGGCAACCTTCTTTCTATCGTTGACAACCTATCTCCTTTGGATAGGATTTTCATCACATCTTTCTTAAGCCATTTTAGCTTGGGTTGGTTTCTCTTCTTCATAACGTCATTGTGGTTGCTTTCAAGCATAAACACAATTTTCTTCTTCTTTTTTACCCTCTCATTTGGCTTTTCAATATAGCCAAGTCCTTTCTTCCCCATGGAATGAGGTCTTTGTTTGCTTAAACACTCATCCAACTTTTTGGTAGCATACTCCTTGATAGCATTTGCTAAAAAGGACTCTCCTCTTACTTCCATGACTAGTATGAAGCTTTCTTTATACTTTAGACACAACTTTAAGGAGCTTGACTTGCAAATTTAGCACTTCTTACTCTTGTATAATCACCTTAGTGCTAAGATCTTTATGTATTTTTCCATGCTCTACCTCAAGTACATTTAGTTCCTCAATTCTTTTCAAGTACTCATTTTCTTTTGTATAAAGATCAGATTTATCAACATCAGAATTTTTATTCAGCTTTTTGAAATTCTTTACCTCCTTTTCCAACTTGCAGTTTTTGTGCAAACACACTTTTAATTCATTCTCAAGTTACTGCACCATCTCTTTTCCATACTCTTCAACTGATTCCTTATCACTTGAAGATTCTTCTTCCTCATTTACCTATGCAACCAACACATTTTCTACAATATCATCATCAGCTTATTTTTTAGAATCTTTTTCATTTAGCTTGCTCAAAAAATTTCTTCTTTTAGATCTAAAGAGTTTTGTTTTTTTGTTGAGCCCATCTTTAATGGCTTATGTTGGATTTATTGTGAACAGCATCTCACATAGTTATTCATGTTGATATGATGTTTTGAATGTCATTGAGATGTAGAAAGGTTATCGGGCAAAACCATTGATGGTAGGTCAACCCTAAAGTTGATGAGTCAATGTTGCCCATTGACCCTAAACTTTAGGGGTCGATGCTGACTTTTGATGTTTGACCATTGACCATAAATTTAGGAAGTCAATGTTGATTGTTGACCCTAAATTTTAGAAATTAAATCTGCTTGTTAATGGCAACCCTTAGAAATTAATACTGACTATTGATGATTATGCAACCCTAAATCTTAAGGCTTATAATTACATCCATGCATATTTCAAAAGAGGTATGGGCTGCAAAAAAGTTAAGAGAATTGCAACAAGGGCTACAAAGAGAGAACAACATATGTGCTGTACAAAATTAAGAGAGAACATAAAGAGAGAGTGACCAGCCAAGACAAAGGAGGCAGCCACTAAGGAGAGATGTAATTGGCCAAGGCAAAGGAGGCAACCACCAAAGAGAGGTGCAGTGCCAAGGATAGGTGCAGCTAGCCAAGAGGTGATAGCAACCACACTAACCGAAGGAGGAGTTGCAGTAGCTAGCAGCCACACCAAAGGAAGAAGAAGGTAGTAGTCGGCCTAACCAAAGGGAGAAGAAGAAGGCAATAGCCGACCAAACCAATCAAGGAAGAAGTTGCAACAACCATACCAAACCAGAGGAGACGTGCAGTAGCCACACCAAGGAGAGAAAAACATGCAGTAACCACACCAAGGAGAGAAAAACATGCAGTAGCCAAGAGAGAAAGATGTGTAGCAGCCACTAAAAAGGGATCTTGTAACACATCCAGCAATTTGCAGCAATTAGCATTAGGTGAAGCATAACTAGCAATTGTAACAAAAATCATAACCAGCAATAACAGTAAAGGCCTACACCAATAGTAGCAAGGGTAGCTAGCAATACTAGAAAGTGCAAGCATGATAGCAGTAAGCACAACTAGTAAGTGTAGGCACAACTAATAGCTTGCAGCAACAGGTAGCAAGTGCAGGCACAACTAGCAAAAAGGTAGCAAATGTAAGCTTCAGTAGTAGAGGAGAAAACTTGCCCTAGCAATAGGGTAAGTAGCATTAGTAGTAGGAGGAAAAATGACACCCTTGCAACAAGTCCAATAACTTGTAGCGGTAGCGGAGAAAATGTGTCTCGATAGTAGGTCCTGCATCTTGCGATAGCAAAGGAGAAAACGTGCCCTAACAGCAAGTCCAACAACTTGCAATAGTAAAGGAGAAACACCCCAGCAGCAAGTCTAGCAACTTACAACAACAAAGGAGAAAACATATCTCTGTAGCTTGTAACAGTAGAGGAGAAAATGTGCCCTAGCAATAGGTGAAGCATCTTGCCAAGTGAGCTAGTGAAGCAACTTGCCAAGGGAGCAAGTGAAGCAACCTACCAATGCAGCAGGAGAGGCAGCACCAGTAACAAGGGAAATGAACCTACCAAGGTAGTAGGTGAGGCAGTACCAGCAATAGGGGGAGAGAATCTCTAGCAGAGATAACCTATAGCAAAGATAACCTACAACGAAGATAACCTACAGAGAAGAGATCAGTAAAGCTTGAGCAAAGACTAACAGTGAGGAAGGAGAAGATTCCTTTTTTGCAACATTAGCTTTGTGCACATTAAGTGATCCTTCTCAAGAACGTGTTAGTCACTAACCTTTTGATAAACTTGTTGAAAAAGGGTTAAAGACCCTTAGAGTAATCAGGAGATCAACTCATTTAGTGATCAGGAGATCAAACCTTCAAGTGATCAAGAGATTATTGTCAGTGGTTAAGAAGTGATCCTTCCATAACATAACCATATCCCTTGATAACAAGAGTGGATTGTGTGATTTAGGAGTGATCTTATCACACCATGGACATAGCTTACACATTATAGGTGAACCATGTAAAAATTGCCATATGTTATTAAATGCTTATGTTTGATTGATATTTGTATGGCCGCTCTTACATAAAAAAGAAAGATAAAAATTGGATCATCAACTCTAACAAGTCACAAAGGTCAATCTTGAAAGATTTATAAAAAGCAAGCATCTCACACTGATTCACCCCCTCTCCCTCAATGTGAGACCTAAAAAGGTCCTCATCAAGTGGTATCAAAGCTAGTTTCCTCTGTTGATCTAATTCATCTGCTTTGATATGAAGTTGTTTGTTGTTGCTTTGAGTCTTTACATCTACTACTAATTAATATCATAGATAGCATGAACAATATTAAAAGCAAGGGCATTCCTATTTTTTATGGACAAAATTATCAGTTATGGAAGAATAAAATGCTCCTATATCTAATGTCACTTGGTTTGGATGTATATGAATCTACTATTAGTGGCTTCGTCCCTATTGCTAAAAGTGCTACTATAACACTTACTAATAAAAAGAATTTGGAGTGTGATGGAAAGGCGAGAAATGCCTTATATGCCTCCTTATCAAACAAAGAATTCACCAAAGTGATAGGGTGTAACATAGCCAAGAAAATTTGGAACAAGTTATAGAACATTTATGAAGGAGACAAGGTTATAAAGGAAGCCAAACTACAAATATAAAGGAGCAAATTTGAAGACATAAAGACACAGAATGATGAATCTGTGGATGCTTTATTCACGAGAGTAAACAAAATTATATGCTCCATTAAAGGCTATATAAAGGAATTCAACGATGCTACTATGGTAAGAAAGACATTTAAAACCTTACCAGAAGCTTAGAATGCCAAAGTTTCCTCCATAAAAGATAAAGACTTGGATAAACTACCCTTAGTTGATTTGCACAACATATTGGTAGCTTATGAAATGAGAATAACCCCAATAAGAAAGAAAAGGAGTCTAAGATGGAGAAGAAGCTGGCCTTCGAGGTAATAAAGAAATTAAAGATTAAAGACTAAGAAGAATCCAATAGCAACACTGAAGAAGAAGATGGTAATACTGAATTGGATAAAGTCATGACATACATCACCAAAAATATAAGGAAAGGAAAAGGGAAGTACAAGGAAAAATTAACTTTAAAGTGCTTTTTTAGCTATGGAGACATAGGCATTTTGTCATGGACTACCCAAAAATAAGAGAAACAACAAACAATGATGATGATGATGAGCTGGGCCCCTAAAAGAGAACAAAGAAATTCAACTATTCCAAAGCAGGAAATTTAAGGGTCAAAGGGAAAAGACAACTCTTCAAATCTAAAAGAAGAAATTATTCGAGTAAGCTAAATGAAAAAGATTTTAAAGAAGTTAATGATGATTTTGATGATGTTGTTGCAAAGAATATGCTATATTGAAAAGCTAAGTGAGAAGGTAAAAGAGAAGAAGAAAATTGTGTTTATGCCTAAAAGTAAGCACAATGATGTGATAGAGAAGAGAAACCAACTCAAGCTAAAATATGTTAGGAAAGATATGATGAAAACTCTCATCCAAAAGAGATAATGTTAAGCCCATCCTTGATGGATAATGTTGGATTTGTTATCAATAGCATCTCACATAGTTGTTCTTGTTAATTTGATGTTATGAATGCTATTGAGATGCAAAGAAGTTGTTAGGTAAAACCATTAATGGTAGGTCAACCCTGAAGTCAATAAGTCAATGTTGATTGTTGTCCCTAAATTTTAGGAATCAGATTCAGTCGTTGATTGTAGGGCAACCATTAGGAATCAATGTTGACTATTGATAAGTATGCAACCCTAATCTCAAGGCTTTATAAATACCTTCATGCATATTGAGTGATCCTTCTCAGGAAAGTGTTAGTTACTAACCTTTTTATAAACTTTGTGAAATAAGGTGGGAGACTCTTGAAGTGATCAAGAGATCATCTCATTAGTGATCAAGAGATCATCTTATCTAGTGATTAGGAGATCAAATTCTTTAAGTGATCAAAATATCATTGTAAGTGGTTAAGGAGTGATCCTTCCATAAGTGGTTTAGGAGTGATCATTCCACAACATAACTATATCCCTTGATAACAAGTGTAGATTGTGTGATTTACGAGTGATCCTATCACATCATAGATGTAGCTCACACATTATGGTCGAACCACGTAAAAATTGTTGTGTTCTATGGTGCTCATGCTTGATCGATATCCATATGGCTACACTTACATAAAGAAGTAGGACAAATAATTGGATCATTGACTCTAACAAGTCACAAAGGTTAATTTGTACAAATTTGTAAAAAATGAGTATCTCACACTAATTCACCCCCTCTGCCTCTCAATATGAGACCTAAAAATGTCCTCATCAGATAGGTTGTTAAAGATGGAGATAAGGGTGCCACAACAATTGTTGAATAAAGGAGACATGAACTTGGTGAAAGAAAAAAATCTAGATCTGAAGGATTTTTCTATATTTGTGGTAAGTAAAAGGACAAGGCTAATGTGTGTTAGAGTAATGGGCCTATAATGAAAAGGAATTTAAGGCAAAAGTCTAGGGGGAGACTCTATCAAGAAAGGAGACAATCTCAAAGAAAAAGAATTCATATTCTACTGAGAAATAGATTTGATTTATTGGGAGAAATCTGTGGAATATGCAAAAATGGTTGGACATACTGCTAAGGATTTCTTGACATTGCTACCTACTCAAAGGATGCAAAGGAGAACACCTACACATGCTCTTACATTCTATCAAACATTACTGCCCAATCAAAGAGTACAAAGGAGAACACCTACTCATACTCCTACATTCAGCCAAAGAAGAAGAAGAGGAAGACGAAGGACTATGGTTGTGGAAGTAGCCTTAAAAGCTTCTAAGAAAGAAAAGCCATAGATCTTGGATAATGGCTACTCTTCACACATAACAGGAGACTCCAAGATGTTAAAGGGAGACTCCAATATGATGGAGGGACAATCACATTTGGCAATGATGGTGCCTTAAAGACTAAAGGTATTAGTGCTACTGAAATTGGTGCAAAAAAGCTAAAATCAAAGGAAATGCTTGATGTTACAAGGCTAAAACACAATCTTATCAATGTAATCTAATTGTGTGATGATGGACATGAAGTTACTTTTGACAAGAATGGTTATATGGTAAAGACATTAAGTGATGGTGCTGTTCTTACTAAGGAAGAAAGAACAAATGGAAACTTACACCAAGTTTCTAAAAGCAAAAGCACATGTTACATAAGCACCAAAGATGAGAATTTGTTGTGGCATAAGGATTGGGACATCTTGGACAAATGGGCTGAACAAATTGTCCAAAAATGAAGTTGTAAAAGATGTACCCAAGCTAAGAAGAGAAGGAGATGCAATTTGCAACACTTGTCAAAAAGGGAAGATAGTGAATGCTACCAACAAAAATGTGAAGACTCAAACAAAGAAGTCATTAGAGCTCATTCATTCAGATATATTCACCAAACCTTTGTCAAGAGAGATGTTCTAGAAGTTAAGGAATTTATGTGTTCAGCCACCCCCTAGAGGCTAAAGTATGCCTCAAACCCCTCTTCCTTTTCCCTTTATATTATTCTTTGGATTTGTTATCAAAGGGGAAGATATTTTGCATAAATCCAAAAAGTGTATATACTTATCAAAAGGGGGAGTAGCTTAAAATGGGGAGAAGCAAAAAAATGGGGGAGTTAAAGATACAGGTACATCCAAGAGAGAGATACATGTTTCAGGGGGAGCTATGAATGTTAAAGGTTGCTATGTGTGCATTATTGAATGTTGGATTTAATGTGTTGCCAACAAATCCAAAGGGGAAGATTGTTGAGCCCATCATTGATGGCTAATGTTGGATTTTTTGTCAACAGCATCTCACATATTTGTTCTTGTTAATTTGATGTTATGAATGCCATTGAGATGTAAAGAGGTCTTTAGGCAAAACTGTTGATGGTAAGTTAACCCTGAAGTCGATAAGTCAATGTTGACCATTGACCCTAAATTTAGAAATCAAATCTGACCTTTGATTGTAGGGCAGCCTTTGGGAATCAATACTGACCATTAATGATTATACAACCTTAAATCTCAAGGCTTTATAAATACATTCATGCATCTTTCAAAAGAGTTATGAGCTGCAGAAAAATTAAGAGAATGGCAGTAAGGGCTACAAAGAGAGAATGACATGCGTGGTGCAGAAAATTGAGAGAAAATGTAAAGAAAGAGTGACTGGCTAAGGCAAAGGAGGCAACCACTAAGGAGAGGTACAATTGACCAACAGATGTGTAGCACCAAGGAAAGGTGCAGCCGGCCAAGAGGTGACAACAGCCACCAAAGAAGGAGGCAGCCACACTAACTGAAAGAGGAGTTGTAGTAGCTGGCAGCCAGCCAAAAGGAAGAATAGGGCAACAGCCAACCAAAACAAAGGGAGAAGAAAAAGGCAACAATTGGCCAAACCAGTCAAGGAAGAAGTTGTAGTAGCCACACCAAACTAGAGGAGATGTGTAGTAAGCACACTAAGGAGAGAAAAATGTGCAGTAGCCACCCCAAGGAGAGAAGAACATGTAGCAACAACACCAACCAAAGACAAACATGCAATAGCCACACCAAGAAGAGAAAAATGTGCAACATACACCCTAAGGAGAGAAGGACGTATAGCAACCACCAAAGAGGGATCTTATAGCACAACCAGTAGCTTGTAGTACATCTAGCAACTTGTAGTAACTGGTAATAAATGAATCACAACCAATAATTATAGCAAGTGAAGCACAACTAGCAATTGCAACAGCAATAACAAGTAATAACAACAAAGGTGTGTAAAAATAGTAGAAAGAGCAGCTAGTAATAGCAGCAAGGGCATGCAAAAATAGCAGCAAGGGCAGCCAGCAATACTAGCAAATGTAGGCATGACCAGCAACAAACACAACTAGCAAATGCAAGCACAACCAACAACTTATAACAACAAGCAACAAGTGCAAGCACAACTAGTAACTTGCAGCAATAGGCAGTAAATGCATGCACAACCAAGAGAAGGTAACAAGTGCAAGCACTAGCAACAGAGGAGAAAACTTTCTCGGACAACAAGGTAGGCAACACCAACAACAGAAGGAAAAAACTTGCCCTGACAGCAAGTCTAGCAGCTTGTAGCAGTAGAGAAGAAAATGTGCCCTAGCAACAAGTTTGGCAACTTGCAATAGCAGAAGAGAAAATTGTGTCCCAATAGTTGGTCTAATAGCTTGTAGCAACAAAGGAGAAAATGTGCCTCAGTAGCAAGTCTAATAGCTTGCAATAGTAGATGAGAAAATGTGCCCTAATAGCAAGTTCAACAACTTGCAGCAATAAAAGAGAGCATGTGTAGCAACCTGTTAAGGCAACATCAGTAATAGAATATGAGAACCTACCAAGGCAACAGGTGAGGCAACCTACCAAGGGAGCATGTGTAGCAACCTGTTAAGGCAGCATCAGCAGTAGAATATGGGAACCTACTAAGGCAATAAGTGAGGCAACCTGCCAAGGCAGCAGGTGAGGTAGCACAAACAATAGGAAAAGGAACTTGCCAAGGCAGAAGTAGGCAGCCTTAGCAGTAGAGGAGAAAACCTATCAAGGCCAAAGGAGGCAGCACTGGCAATAAAGGGAGAAAACCTGCAGTAAAGATAACCTATAATGGAAATAACGTACAAAGAAAAGATCGGCAAAGCCTAACTAAAGACTAGGAGTGAGGAAGGAGAAGATCTGTTTTCTGCAATAGCAGCCTATGCACATCAAGTGATCCTTCTCAGGAAAGTGTTAGTCACTAACCTTTTGATAAACTTATTGAAAAAGGGTGGGAGACCCTTGGAGTGATCAAGAGATCAACTCATCTAGTGATCAGGAGATCAAACCTTAAATTGATTAGGAGATCAACTCTTTTAGTGATCAAGAGATCAAACCTTCGAGTGATTGAGAAATCAACTCTTCAAGTGATCAAGAAACCATTGTAAGTGGTTAAAGAGTGATCCTTCCACAATATAATTGTATCCCTTGATAACAAGAGTGGATTGTGTGATTTAAGAGTGATCCTATCACACTATGGACATAGCTCACACATTGTGGGTGAACCATATAGAAATTATCGTGTGTTATTAGGTGCTTACATTTGATTATTGTTTGTACAGTTGCTCTCATGCAAAGAAGAAAGATAAAAATTGGATCATTGACTCTAACAAGTCATAGGAGTTAATCCAGAAAGATTTATAAAAAGCAAACATCTTACATCGATTCACTCCCTCCCCCTCTTAATGTGAGACCTAAGAAGGTCCTCATCAATTTTTCCCTTTGGCACTTGAATTCTTAACTTTAAAATAGTTGGATTTCTTTGTTCTCCTCCTTAAGGCTAGCTCATCATCATCATCACTATCTACTTCTTTTCTTTTTAGGCAGTCCCTTCAACATCTTGGAGTCTCCTATCACATGTGAAGAATAGACACTATCTAGGATCCATGGTTTTTCTTTCTTGGAAGCTTTTAAGGCTACTTCCATAACCATAGATGTTTCTCTTCTTCTTCTTCTTCTTTGGCTGAATGTGGGAGCATGTGTAGGTGTTTTCCTTTCCACTCTTTAACTGGGCAACAATGGTTGGCATGTTCTCCTTTGCACTTCTTGACCGGGCAACAATGTCAAGCAATCCTCAGTAATGTGTCCAACCTTTTCACATCTTCCATAAATCTCTCCCAGCAAATCAAAACTGTTTCTCAATGGAATATGACTTCTTCACACCTGAGACCGTCTCCTTTCTTAACAGAGTCTTCCCCTAGACTCTTACCTCATATTCCTCTTTATTATAAACTGAATATTCCAACAAGTATTAGCCTTGTGCCCATACTTACCATAACTCCAGCAAAATCCTTTGAACCTGGATTTACTTCTCTTACCAAGTCCATGTCTTCTTTCTTTAGCAGCTAGTGTGGCAACCTTCTCTCCACCTTTGACAATTTGTCTCCTAAGGATGAGAGTCTCTACCACATCTTTCCTAACCCATTTTAACATCTAAGGGCAACCTATCCACATCTCTATCTTCTATGGAAGAAACTTTGGTGTTATAAGCTTTTGGCAAGGTTCTAAGTATTTTCCTTACCACAATGGCATTGTGGATCTCCTCTCCATAGCCTATGATAGAGCACCTAATTTTTTTTACTCTTGTGAAGAATGCATCCATAATCTCATCATTCTGCATCCTTATATCTTTGAATCTGCTCCTCTAGATTTGTAGCTTCACTTCCTTCACAACCTTGTCTCCTTTATAGATGTTCTTCAATTTATCCTAGATTTGCTTGGTAGTGTTGCACCCTATAACCTTAGTGAATTCTTTATCAAACAAGGAGGCATATAAGGCATTTCTCGCCTTTCCATCATACTCCAAGTTCTTCCTATCAACTGGCATCATAGGATCACCTTCAGTAATAGGGATGAGCCACTGACAACAAACTTAAACACATCAAGAACAAGGGACATCAGATATGGGAGTATCCTATTCTTTTATAACTAATAGTTCTATCCATCAAACATAGGGATGCCCTTGCTATCCATGATCTCAAACAGTAGTAGAGATAAAAGCTCACACAACATTGCACAACTTCACTTCAAAGCAAAAAAAAAAAACTGGATCAACAAAGGAATCTAGCTTTGAAAAAGGGGGTGAATCAATGTGAACTATCTTCTTTTTACAAATCAATCCAAATTTAACCTTTTTGGCTTGTTAAAACCAATGATCCACTTTCTAATCTCAACAGTAGCATGCCTATCTTTGATGGCTAGAGTTAGATTTGTTGTCAACACCATCTCATATAGTTAGATATGTTGATTTGATGTTACAAATGTTGTTGAGATGTAGTGAGGTCATTGGGAGAAAATGGTGATGATAGGTTAACCCTGGCATTGAGGAGTCAATATTGACCATTGACCCTAAATTTTAGAGGTCAAGATAGACTATTGACCATTGATCATTGACCCTAAATTTTAGGGTATCAATGTTGACCATTGATCTTAAATTTTAAGAATCAAATCTGGCCATTGATTGTAGGGCAACATATGGGAATTAATGATGATTGTTGATGATCGTGTAGCCATAATCCCAAGGCTTTATAAATACCCTTAGGTGTCTTGCAAAAAGAAATTAAAGGGCCACAGAAAATTGAGTAAATAGCAAAGAGAGAGGTCAACAGCAAATCTAGGGAAAAGGGGAGGTGAATGGCAAAGAGGAGACAGCAACCAAGCAAGGGGCAGCCACCCAAGGAGAGAGCAGCAACCACCAAGGAAAGAAGGGAAGGTAGCCAACCAAAGAGAGGAATAAAGAATGCAAGGGACAGCTAGCCAAGGAGAGTGTAGTAACCACTAAGGAAAGAAGGCAAGGCAACCAACTAAGAAGAGAGCAGCAGCACGTCTAGAAGGCTTTCCTACACCAACAGCACATCCAAGAGGCTCCCTAGTAACAGCAACATGGCAGTAGCAGCAGGTCCATGAGGGTATACCAGCACTAGCAACAGATCCCTGCACATCCAAGAGACTTCCCAACAGTAGCAACACATCCAAAAGACTTCCCAACAGCAACAACACATCCAATAGACTTCCCAGCAGTAGCGGTAAGTCCAGGAGGGTATACCAACACTAGTAGCACGTTCCTACATGTCTAGGAGGGTATACCAGTAGCAGCAACATCCTTATAGGTCCAAGATGGTACACCAGCACCAGCAGCATGTTCTTGCATGTCCAAAAAGGTATACCAGCTCCAACAACACCTCAGGAGGCTTCCCAGCAATAGAAACATGCGTGGGAATCAAGGAAAACAAATCAAAACATGCAACAGCAGGTCCAGGAATCAACAGCCACCTACAGAAAGTGTAGTAATGGGTCCGGAAATCAACCAGCAAACCAATAGTGGTGAGAGAAATCTGCTGTAGCACACAGGGAGAGCAACAACGACACAAGAAATTTACTGCAACATGCGATGAGAGCAGTAAAATGGCACAAGAAAACAACTACAGCGCAAGGGGAGAGCAGCAACAATATAAAAAAACTACTGCTGCACGTGAGGGAAGCAGCAGCATGCACAAATAGTAGGTGCAACATGCGCAGACAGCAAGCACAAAGAGCATGGACAACTGGCACACAGCACATGTGGACAGCAGGCGTAGAGAGCGCAGACAGTATGCACACAGTACGCGCAAATAGCAAGTGCAAAGCACGCAGACGGCAGGCACAGCTTGTGCCAACAAAGGGCATAGCGTGTGCAGACAGCAACAACAATGCATACAAACAGCATTAACAGCACCATGGCCAGCAGTGGACAGATGCGATAGTGCATACGAATAGCATTAACAGTGCATACAAACAGCATTAACAATACACATGAACAGCAGTGGACAAATGCAACAGGGTATACGGATAGCATTAATAGCCTATACAAATAGCATTAACAGGGCACACAAATAGTAACAGACAGACGCGGCAGTGCATATGGACAACATTAACATGGACAGTAGTAACAATGCGTGCAGACAATAACAATAACGTGCAAGCAGCACCGACAGAGGGTGAGATAACACTGACAACAAATGAAGGAGAAGATCCATATTCTGCTTTAGCAAACTATACACATTGAGTGATTGTCCTCTAGGAAAGGTTTTTCTATAAACTCTTGATAAAATTATTGAAAAATAGGGTGGGATACTCTTGGAGTGATCAGGAGATCATTGTAAGTGGTTAAGGAGTAGTCCTTACATAAGTAGTGAAAGAGTGATCCTTCCACAACATTAGTGTATCCCTTGATAACAAGAGTGGATTATGCGATTTAGGAATGATCCTATCACACCGTGGACATAGCTCACACATTATAAGTAAAAATTATCTTGTGCTATTGGGTGCTTGCGTATTGTTTCTTATTCATACGATCACACTCATATAAAGGAGAAAATTAAAAATTGGATCATTAGGTCTAACAAGCCACAGAGGTTAAATCCAAATTAATTTGTAAAAAGAGGATATCTCACATTGATTCAGCCGCCCCCCTTTTAGTGTGAGACCTAAATCGATCCTCATCAACATACAATGTCTTATCTCATATGACATGACCAAACACAAACTAAAATTCTTGTTGCTTTTATTATGTAAAGATGGCAAAGACAAAGGACTTCACCAAAGAAATATACACTACCAATGAGATTACTTCAGCTGAATTGAAAATATTTTGGTAAGATATGACAAGATTTTGACACTAAAGACTTTACGAAAGGGAATGAATACCAATGAAACAACTAAGCTAGAAAGGAATGCCTATACTCTCACCAGGGCAATGATACCAAAAAGATACAAGAATCCCATTATCAAATTCTTTTCAATAACTATAGAACTTACAAATGAGAATTGGCAAAGCATATAGGTTACCATAGTATGGTTAGCCATAAGAGCAATGCTTTTTTGTTTGGAAATTCTAAAAATATGAGAACACACCCTTATTTGAAATCCTAGGCTTTTTTTTTTTTTTTTGAATTGCCAAAGCTATTGTAGAAAATATCAAGTTAAATATGGCTTCCATGACTATTCTAAATCATAGGATGTTGAAACATAGCCATGTTACAACTACTAAAGTCTTTTTTCAATGGTCAAATCACCCTCCCTTTATTGTTATGTTGGAAAACTTGTATGATTTATAAAAGAATTTCCCTTCTATCACTCTTAAAAACAAGGATTTTGGGAGAGGGCATTTGATGCAAGTGAAAGTGGATTACTATTGGGGGCAAGTGAGCTACGAGAGCCATAACAAATGGTTATTGGAGTTACTAACTAATAAAGAACTTGTTAGATAACCTATTATAGGAACCTTTGAATCAAATTGTTAAGCACACCTTATTAAGTAAGGAAATAAGTTGGATTGATCAAATAAGAACTTTAAGGAAACTAAGCCCTAAAAATCTTAATCTTAAGATGCCACAAAAGTTGATCATTCCTTTGATAAGTTAAGATAATGTATTCTTCCAAGAACATAAGAAAGCAAAGCAAAACTTATTGAAAATACCTCAATATTATTTATGACCCTCATTTTACATAATTGTACTCTTTATGTAAGCATGTAACTATCATAATCTTAAAAGAAAAAGGTGTTTCTTATTATACTTATATAGGAAAGATCTTAATTATAGGAGATCCCTTTAATTAAAGAATACAAATTTGCTTCAATGTAAAAATCCTTAAAAGACTACAATTAATGACAACTAGGCATAAAAGTTAAAATAAAAACCCTAGCTAATATATTAAGATTTGGCCAAACCAACAAGTCCAAATAACCCCAAGAAGTTAAGCTCTTTTTACATGTATATTCAATTTTAATGTAAAATCTTGCAACCCTAAACAAAAAAAAAAAAAAACAAGAAACATGCTTATTAATATAAATTAGCATATAGATCAAGCCTTTCTTGAGTTTGATCATTTAGTTTGGACGTATATCATAGGCTCGTAGCCTTGCTCTTCAAGTTTTAAGTCTTGTCCATCATTATATATAAAAATAAGTGATTATCCTTAGTAGAACATTAAAAACTTTTCAAACAAACTTAGAATCTTTTAGAGCAACTTATCTTTCATACCTCTCCATTATTAAGCCTTGTAAAGCTTTTTCATCTTCTTTATCCTCACCCTAGTTATTAGACCACCATTTCCTTACAAAAGATTTTGGGAATACTTGCTTTGTTGCAATTGATTAGTAAATTGTTCTCCTTTCATGGTAGCTTTATTCATTAAACCAACACCTTGATCTTCATCATTTCCCCCTTCCTCTAAAGGATTTGTCCTTGAATCACCTACATCAAACAAAGATAAGTCAATATTAAAAGTAGCACTAATGTTACCATAATTACTTGGTAAATCTAGCTTATAGACGTTATCATTAATCCTCTCTAAGACTTGAAAAGGTCCATCACCTTAAGGCTATAATTTGGACTTGCTTTGTGAAGGAAATCATTCCTTATATGCACCTACACCTAATTACCAAGTTCAAAGACAACCTTCAATGCCCTTATTAGCTTACTTAGCATACTACTCATTCTTCCTTTCAATGTTTGCCCAAATCATAACATGTAAATCCTTCATAAATTCTACATTTTTTTACCACCAATATTAACACATCCATTAGTAAGCAAAGATAAAATATCTAAAGTTGTCAACTTCACCCTAGAATCTACTAGTCTATGATACTGAGAGGGGCGGTGAATCAGTATCACGCCCCTTAAAAAAAACTCTAATAATTTAAGCCAAAAATGAACTCTTTCCCAGATTCAACTACACTTGATTTATTGTTACCTACTAATCACAATAGTCCCCAAAGTTACCCTTTCAGACACCTTGCCTATTAGACAAATCAGTTGTTCTTGACTAGGTCTTCCTTTAGGATATGGGTTTGATGATTCTTTAGCTATGTTCACAACTCTATTCAAAACACAGAATGTAAATTCAAACCAAGGACATAAGAGATTTATATGGTTCTATTAATGTGACATACTCTACAGTGGTAGCGATTCTTCCTCTACCGAGACAATCCACTATACTTGAGAACACTAGTATGGTATTCCCAATGATTATAATGGATGTCTTAATCTTCTACTCCTTTCACTATTGCAAACACAAAGCAATCATAATACAAAGAGTGTCACTTACTATGTCTACCCTTCTTCTAGCTTATGTTGCCTCTGTTTGATTTGAATAGGCTACTTCACTATTGCTTGGAAGATCACTAAAACACTCTCTAACCTCTCTTGAAGAATTTGAAAAATTTGTTGAGTTCTCTCAAATGCTTCACTGAATTTCTTTTCTAGGTTGTCTCACACAACTCCTGGTCTCGCTGTCTCACGGTCTCACCCGTCCCGTGGTATCACCATCTCACTGTCTCACCATTTCACCCTTTTCTAGTCTCAGCGATTCTGGGTCTCACGGTGTGTTCTGATGTCACACATTTCACCCTTTTCTGGTCTCACCAATTTTGGTCTTCCAGTGTGTTCTAGTGTCACCCGTTTCATCCTTTTCTGGTCTCATGCCACACCTAATCTCACCTTTCCTGGTCTCACCATTCTAGTCAAGTTTGGTCTCATATTTTGGTCTGGTCTAGTCTCACCTGGTCTCACTTTTCCAAGTCTCACCTGGTCATATGTTCTAGTCTAGTCTAGTCTCACTTGGTCTCACGCATTTCAAGTCTCACCTGGTCTTATGTTCTGATCTGATCTGGTCTCACTTGGTCTCATGTTCTAGTTCGGTCTGGTCTCACCTGGTCTCACGTTTCCAAGTCTCACCTGGTCTAACATTCTGGTCTAGTCTGCTTTAACATCTCACCTTCTCCAGGTCTCATGTCCTCTCTTTCTAGTCTGCTCTCACATGTTTCACTATCTTATGATGGCTACCCTTTTCTAGTCTCATGGATTCTGGTATGTATCCCCAACGTTTCTGGAGTCACCGGTGTCTCATTTCTCCCTCTTCTACTCTATATCGGTATCCCCTTTTTCTGGTGTGTGTGTGTGTGTGTGTATGTGCTCTCCTTGATTCTGGTCTACTTTGTTTCACTATTTTCTAAGTGGCTACTTCAAAATGGATAAGTCTTGTTTATATACTCCCTTTTATGAAAACCCTAGTAGGGTTTACTATAGCTGCAATGAATTTCCTTGCCCCTCCATGTGGCTTCATATTACTATTCCATTCAAAATTCAGCATTATCCTCCTTCTTAATTTATTTTTCTTAAGCAATGGTATGTCACACTAAGACTTAAGCAATGCTAAACTCCCTCTATGAGTTCACTCCAAGGAGATCACTTTACAAGGTTATTTGATATGCTAGACTTATCCTGTAATTCCTAAGATATGAGCCACTTCTTCTTGCACATTTAAATCTAATTAACAACAATTATAACCCATACAAGGTTGTGGGAACAATAATCTCCCCCTTTGTAATTGTTGGCAACACTCACAACAAAAACCATTATACAACAGTCCTTCATAATCTTCTTAGACTAATAATCCAGAAGTAGATGGATTACAACTCCCCCTAAATATGCACCCCCCTTCCTTAATAGCTCCCCTTGCACTGTTGAAAAACATCCACAAAGTAGAGATGGAGGATTCACCTGAACTTCAGGCTTGAGGAGACATTTGCACAAATAGACTCATTCTATGCTTTTCAAACAGCTCTGTGGACATAGGTTTAGTTAGAATATTTAAGATTTGATCTTTAATGCCAACAAACTCCAACTAAATTGTGCCCTCTTCCACTTGATCCTTGATAAAGTAATATCTGATTGTCAATATGCTTGCTCCTTGAATGTTGAACTGGATTCTTGCTGAGATCAATTGTACTTTGATTATCACAAAGTACACTCACTAGTAATTTCACTTCAACACCCTAATTTTCCAATTGTCTTTGCATCCATATCACTAGAGTACATGTTACACAAGTAGCCATATACTCAACCTCAGCTATGCTCAAAACAACACTATTTTGCTTTCTACTTAACTATGCAACACATTTTGAACCCAAGTAGAAGCTATAGCCATTAGTTGATTTTCTGTCATCTGTACATCCTGCCCAGTCTGCAATAATGTATGCTTGTAGTTTTATAGAATCTATGGCAATATACCACAAACCCATTTCCAATGTCCCTTTTAGGTATCTTAGGATTCTTTTCACTACCAACACATAAGATTCCTTAGGATCAACTTGGAATCTGCTAGCAATGCACACAGCTTGCATGAGATCAAGCCTTGATGCTGTAAGGTATAGAAGGCTCCCTATTATCTTCCTATATTCTATGGGGCTTGTACTCCTTCCTTCCTAATCTTTTGTTAACTTGTAACCTTCTATCATAGGGGTACTGACAAGTTTGTTATCCTTCATGCTAAACTTTTTCAACATCTCTTTGACATATTTTGTCTAAGAAATAAAAATACCTTATTTACATTGTTTTATCTGTAATCTAAGAAAGTAAGTCATTTCTCCAATCAATGACATCTCAAATTCCTCACTCATCTTCTGTGCAAATTCTTGGCATAGCCCAAAGTGATCCCCTCCAAAGATGATGTCATTTACATATACTATAGTTATCAGCTGGCCTTTCTTTGAGTTGAACACATATAGGTTATTATCAACTGTTCCTCTTCTAAAGTTCAACCTTCTCAAATACGCATCCAACCTATTGTACCATGCTCTTGGGGTTTTTTGAGGCCATACAAGGCTTTCTTCAGCTTGCACATATGTGTCTCATCCTCACTGATTTGTACTCCATTAGGTTGTTCAATATACACTTCTTCTTCTTCTTTCGTAAGTAAACAGTTGTTTTTCTTGTCCTCATCAATCACATATAAATTTCTAGCTATTCTATTCTAAGCTACAACAGTATTGCCTTCTTTACTCTTTACTTGACAACTTGTTTTTGTGAATATCACTTTATGGTCTTCATTGCATAGTTGGCTAACAAATGCTAGATTATATCTATGTCCTTCAATGTGTAGAACATCTTTCAATTTCCTTTTCCAATATTTACTGACCCTTGACCACTGATGTTGACTAAATCATCATTGCCAAACTTGACTCTACCTTCTCTTGACTTGTTCAGATTTGATAATTTACTCTTGTCTCCTGTCATGTATGAAGTGCATCCACTATCAAGGATCCACTACTTATCCTTGTAGTCAGCCTTTAGTGCAATTTTAGCTATATTAGCCACCTCCATTTTAGCTTTATATTCCTTCTTTTGAACTGGCTTGATGATAGCTTTCTCCTTTTTATTAGCTTTGATTGTACCAATTGCTTTCACTGTGCCATTAAGTGCCTTCTCTTGCTTAGGGAAAAGTGTCATGCATCTCTTGGCATTATGGCCATCCTACTCGTACCTTTCACACTATTCCAAGTCTGCCAACATAGCAAACTTGTTCTTTGAAATCACTAGTTTGGTCTTCCACCAACAATCCTTGTCAATGTGTTCTTACTTTTTACAATATGTGCAAGAACTCACGACAGGTATTCTCTTCTAAATTTTTTTTTATCTCCCCCTATATGCAGCATCAAATCTTCTCAAGTTGGAGATGTATACTGGCCTTGCCCACCAGGATTTACTTGCCTTATGACCCCAAACTCCATAATAAAGATAGTGATCTTGAAACTACCTCTTCTTAGGTCTAATCACAGCTTGTTTCCTTTTGTTCATTACTTGCTGTGTAGGCATAGTTGCTAGCTTCTTTGCTTGTGTGGCTTTCATTTCAGCCACCTTCTTCTCCTTCTTCTATTCAGCCATTGCCCTTGGCTAGCTGACTTTCTTTTTTTTATTTTTGTTTGCAACTCTACGTTGCTTCTTCAAATCTTCTTTATTTTTAGCCTTCATTATTCCTGGCTCATCATCTTTTCTTTCTGACACGTAGCAACTATGGGCTGCTGCTCTTTAACCACATACATCATTTTTGGGTCTGGCTTTGGTTATCTTCTCTTCTTCAGTTATCTTCTCTTGAGTCACAGCCTTCTCTTTCAACTTCTGTGGCAAAGTCTCATTCTCTTTAGGCAGTGCAGCCTCAAACTGCTGCACTCTCTCTTCATTCTTCTTTTCTCTTGTAAAGCTTGTTTCTCCTACCACTTCAAGCTTCTGCAAGTTCTCATCACTCTTTTTGATTTGTTGTTGGGGTCTCAACAACTTTATCTCTATTTCTTCAATTGTTAAAGTCCTTGAGCCAAGCTCTGTTGTAAAGTCTTCACATATTTTGATATGTTCTTCAGATCTTCTCTTCAAGTCAATATGTTCAACCCTTATTTCATCTTTTTGACTTTCTGCTTCCCTAATCTTTGCTTCAACTTGTTTTATATGGGCCTCCAACCTTCTTATGGTTCTGCCCCTTCTGATTATCTCCTTTGAAGCTGCTTCTAACTCAACTTCAAGATCTGGTTCTTCTTCATCAATCTCCTCTTCCTCTTCAGTGGTTGAACTACCACATCGAGTTGATGCCATAAAAGCATGCTCCTCTTATGAGTCTACATCATCCTCCTCATCAGCTTCTTTTGTCTGGCTCATATAACTCTAAAATAAGCCTCTCTTCTTCTTTTATGGGTTAGCAGTCTTCTTGTTGGACTTCCTTGACTTGAATGATGGTCTTCTCCATTTGGAATTCTACTCATCATCACCATCCTCATCTTCATCATCAAGTTTTACTTTGCACTGAGAAGCAAATTGTCCAGCATGCCCATAACGATAACACCTTAAGGACAACTGTCTTTTTCCCTTCTTAGACCCCCTTTTGAATTTCCTTGTGAAGTAAGCCAACACTTCAACTTCACTTTCTTCCTGATCATCATCATCATCATCACTAGATGATTCTTCCTCTTATCTTATCTTCAAGTGTCTCATAGCTTTGAAAGCTACCTCCTTTGATAGCTTTGATGTTGAGGAGCCTTCAATTGACTTTATTCTCATCTTATATGCAATGAGATTGCACTGGAGATCATGTAGTGACATAGAATTGAGATCTTTACTCTCCTTTATGGCTGCCACCTTTGAGGCAAACCTCTCAGGCAGAATTCTCAAAATTTTATTAACAATAGATGAGTCCTTCTTGTTCTTTCCATGACTTCTAACGTCGTTTACAGCATCAATAATCCTAGTGAAGAACTCTTGGATTATCTCATTCTTTTACATTCTGAGGGATTCATATCTCTCCTTGAAAACTTAAAACTCGGCCTCCTTCATTTTGCCATCACCTTCATAGACCTTCTGCAATCTGTCTCATATCTCCTTAGTAGATTTGCAATCCATGACTTTAGCATATTCATCATCTGTCAATGTTGAAGTGATGACATTTGAGGCCTTCCCATTGATCTCAAACTGCCTTAATTCCTCTAGGGTTGGATCTTTACCTTCTTTTAAGGGGACAAAACCCTCCTGTATAGATTTCACCATGTTCATGCCCATGGTTGTAAATACCACCTGTATTCTCACTCTCCACATATGGTAGTTGGTTTCGTTGAAGATTTGAACCTTCTTGTTGTAAGTAGTGTCGGTACTTGTATTGGCATCCATTTCTCAATATGCTGAACAAGTTCAAACTTCTGAAACCCTTCAAACTAGTACACCAAGCTGTTAAGCTTCAAATTGGTGAACCTATGCTCTAATACCAATTGAAGTTCACCCTAAGATCTACTAATTTGTGATACTAAGAGGGGGGATGAATCAATATCACACCCCTTAAAAAAACTCTGATAATTTAAGCCAAAAATGAACTCTTTCCTAGATTCAATTAAAGTAGATCTATTATTACCTACTGATTACAATAGTCCCCAAAGTTACCTTTTAGACACCTTGCCTCTTAGATGAATCGATTGTTCTTGACTAGGTCTTCCTTTAGGTTATGGGTTTGATGATTCTTTAGCTGTGTTCACAACTCAATTCAAAACACAGAATGTAAATTCAAAGCAAGGACACGAGAGATTTACGTGGTTTCGTCAATGTGATGTACTCCATGGTGGTAGGGATTCTTCCTCTACCGAGACAATCCGCTATACTTGAGAACACCAGTGTGGTATTCCCTATGATTACAATGGATGTCTTCATCTTTTACTCCTTTCACTATTGCAAATACAAAGCAATCACAATACAAAGAGTGTCCCTTACTATGTCTTCCCTTCTTCTAGTTTGTGTTGCCTCTATTTGATTTGAATAGGCTACTTCACTATTACTTGGAAGATCACCAAAACACTCTCTAACCTCTCTTGAAGAAATTTGAAAAATTCATTAAGTTCTCTCAACTACTTCACCGAATTTCTTCTCTAAGTTGTCTCACATAACTCCTAGTCTCACCATCTCACGGTCTCACTCGTCTCCTAGTCTCACCGTTTCACCCTTTTCCAGTCTCACTGATTCTAGGTCTCACAGTATGTTCTGATGTCACACGTTTCACCTTTTTCTAGTCTTACCAATTCTGGTCTTCCGATGTGTTTTGGTGTCACCCGTTTCACCCTTTTCTGGTCTCACCAATTCTGATCTTTCGGTGTGTTATGGTGTCACCCATTTCACCCTTTTCTGGTCTCACGCCTCACCTGGTCTCATGTTTTGGTCTGGTCTAGTCTCACCTGGTCTCATGTTTCCAGTTCTCACCTGGTCTCACGTTCTAGTCTGGTCTGGTCTCACCTAGTCTCACTTTCTGGTCTAGTCTAGTCTCACGTTTCTAGGTTTCACCTAGTCTTATGTTCTGGTCTGGTCTGGTCTCACTTGTTCTCACGTTTCCAGGTCTCACCTGGTCTCACGTTCTAGACTAACGTCTCACCTTCTCCACGTCTCACGTCCTCTCTTTCTCCAGGTCTGGTCTACTCTAATGTCTAACCTTCTCCAGGTCTCATGTCCTCTCTTTCTGGTCTGCTCTCACGTGTTTCACTATCTTACGGTGGCTACCCTTTTCTAGTCTCACGGATTCTGGTCTGTATCCCTAACGTTTTTGGTGTCATCGGTGTCTTGTTTCTCCCTCTTCTGGTATGTATCTGTGTCCCCTTTTTCTAGTGTGTGTGTGTGTGTGCTCTCCTCGATTATGGTCTGCTTTGTTTCACTATTTTCTAGGTGGCTACCCCAAAAGTGATAAGTCTTGGTTTATATACTCCCTTATATGAAAACCATAGGAAGATTTATTGTAATTGCAATGAATTTCCTTTCTTGCCCCTCTTTGTGGCTTCAGATTACTATTCCATTCAAAGTTCAACATTATCCTCCTTCTTAATTTATTTTTGCAAGCAATGCTATGTCACACTAAGATTTAAGCAATGCTAAACTCCCTCTACAAGTTCACTCCAAGGAGATCAATTTATGAGGTTATTTGACATGCTAGTCTTATCTTGTAATTCCTGAGATATAAGTCACCTCTACTTGTACACTTAAATCTAGTTGACAACAATTACAACCCGTACAAGGTGTCACGGACTTGGCCTTGACGTGGCGCGTGACAAAGGCTGTGGAAACAACAATATCTAAAGCAATTAAAAATTAAAACCATAAGCAACTTCAAAAGGCAACAAAGAAGTAGTAGAATGAGCAGGTCTATTATAAGTAAAATCAACATGTCACAAACACTTTTTTCATTACCTTAAATTCTTTTGAATGATAGCACATAACAAAGTAGTGAATATCCTATTAACTACTTTAGTTTGTTTATTTAATTGAAAATGTGCAATAGTAGAAAATAAAAGTTTAGTTTTCAATTTATTTTATAAATTACACCAAAAATAACTTAAGAACATAACATATCACTAATAATGGTTCTTGCCAAACCATGTAAATGTACAACTTCCTTAAAAAATAAATCAATAATATATGTTGCATCCTTGATTTTAGAACATGTAACAAAATGAGTCATTTTGTTAAACCTATTAATAATAACAAATATGTTGTCTTTACCACTTTGAGATCTTGGTAATCCTAAAATAAAGTCCACAAAGATATTAGTCCAAAGTTGATTAGGTTTAAGTAAAGGTGTATACAAGTCATGCAATTTAACCTTAACCTTTGTATACCTACATTTAATGCACTTATCACAAATAAATTGCATATCATGCTTTATATTAGACTAATAAAAATGCTCATACATTATATCTAAATTCTTATACACACCAAAACGCCCTATCAAACTGCCCCAATGAGTTTCCCTAACAAATAACTCACAAATAGAATACATAAGCACACATAATTTATTTTTCTTAACTATAAAAATCACCAAATGCACACTTATCGCATGCATTTCATACATGGCTAAAATCAAAATCATTAACATACAAACCCTTAAGCAAATCAAAACCAAGTAACTTAATTTATAAATAAGTAAGCAATGCATACCTCCTAGATAATACATTAACAACAATATTTTCATGTTTGTACTTGATCACATAACAAAACATTTCTATAAACTCTAATCACTTAACATGTCTTTTATTAAGTTTACCTTAGAATTTCAAGAACTTTAAACTCTCATAATCAAAATAAATGGTGAATTTTCTCAACCATAAATAATGTTGCCATGTTTAAAGAGTTCATACTAAGACATAAAGTTTCTTGTCATAAGTAGGATAATTTAAGACTACCCCACTTAGTTTTTCACTAAAATAAGCAATTGGTTTAGAATCTTACATTAAAACAACCTTTATTCCTATTTTAAATGCATCACTTTCTATCTTAAAAGCTTTATTAAAGTTGAGCAAGTATAACAAAAGTGTATTAGTAAACTTTTCTTTCAAGGTACTAAAAGCCTAATCATGCATCATCCCATTTAAAAATAACGTTCTTTTTAACAAATTTGTTCAAAGGTGCAACAATGGAACTAAATCCTTCACAAAGCTTCGATAAAAACTTGCAAAACCATGAAAACTTCTTACTTTGTTTGCATTCTTAGGTTTATGCCAATCCGTTATTGAATTTATCTTCTCCTTACTAATATCTTATGAATTAACAACATAATCAAGAAATATAACAAATTCCATGCAAAATGTACACTTCTTGAGATTAGTAACACATTAAACACAACATACAAATAGTTCATATGTTTATCCAAATTCTTTCTATAAACTAAAATATCATTAAAGTAAACTTCTATAAATTTCCCTATGAAAGCATGCAAAACATCATTCATTAACCTTATGCATTAATTAATCGAAAAGACATTCTAACCACTCATATAATCCATATTAAGTTTTAAATGTTGTCTTCCATTCATCTCCCTTTTCATTTGAATTTAATAATAGTCATTCTTTAAATCAATTTTTGAAAACACATACAAACCATGCAACTCATCAAGCATATCATGTAATCTAGGAATAGGATTTTTATACTTTACATTGATTTATTAATGGCTCGACAATATATACACATACATCATATTCCATCTTTTTTTAGGACTAGGATCATAAGAACCAAGCATAGATTAAGGCTCTCCCTTACAAATCCTTTTTGCACCTACTTATCCACTTGCCTTTGTAACTACTTGGTTTCTTCGAGATTAGCTCCATAGACAAGTCAATTTAGAATGACAGCATTATGTATGAAGTCTATTTAGCACTCAATTCCTCTTAAAAGAGGTAATCCATGGGAAATTTTTTTCAGGAATAAATTTTCAAATTCATGCAATAATGAAACAACCATATTAGGAAAAAAGGGGGTTAAGGTCATTAGATAAAAAATAAATATCTTTGCACCTAAGTACAAGTAGTTGTTGCCTTGCAATCATAGCACTCTTATCCTCACTTGTAGTACCAAACACACTTACCCTCTTACTTTTCACTCCTTTTTGCACACTCTCTCAAGCTTTTCTCTTAGTCTCACCCTTTTCACTTAAATTTTTCCACTTTCCCTCTTTTCCTTTAACCTCTCACTCTTTCCTTTTTTTTTTTTACTTGTTTTCTTATCCATTCTTCTCTCATTTTACACTCTCTCACTATCTTAATCTAATCTTCATATACTTTAAAAGGTTTGAAATGAGTTAATACAATAATCTGATTATTAATTACAAAAGAGTATTTATTATTATAATCATGAGTAACTTTTCTATTAATTACTATGATTGGCTAAGAAGTATATGATCAGCATGCATTAGTGTTACATCACAAAGGACCTCATCTTTGTAATTACTAATAGAAAAGACAACGAAAACTTGCTTATTTAATCTAATTTTTCCATAATCATTTAACCATTATATCTTACACAACTTAGGGCACTTAAAGGCATCTAGATTTAGCTTATCTACCAATAAAATATTAGCAATATTAGTATAACTTTTACTATCAATAACCATACTACATACCTTGTCCTTAACATGGCATATTATATAGAAAATATGCCCACATTACTCCTCTTCATTATCATCCTTAGGTTGAATACTTAGTGCACACCTTGCAACCAACATATCTCCATGAATAAGTTCTTCAACCTTAACATCAAAACAATCTTTTAATGGTGGCATGTCATTATCACTTAAATTAATACTTTCTATATCACCATTTTTCAACATGATTACAACTCTTTTGTTTGGACATTAAGAAGCAATATGTTGTTCTCATAGCCTTATATGGGTTGTAATTGTTATCAATTAGGTTTAAGTGTGCAAAAAATTAAAGCCACATTAAAGGGCAAGAAGTTAAAAGCCACATGAAGGGGCAAAAACATAAAACCCACATGGAAGGGCAAAACAGTAAACTCACCCTATTAGGTTTTATGAAGGAGTATATAAAGGTCAATATAATTGCCTAACACTGTAGTCGCACAATGTAGTTGTCAAGTGAAGAGTAGCCATAAAAAGAGAGAGAAAGAGGAGATGGTCGACAACTAGGCTGAACGAAGAACAACCATCAAAAGAGAGAGAAAAGGGAGACGGCTGGACTGAACGAAGAACAGAGGTCAACAAAAATAGAGAAAAGAGGAGACGACTAAAGGGGCTGGATGACTAGACGACAGACTAAAATAGTGACTGGTAGAAAAGAGAGAAGACGAGACGGCCAAGTGGGTGGATGGCAAAGAAATATACGGCCAAATTAGAGTGATGGCGAAGGAGAGGAAAAATCCGACAAGGCCAAAAACAGACCACTAGGGAAGGAGAGAAAAAGGAACGACCAAAAAGAAAGATAGAACAAAGAGATCAGATCGGGAATGGGTGAGACCAAATCCAAACTGGAATGGGTGAGATGAGACCAGATCAGGAATAGGTGAAAGAGATCTAGTAGCTAGATAGTGGAAGAAAGAGAAAACAAAATCGTTGGAAAAGAGAGAAAACACAGCCGTTGGAAGAAAGAGAAAAACCCAAATGGCCAAAAGAAAAATAAAATAAAGAATGGCCAAGTGAAAAAGAGGTGAATGGAAAAACTTGATTCGACCAACCAAGAGGGATACACAGTAGAATAGGGGCTAGATGGGAAAAATAGAAACCACTAGTAGAGAGAAATCTAGCTGGATAGTAGGAGAGAAAAATCTAGCGGGACAGCAAGAGAAACGGATTGGCAGGCCATGAGACATGGAACGGTAGACCAAAAATATGAGGTGAGCCGTGAGATAAGGAGACGAGTCAAACAGTAAGATGGGAAAAGCAAGAGTTATGTGACACAACGTAGAGAAGGAATTCGATGAAGCATTAAAAGAACTCAACGTATTTCCAAATTTCTTCAAGAGAGGTTAGAGAGTATTGCGATGAACTTCTAAGTGGCAGTGGAGCAGCCTTTCAATTCAACAGAAGCAAGACAAGCTAGAAGAAGGGTAGACACAGTAAGTGACACTCTTTGTATTGTACTTGCTTAGTAATTGCAATACTGAAAGGAGCAGAGGATTAAGATGTCCATTGTAACTAGAATTTTCAAGTACAATGGATAGTCTTAATAAGGGAGAGTCCCTACCACCGTGGATGTACGTCTTGTTGTCAGAACCACGTAAATCTCTTGTGTCCTTAATTTGCTTTACGTTCTGTGTTTTGAATTAAGTTGTGAATGTAGCTAAAGTATCAACCAACCAATAACCTAATAAAGACCTAAACAAGAATATCTGAATTGTCTATTAGGCAAGGTGTCTAAAAGGTGACTTTGGGGACTGTTGTGATTAGTAGGTAACAATAGATCCACCTTAGTCGAGTCTAAGAAAGAGTTTGCTTTTAAGAAGAGGTTGAAGTTGTTCACTTACCTACAAATTACAAATTGTGGTGATACTAATTCACCCCCCTCTCAATATCACAAACTAGTAGATCCTAGGGAGAAGTCGGGAACTTTAATTGGTATTAGAGCACAGGTTCACCAGTTTGAAGCTTAACAGCTTGGTGTACTAGTTTAAAAGGATTTAGAAGTTTGACTTGTTCAACATACTGAGAAATGGAAGCTAGTACCAGCACTAGCACCACTTACAGCAAGAAGGTTCCAATCTTCAATGGAACCAACTATCATAATGGAGAGCAAGAATGGAAGTGGTATTTGCAACCATGGACATAAACATGGTGAAATGCGTACAAGAGGGTTTTGTGGCTCTAGAAGAAAGTGAAGACCCAACCCAGAGGAGTTAAGGTAGTTTGAGATAAATAGGAAGGCCTCAAATGTCATCATTTCGGCATTAACAGATGCTGAGTATGCTAAAGTTATGGACTGCAAATCTACCAATGAGATATGGGACAGATTGTAGAAAATCTATGAAGGTGATGGCAAAATGAAGGAGGCTAAGCTTCAAGTGTTTAAGGAGAGATATGAATCTCTCAAAATGCAAAAAAATGAGACAGTCCAAGGGTTCTTCACCATGGTTATTGATGCTATAAATGACCTTCAAAGTCATGGGATGAGCAAGAAAGACTCATCAATTGTGAAGAAAATTTTGAGAATTCTGCCTGAGAGGTTTGCCTCAAAGGTAGTAGCCATAGAGAAGAGTAAAGATCTCAATTCTATTTCTCTGCATGATCTCCAGTGCAATCTCATTGCATATGAGATGAGGATAAAGTTAGCTGAAAGCTATGCAACAACGAAGGTATCAAAGGAGGTAGCTTTCAAAGCTATGAAGCACTTGAAGATAAAAGAAAAGGAAGAATCATCCAATGAGGATAATAAGGAGGAGGAGGAGGAGGAAAGTAAAGGTGAAGTATTGGCTTACTTCACAAGGAAATTCAAAAAGTGGTCTAAGGGAAAAGGACAGTTGTCCTTGAGATGTTATTGTTGTGGGCAGACTGGACACTTTGCTTCTAAGTGCAAAGTGAAACTTGATAATGAAGATAAGGATGGTGATGATGAGCAGAATTCAAGATAGAGAAGATCATCATTCAAATCAAAGAAGTCCAGCAAGATGACTGTCAACCCACAGAAGAAGAAGAGAGGCTCATTTAAGAGTTATGTGAGTCAGACAAAAGAAGCTAATGAAGAGGAAAATGATGACTCATTAGATGAGCATGCCTTTATGGCATCAGCTTAAGGTGGTAGTTCAACCTTTGAAGAGGAAGGAGGAGGTTGATCAAGAAGAACCAGATCTTGAAGCTGAGTTGGAAGCAACTTCAAAGGAGATAATCAGAAAGGGCAGAACCATAAGAAGTTTGGAGGCTCATATAAAACAAGTTAAAGCAAAGATTGAGGAAGCAGAAAATCAAAAAGATGAAATAAGGGCTGAACATATTGACTTGAAGAGAAAATTTGAAGAACAAATCAAAATATGTGAAGACCTTACAATAGAGCTTGGCTTAAGGACTTCAACAATTGAAGAAATGGAGATAGAGTTGCTGAGACTTCAGCAACAACTCAAAAAGAGTGAGGAGAACTTGCAGAAGTTTGAAGTGGTCAGAGAAATAAGCTCTGCAAGAGAAAAGAAGAATGAGACATTGCCACAGAAGTTGAAAAAGAAGGCTGTGACTCAGGTGAAGATAACTGAAAAAGAGAAGACAGTTATCAAACCAAAGCTAAGGCCAAAAATGATGTACGTGGTTAAAGAGAAACAACCCATAGCTACTATGTCTCAGAAAGAAAAGAAAGTCAATCAGCAAAGGGCTACGGCTGAACAAAAGAAGGAGAAGAAGGTGACTGAAATAAAAGTCACACAAGTAAAGAAGCTAGCTACTTTACCCACACAATAAGTGATGAACAAAAGAAGACAAGCTGTGATCAAACCCAAGAAGAGGTAGTTTCAAGGTCATTGCCTTTATTGTGGAGTTTGGGTCCTAAGGTGAGTAACTACTGGTAGGGAAGGCTAGCATATGTCTCCAACTTAAGAAGACATGATGTTATATATAGGGGGAGAGAATACAAAATTCAGAGGAGAACACCTTTCATGAGTTCTTGCACATGCTGTAAAAATCAAGGACACACTGACAAGAAGTGTTAGTGGAAGCCCAAACCAGTGGTTTCAAAGAACAAGTTTGCTGTATTGGCATACTTGGAATAGTGTGAAAGGTGCGGGCAGGATGGCCATAATGACAAGAGATGCATGACACTTCTCCCTGAACAAGAGAAAGCACTCAATGGCACAGTGAAAACAAACAATGCAGTCAAAGCTAAGAAAAAAGAGAAAGCTATCTTCTAGCCAATTCAAAAGAAGGAATATAGAGCAAAAAGGGAGGTGGCTAATATAACTAAAATTGCACTAAAGGCTAATTGCAAGGATAAGCAGTAGATCCTTGAAGTGGATGCACTTCGCACATGATGGGAGACAAGAGTAAATTATCAAAGCTAAACAAATCAAGAGAAGGCAGAGTCAAGTTTGGCGATGATGATTCACTCAACATCAATGGTCAAGGGTCAGTGAATATTGGAAAAGGAAAGCTGAAAGATGTTCTACACGTTAAAGGAAAAGGCAATACTGTTGCAGCTGGGAAGAGAAGAGCTGGAAATTTATATGTGATTGATGAGGACAAGACAAGCAACTATTTACTCACCAAAGAAGAAGAAAATCAACTCTGGCATAGGAGGTTGGGACACTTATCACAGAAGAACATGAGGAAGCTAACCACTACTCATGCAATTAGAGACATTCCTGACCTCAGGAGAGAGAAAGACAGTATGTTTGCTCAGCATGCTCTAAAGGAAAACATGCCAAAAAGTAGTACAAGACCAAAGAGTTCAATTCTGAAACAGTGCTTGACATTGTGCATACTGATTTGTATGGACTGATAAGGACAAAAGGGTTGAAAGGTGAGAGGTACTTCATTTTGTTTGTTGATGATTATTCGAAAAGGACCTACCTCATGCACCTCAAACACAAGTCAAATGTTTTAAATTGCTTCAAGAGATACAAAAGATTGGCTGAAAATGAGAGTGGATGGAAGATCAAAGTATTGACGTCAGATCAAGGCACTGAATTTACAAATAATGTTTTTGAAAATTATCTTGAGAAGCATGGAATTCATCATCAAATGGCAGTAGCAAGAACACCTCAACAGAACGGGGTGGTAAAGAGGAAAAATAGAGCTGTGGTTGAAATGGCGAGAACTCTACTGCTATGATAGTGGACTACAAGTTAACAAAAGATCAGGAGGGAATGAATACAAGCCCTACAAAGTACAGGAAGATGATAGGGAGCCTTCTGTACCTTACTGCATCAAGGCCTGATCTTATGCAAGCTGTGTACGCTACCAGTAGATTCCAAGCTGATCCTAAGGAGTCTCATATATTAGCAGTGAAAAGAATCCTAAGGTACCTCAAAGGAACACTGGAAATGAATTTGTGGTATCTAGCCATGGATTCTATTAAATTACAAGCATACATTGATGCAGACTGGGCAAGAAGTATAGATGATAGAAAATCAACCAGCAGTAGTAGCTTCTACTTGGGTTTAAAGTGTGTTGCATGGTTAAGTAGAAAGTAAAACAGTGTTGCTTTGAGCACAACTAAGGCTGAGTATATGGCTACTTGTGCAGCATGTACATAGGTGATATAGATGCTCAGACAATTAGCAAACTTGGGTGTTAAAGTGAAGTTACCAATAAGTGTACTTTGTGATAATCAAAGCACTATTGATCTCAACAAGAATCCAGTTCAACGTTCAAGGAGCAAGCATATTGATATCCAGTATCACTTCATCAAAAATCAAGTGGAACAGAGTACAATTTAGTTAGAGTATGTTGGCACTAAAGATCAAATTTCAAATATTCTAATTAAACCTCTGTCCACAGAGCTATTTGAAAAGCACAGATTGAGTCTATCTGTGCACATGCCTCCTCAAGCCTGAAGTTCAAGTGAATCCTCCATCTCTACTTTGTGAGTTTTTTAGATTTGTAATTGGTTGGTAAATAGGGAGAGAAGTAACAGTGCAGGGTGAGCTATTAAGAAAGGGGGAGTGCATATTTAGGGGGAATTGAAACTGCTGCATAGTAGCTTTGGTTATGAGTGTTACCAACAATTACAAAGGGGGAAATTGTTGTTTCCACAACCTTGTATGGGTTATAATTATCGTCAACTAGGTTTAAGTATGCAAGAAAGTAAAGTCACATGGAAGGGTAAGAAGGTAAAAGCCACATGAAGGGGCAAAAACATAAAATCCACATGGAAGGGCAAAACAATAAATTTGCCCTATTAGGTTTTACAAAGGAGTATATAAAGGCCAATATGCCTAACACTGTAGCCGCATAATGTAGTCGTCGAGTGAACAGTAGCTGTTGAAAGAGAGAGAAAGAGGAGACGGTCAACGACCGAGCTGAATGAAGAACGACCGTCGAGAGAGAGAGAGAGAGAGAGAGAGAGAGAGAGAGAGAAAAGGGAGACAACCAGGCTGAATGAAGAATAGAGGTTGGCAAAAATAGAGAAAAGAAGAGACGATTGAAGAGGCTGGATGACTAGATAACTAAAATAGTGATCGGCAAAAAAGAGAGAAAACAATACAGCCAAAAGTGGGTGGACAGCAAAAAAATATACAGTCAAATCAGAGTGACGACGAAGGAGAGGAAAAATTTGACAAGGCCAAAAATAGACCACCGGGGAAGGAGAGAAAAAGGAATGGCCAAAAAGAAAGATAGAACAGAGAGACCAAATTGGAAACAGGTGAGACCAGATCTAAACTAGAACGGGTGAGACAAGACCAGATTAGGAACGGGTAAGAGAAATCAAACAGCTAAACAGTGGAAGAGAGAGAAAACATAGCCATTGGAAAAGAGAGAAAATACAGTCCTTGGGAGAAGGAGAAAAACCAAACGATCAAAAGAAAAATAGAAAGAAGAATGGCCAAGTGAAAAAATGGTGAACGAAAAAACCCGATTCGGCCAACCAAGAGGGGTACATGGTAGAACATGGGCTGGACAGGAAAAACAAAAACCACAGGTAGAAGAAATCTGGTTGGATGGTAAGAGAGAGAAATCTGGCAATAAGAGTGAGAAATCCAGCGGGACAACAAGAGAAACGAATAGGCAGGCCATGAGACGTGGAATGGTAAACCAGAAACGTGAGGTGAGCTGTGAGACAAAGAGATGGGTGAGACAAGAGACAATGAGATGGTGAAAGCAGGAGTTATGTAAAAAAATGTAGAGAAGGAATTCAGCGAAGCATTGAAAGAACTCAACGTATTTCCAGATTTCTTTAAGAGAGGTTAGAGAGTGTTATGGTGAACTTCTAAGCAGCAATGGAGTAGCCTTTCAATTCAACAGAAGCAAGATAAATTAGAAGAAGGGTAGACATAGTAAGTGACACTCTTTGTATTGTACTTGCTTAGTAATTGCAATACTGAAAGGAGCAAAGGATTAAGACGTCCATTGTAACTAGAATTCTTAAGTATAGTGGATAGTCTCAGTAAGGGAGAGTCCCTACCACCATGGATGTATGTCACATTGACAGAACCATGTAAATCTCATGTGTCCTTAATTTGCTTTATGTTCTGTATTTTGAATTGAGTTGTGAACACAGCTAAAGCATCAACCAACCATAACCTAATGAAGACCTAAACAAGACCATCTGAATTGTCTATTAGGTAAAGTGTTCGAAAGGTGACTTTAGGGACTATTGTGATTAGTAGGTAGCAATAGATCCACCTTAGTCGAGTCTGAAAAAAAGTTCACTTTTAAGAAAAAGTTGAAGTTGTTTACTTACCTACGAATTGCGAATTGTGATGATACTGATTCACCACCCCCCCCCCACTCAGTATCATAAACTAGTAGATCCTAGGGAGAAGTCAGGAACTTCACAATATGCATATGCCTTTGACACCAAAAGCTCTTAATATCACGAGATTTAGAAAAATAATTGGTTTCAATTTTACCTTTAAAAGCAACAACTAAATCCTTCGGTTTTACATCTTCTTTTGACTTTAAGGCTAATTTGGTGTCTTTCCAAGTTGTATTCCTTGTAGAACAAGAAGCCAAATCAAATTTGGATCCTTTGGACTTAATTTGTTTCTCTACCTTGATAGCCTTATGCAATAGCTCCTTCATCTCTAAATAATGTCACAAATTCACTACATCAACAATCCCTTTATTCAAACTACTAATAAACCTTGCCATGGTAACGTTTTGGTCTTCCTCTATTTTAGCTCTAATCATAGTTATCTTCATCTCCTTATAATAGTTTTTAATACTAATGGACCCTTGAACCAACCCTTGTAACTTTTTATGCAAGTTTCTATAGTAATAGCTAGGTATAAATCTCTTGCGCATTACCAGGTTCATCTCTTCCTATGACTAAATTGGCCTCTCACCATTCCTCCTCCAATTTATCACTAATTAGTCCCACCAAACGCTTTCAATGAATTTCATGGCTACCAACTTTACTTTCTTGTCCTCAGAATAATTATGACAATCAAAAACATGCTCAATCTTTCTTTCCCACTTCAAATAAAACTCGGGATCATTCTTCCCTTGAAATATTGGAATCTTCATATTTATGTTGTCCAAATTGCTATCTCTTTTAGAAACATCCATCATAATCTGATTCTTTTCATCTTTTTCCTTAATCACACTCCTCATAGAAGATTTAGATTTACTAGGTGATTGTAAATCATCCAACTTTGCATTTATCACCTTAAATTACTTAATAACAGCCTTTATCCAAAACTTCATGTCTATATCTTGTAGTTCTTTTTCATTACTCATATATACAACATGAAAAAAGACACTAATAATTAAAAGAAATTTGTTCCTTACACACTCCTTCACATGTTTGCCCTTAAATCAAATTGTTATCACTCGTGTTTTACTCTATTTTGGCTTTTCTCAATAATGATCTCACCATTTTTACCTTTTTCCACTAAAACTAGCCCCTATATGTTTTTTAAAAACCCAAGATAAATAAATCATAAGGAGTAATCCATTAGATGGTCGCAAATCTCAAAATCAAAACCTTTTAGACCAAAAATTCAAGATATCATTTTTATACTTAGAAAGAATTAAAAATGATATTTGCAACCTTATAAACATACACAACAAGTTGCAAGGATTAAGAGGTTCAAACATAACTTCTTCATCTTCCTTTTTTCTTTTTTATCTAATCAAATCAAACATTAACAGAACGAACACAACTTCAAAAGTAAGAAACTAATCATAACAAATAAGAAGAATTAAGTAAAAAAAGTACAATGAATGAATAAAATACAAAAAAAAGTACTAAACAAAGATAAATAAATGACACATAACTTATTTTTAGAACTAAGACTCTCATATTAAATGATAAAGACCCCATTATGCAACTTACCGTAGGAACTCTTAAATCAAATTGTTATGCACACCCTAAAAAGCCAAAAAACAAGTTGGATTAATCAAATTAGAATCTTAAGGAAACTAAGCCTAAAAATCCTAATCTCATGATGACACAAAAGTTGATCACTCTTTTAATAAGTTAAGATAATTTATTCTTCCAAGAACACAAAAAAGTAAAGTAAAGCTTACTGAAAATGCCTTAATATTATTCATAATCCTATTTTACATAGTTGTGGCTTTTATATAGGTATGCAAATATCATAATCCTATAAGAAAAAAATGTTTCTTATCATATCTGTATAGGAAAAATTTTAATTATAGGGAATTCATTTAATTAAAGAATATAAATTTTCCTTGATAGATCTTTAAAAAACTACAACTAATGACAATTAGATATAAAAGTTAAAACCCTAATTAATGTATTAAGACTTAGCTGAACCTAAATAAATCCAAAAAGTTATGTCTTTTTACATTTATATTTGGCCCTAACAACCTAAAACAAAAAAAAATATAATACAACTTAGCATGCAAATCAAGTCTTTCCTTAACTTAATCATTTGTATTTCTATCATAAGCTCTAAGTTTTATTCTTCAATTCCTAAGTTTTGTTAATCATCATGTGCATAAAGATAAATGATTATCCTTAATTTAGAAACTTATAGAATAATTTTAAAATTTTTTAGAGCAACTTCTTTAAACCTTATAAATCCTCTTTCATCCTCCTTATCTTTACCTTAGTCATTAGGCCACTGATTCCTTACAAAGGATCTTGGAAATACTTACTTTGTTGCACTTGATCAATATCTTGTTTTCCTTTCATAAAAGCTTTGTTCAGTCAACCAACACTTTAATCTCCATGATTGACAATTGAAACAGTTGAAGAATGTCACGTGGAAGGCTTAGTGCAAATTGCAGGAAGATAGAGAACAATGGACGGGAAAAGCATTTGGGGTCGTTAGGCGCAGCTGGAATTAGCCACTTGCAAATTCATTGTAATTCTTTGTAGTTCATTGCAGTGTTATCAATCCTTTGGTGATCTTTGTAGTTCATTGCAGTCTGATCAATCCTTGGTGATTTTAGTGATTAATCGTTGATGCAACAACCCGTTATAAATACCTTAAAACAGAGTTGTATGATTCAGGCTAATTACTAATAGAAATTTCGATTCCTCCCAACTCTCTGCCATCTTTGAATTCATTACCAAATCTCCATTAAACCAATCTATTATTTTGGAATCTTTTCTTCATGATTGACAATTCCCTGCCCTATATTTACCCTCGTCAGTTTTGGCCAGCTAATATCTGTACATAACATGCCGTTTCGTTTTCAACCCACATGGAGTTAAACGTGGAATAATAACATTTCACACCGGTTTTCTTCCATTAGCTTGCAACGACCATTGTCCCTGGGGACCTCGTTCACAAAAAGTGCCAGCCATAATTTACAGAATCTTGTGCCAGACATAGTATTTGGTATACAATGTTGTGGAATCTGCTTTTGCCGTAAAAGCTTTCTTTCCTCGGTTTAAATGAATAAACAAAGGAACGTGTACAATAATTACTTGCTTGTGTGCTCGAAGGCATGGTTACATGTTTTTGGTATCATTCCTATGGTAAATGCACTCTCGAGGAGGATAATGAGTACTGCCTACCGTTCTTCAGCACTGAATCTGTTCCAAGCCTCCTGGTTTGACAGAAAAATCAATTAAGGTTTAGCAAACTCATCACAAAGAAATGACAATCGATTTCGACCAGTTCAAAAAACGAATCAAAAATGATAATGTGTAATCATAAAACTAGAAAAACCAATCCTAGTTTTGCAGTCCCATTATATGCCAAAAAAAAATGGAGAAATAAAATACAAACTGTAACGCACCTTCAGAAGATCGAAAACCTTCTCACATTTGTATTTTTGCTGTATGCTTGCTCCTCTTTGCTGCAACTTATCAGGATGCACACACAGGGTGGCCTTTCGGTAAGCTTTTTTCACAGCAGTGGTTGATATAAGATTTGTCAGCGCAATTGGCTGCCAACCACTCTCAGGGCTAAGGATCTGCAAGCATAGGGGAAACCAATGAAAATGTTCAGCCACCACCCTTTGTCCTTGATCTATACATTATGAGCAAAACTGGACCTTTTTTTCACATATGATTGAGTATTTACTTATTTCAAACGATGAATATGTAAAATTTATTAAGAACTCGAAACAATAATAAAAGCAGGTTCACAAGGTGCCTAACAGTCAGCTATTAATTGAGAAACCAATCATTTGAGTAGCAGAAACAGAAATTCTCAAACAGATGAATGAAAACAAGTCACAACATTTATGACTTAAACTGCTCATATCATATGCTACTTCAATGAGTGTAGAAGCATGGATATCATATCTTTTTATGGATATCAGGTAGGAAGCATGTACATACATATTGTAGCGTAGAAAGCAGGGCTCGCAGGTTCCTTTCCTTCCCACTGGACCACCTCTTGATCTCAGCATCCAAAGTTTCTGCTAGTCTCTGCCATTAAATTCAATTTAAGGCATTTATTAGAATATTCAAAACTATAATTGCAGGAGATTTTAGAACAGTGTAAATAAACAATTACATTTCTTTCTGCTTGTTCTTTCTGAGCAAGAAGGTCTCGCCTGTTCTTCTCAGCAAGAGCTTTAGCCTAAAAGAGATAGATACAACATAAATGTTTATTTAAAAGTCAGAACTTTGGATCCTAATATCTGCCACACAAGAAAAAGGCCTACCGCACGCTCTGCTGTCCGTTGATGTCTTTCTAATGTAGCTTTAAACATTTGACCTGGCTCATTGTCTTCGCCTCTAGATCTATTGGTGGAGTAGAGAACTAAACAAAGCAAACAATAAGTACTTAAGGACAGTCTTAGTAGGAAGCAACATATAACTAAGTTCTCTAATAAATAATTTTTACAAAAAAATAAATGTTTTGACAACCATAAGCATAAATTGCAGCATGACATACCTCCATTGTGGGCAGAACTGCAGGAATTACCTGTTTCTTTAAACTGTTGCTCCTGCAAGAAGTGATTTCTACCATTAGGCTTCCACTCAACTTAATTACAATGCTTTATGGACAAGAACAAAGAATAGAATGAATAGACAGTAAACACACTCACGTTATATGTTGTTCCATTATCTCTTGAAGCACCAGAAATCCCCGCCAAAAACTCATCAGTGTGGTTTCTTGCATTCCCAGACAATGCTTTTTCTAATAATCGCACCCTGGCCTCTGCAGTTGCTCGCTCTACTGCAGCTCGTTCGGCTTTCAATTTTGCTTCCATGGAAGCCTTCTCTACTGCTGACTTATGATTAGCATGAACGGAAGCCATGAACTTTTTACTGGATTCTGACATGTTCCTTTTATGGACTTCTTTAGCAGATCTATCAGCTGCAGCCCGTTCTGCACGTTCTTTGGCTTCAGTAAAAGCCCTTTCATGAGCTTCTCGGATAGCTCTTTCAACAGCAATTCTCTCTTTTTCTTTTTCCACATCCCTGTCTTTTGTTTCTTCCTTTATCTTTGTGTGCTTTATGTCCACATCTGCTTCCTTTTGCAGGGTATCTTTAACTTCGTTCTCCTCCATTTTCAGGGTTATGGGATCATCCTGTTCTATTTTGGTGCTTTGGCTTGTTTTCTTCTCCTCAGGACATATTTCCATGAACTGTTCATTCCCTTCAAACACACAAGGATGTGGACTTCCCTCCACATCTATCTCACTATCCATCTGTGTTTTGAAATGAGAAGATTCAAAGTCATCCTCATCTTCTTCATGAGTAGTAGCAATTGTAGCCTCCTCGTCATCCTCATCAATTTCTTCCAGCCCAAAATTCACTTCTTCAATCTCCTGGTCTGCATCATCAAGTGTGTTGGATTCTATCCCATTGTCCAACCATCTTTCCCCATGACTATTGACTACATTGTTCTCATTGCCAACTTTGGGCTCATGGACATCCTCATCATTTATGTCCAATTCAAAAGATACCTCTTCAAAATCCTTCTCTTGCCTACTGACCCTTGTGTATTCTGTTGCATGATCTTCATTTTGTTTGTGCTCAAGATTGACGTCAGTTTCACCCAAATACACCCCATTTCTTCCACTGAAAAGTGCCTCAGCAATATCCACTGTTTGCATCTTAATCCCATTAAGACCTAAGAAATTTTGAGCCAGGCCACTTGTTCCACAATTGTCATCCACATCCAGAGCATTTGCATCTTCAACTAATTTTGATTTTTTACCGGTCTCTTGTGTTTCAGAGGGAGCTTCTGTTAACTCCATGTTCCCCTCATTGTCTTCAGTTACCTCCACACCTTCAAAAGGTTTTTCATGTGGATAAGCTTCACATGGCCCACCTAGATTCTCAGTTTCATACTGCTCATATTCATCTTCATCAACTTTGAGATTCTGCCCCTGGAATAGAAAGGCCTGTTGAATCACTTCTGTTTTCTCCTCATCTTCTGAATTTGGGTGAATATCTGGGTTTATTTTCTCTGTTACTTGCCCTTGACAAGTCCCTTCCTTTATCTTCTCGGTTTGATTCATCTGAAGACCATTTTCAAGTAGTTTCTCATTCTCTTTGTCCTCTTCCAACTTCTTGATTTTTTCTTCCATTCCAGCATAATCTCCAAATTTCTTCTCACTTGCATCCTTGTCCTGAAGGCCATTAAATCTCCCATTGATTATCCCCTGTTTATGTTCTTCAGTGAACATCTCCTCAGCCTCCTTTCCCTCCAATCCCTTCATTTTATCATTTTGTTTCTTGTCCTTCTCTTCATAGTTCCATCCCTCTTCTTGTCTATCTTCACAATCTACAATTTCCCACACTTCTTTATGTCCCATCCCATTTTCTATTTCCAGCCTCTTATTGTCCACACTGATACAACCTTCCCCACTTCTATTCTCTATTGCTTCTTGAGTATGGGTCTGCTTATTATGAATATCGACCTGACCCAGAGACTTATCTGGATCCTCCATATCTTTAACCTCATCCAACTTCTGCATATTAAAGTTTGCATCTTCTTCCAGTTCCCTAAGCATTTTCAGATTACTTTCATATTGCACCTGTTCATAGGTCACTTTAGTTGCTTGATCAAATTCTCCACAGTCAAAGGAAACACTAAAGTTCTGTCTGTTTTCTTCCTCATGAACCTTTTGAGCTGACTTGATATCATCTCTATGCTTATCCCATTCAAATACTTCTCCCACCCTCTTTAGCTCCCTTGCAAAATTCTCTTGCTGAGATGCCTCTTCTGAAGCCTTTAGGTTCTTTCCATCCTCCTTCAGCATTTCCATGTTTTCATCTGTTGCCATCTTCTCCCTCCCTTTACTTCTATTGCTAAATGGTGTCCTGTCCTTTGCATGGTCTGCCTGACCTAACTCCAGTGTTGTTCCTATGGCAGAAAATTTCAAACACTGTTTAAGTGCTTTTCCATCATCTGCTTCTTCTGGCCCACAATCCATTTGAGCAGACTTGACCACCCTGTTCCAAGTTTCTCCAGCTTCTCTAGTACAACTGCTAGTAATAGGAGAATTATTCTCATCCCTAAACTCTGGGTTTACTTGACTTCCTTTTGTTACATTGCACTCTGAGAAGCCAGAAAAAACCTGCTTTGAAGAATTATCTTTTGCATACTTTTCCCACAACTTTTTTTCTTCTGATTTTTTCACCTTTTCTTCCATTTTAGCCTCCTTCTTCTCAGCTTTTGAACCATTGCTGAAAATCAGCTTCTCAACCTTAAAACTACCAATAGACTTCCTTCTTTCCATCAATTCTTTTGCAATTTTAATCTTTGCTTGAGCCTCTTCTATTGCCTTCCTCACAGCAGCTGCCGAGGCAGCAGCAGCTGAATTCACATCCAGCTCCTCATCGAAGAAAGGAGCTGAATGATCATTAGCAGTTCCAGAAGCATCATATCTGGAAACCCCAAGCTTTGATTTGTTTGATATACAGGAACTTCCCTTACTATTAACCAAGTTAGATGGTGTGCCTGAAGGTTGAGGCATTCTTGATGGATGTGTACCCAGGTCAATTTCAAATGCACCAAAAGATATATCATTTGAAATGGACCTACTCCGTGCTGGATATTTGTGAAGACTGGCAAGACCCTTAGAAGCATTTTCTGCCGTAGAACCTCCAGGTTGAGGACCTGACACCGTTTTCCTCCAAGGTTTCTGATCCTTGAACCCATCATTGAAATTTGAACCTACATGAACATCATACGGTGCTGAATGTACTGGCTTGCCACCTTCAGTCTTATGCAAGGGAGTGGTTTCATCAATTAAGCAAGTATAACCAGGAATGGTATGGAGTTGAGCAATATGTGCAGTTCCATTGGCCTCATCATGGCTCCCTAGGTTGGTTTTATGATATGAAACATTGAACTGCTTGTCGCCATCAAACAACTGGAAAGATGCTTCTTCTGATGGTAATTGTTTCTCTTTACAAGGGTCGGGATGTTCTGATCCTGCAGAGGGGAATCTTGCTTCACCTGAAGCCCTACATGATTTTAGAAAATGAAGGCACAAGACCCTTCTACCGTTACTTTTTGGCCTACGCAAGATTGAATAAATAAAACTGTTCTCTGGCTCTGGAGATCATTATAGGCGAGAGAAGAATAAAGCCAAGGGGAAGAGGCAATTAATAGATTCGTGTCAAAGGGTACTAAAAAAAAATAATAATAATAATACAACATGTCACTCTGGAGGTTTGCATTTGATAGCCAGAAACCCCTTTTCTTTGTCTGTTAAAATAGAAAAGAATGACCTGTTCATGGGTTTCTATGGGCCTCCCCAAATATCAACCAACGACTCTCATTTTCACCTGGGTCCCTTTTAAACCTTTTCATTTCACCGAGATAGTCAGGTGAGACACAAGCCTTAAGAAGGACTTTTGAACAAACCAACACCGTAAAAATCTACTACTCAAATCAACTCACTTCTACCAAAGAACAGCTAACATAAATTAAGAAATGGGATTAGTAGGGGAGGGGAGGAGGGGGGGGGGGGGGAGAGGAGTATAGTTTAGGTTACCGAGCAAGCGGAGCAGAAATGTTCATGGCTTTCTTTGGTTTCTCGAACAGCTGATCATACGGCACAGCGAACTCTGCATCTCCGAAACCGCTAAAAATGTTCGAGTAATCTACCTGGGAGCTCCGTACATCGGCCCAAGCCCGCCTCTCATTCAGCTCAGCAACATCCAGAATCGGAATTGAGGACGCGCCATAGCCGCCGAATATCTCCTTGTAATCCTCCGCCCGAGACCCGAAACCACCGCCAAAAACGCCGTCGTACGCAAGTTTCCGGGTCAAGCCACGGCCTTTGCTCAGCTTCTTGGAGAAAGCAGCGGCCGGCGAGACTTGCTGATACTCCATCGCATTAGACAGAGAAACAGACAGAGGTGGAGACAGAGAGAATAATGTTTATATGGTTTTGAAATTCCTTCTTTATTTTATTTTTTTTTTAATTTTTTTTTTCTCCTTTCTTTCTCTGCAGAGGAAATTCTGCAGAGTTGGGACACACTGAGACCACGGAAGAGAAGGAGAGAGAGAGAGAGAGAGAGAGAGAGGAAGGGAGAGGGGAGTAAGAAGTAAATGCGCGTGGGGCATACCGGCGAATGAAAATGAGATATGAGAGAGAAGATTTAAAAAAGGCACATTGGCCTTTCTCTGTTGTCGTTTTCTGAGAGATTTTCGATGTGCCAACCTGTCTGTCGCCAATCGGCGTTTTTCAAGTCTTTTGCTTTTCTGTTTTCTCAACGTTGAAAAACAGTCGGCGGTGAGGTCCGGACCGGAGACTATTGAAGCAGAATTGTGTCTTCTGACGGAGTGTTTGTTTCTCGTTTGCTTTTCAAATTCAATGCCGGCCCTTCTCAATTCTCCCACTGAAAGACTCTCCAATGCTCTGTGCTGAAAAAATCTTGAGAGGAAGAGCGATCATCATTATCAAATCCCCTTCGAATTCATTATCTTCCTTAAATATGCTTTGCTGAAGGAGCGTTAATATTCATTTTATTCTTTTAGCCTTGTGGAGTGTTTGAAAATAAAGTGAATATTTTCACCTTTTTATTTTTCATTTGAAAGGACTCGTTAAATCCAACGAGGTATATACGAAGTAAATTATTTCGTATTTCATTTCCCTCCTCACTTTTATTTCAATAATTCAAATTTTTATGTACTTTTAAACTCAAAATTTGTACCACTTTTCCGCTTATTTTATTGAACACCTTTAATGCCTTGGAGGTCAAGTAAGCAGCAACGACGATCTGAATATACGGATGTACGCATAACCACAATAATGGTGTTTTTTTTTTTTAAGAAATCTGGTGTTCAAATCTTTGGAAAAGATGGGTATCGTGGACAAAAATTCTATCTTCAGCCACACAATGGCTGTTGAAAGATATAGGATTTTACGAGAACAGGTAAAAAGCCAATCATAATTGGATTCTTTCTTTATGTACACGATCAACTCCACGCCGCGTTGCAAACTGTTAAAACCTTTCTAATCCCATCATTACCAATCTCAGCCTAAAAAAAAAAACATTTATATATATATATATATATATATATATATATATTGTTTTTGTGTGTGCGTTAATTGCTTTTTTGTGTATTCACTTATGCAACAAGAGGTAATGATGGAGCAAGAAAAAGGCAATTAGATCCCTATCATTCCCAACAAGTACCATAATAATTTAGAATCAAAATAATTATCTTCAAGTTTCTAAGTTCAAATAGAATTTGAAACTTTACATCATATCATTTTCTATATTTACAAGAAAAATTTTGTTTGATATCAACTAACATTCAATTTTAGTATCACTTATAATTTAGATGTTAAGGAAAAATTACGATTAATTTAATTTAGTGGATCTTATTCATTAAAAAAATTAAATTAAAATATTAATATATAATCTTGATTAGAATTAAAAAGACAATAATTTATATTTCTACACCACCTCTTTTTCTAAGTTAAAAATAATTTAAAAAAAAGGTATTTATGAAAATTTTTTAGCCACTACATGCCCGAAGATGAAGTTTTGTAAATAAATAAAATGTTCAACTTTGTCAGCCAGTTTTTTTTTTTTTCTTCTTTTTAATGTGTCCATTAATTTATCGTGCCCTGCCAAGATTTGACCTACATTTACAGACAGATTATATATTTTGTCCATGTGTGCCCTGTTGTTAATTTGCATTAACTTTATGTTTACGGGCCCCTTAAAAATTTAACTTTTAGAACCCAACCTAGCTGGGAGCTAAATTCCTATCACAAGTGTGATAGTCATTACAGTCATTTTGCATTAGTTAAAAATGAGGTATTTATTACATTTATTTATTTTTAATATAATTTATTTATTGATGATTTTATATAATATAAATTTATTTTAAATAAATTTTATATTATTCCCGTAAAAGAAATATACTCAAAATAAATATCTTTAAAAAAAAAAAAAAAAGGCCTCCCTTGAGTTTTGAAGTAGTTTAAGTTGGAGTGCGGGGGGTGCAACTGATTGGTGCAGAAGGAAGAAAATTACATGTTAAAAGTAACGTTCAATTACAGTTGTTCTTGTCAGTGGAGAGCTTCTCATTTTATGAAGTTGCAACTAATTAAAACTCGTCATGCTCTTTACGTCAGCCATAGCGACGACAAGAAAAAAGGAACAAAGGAGAACGAGACGAATTAATGTGCTCACGCATTAATGCAGTTGGGGATAAACAAATTCTTGAATCAATTGGCGTTTTTGTTTCACCTGCTAAGAGGCCATCTAATGAGCGGCTATGCACCCAAGGCCAACAGAATATCTTATGCTAATCCTTGGCAATTTGGTCTGAAATCTGATGGCCGGTGAAAAGCAGACAAAAGTTAAAAGAAACCACCTTTTCGTTTTTTCTTTCTTTCTTCTTGTTTTTCTTTTTTTTTTTTTTTTTTTGGTGCGGTAATCTTAGGAGAATCTCTAACAAATGTAATAATAATAGCTTTGAAGAACTACTCTAGGATCCAAAAAGGCGCAGCAAAAGATCAAGCCACGTGCTTATGATCATCTGCCTTTTTGTCTTCCCTGTTTCCTGTATCTTGCCTTGGCTGGCTGCTATAACGAAGGTAACTGCCAACTCGTCTGCCCATTCCCATTTCAGTCTGAAAAACTCACATTTCGCTTTGTTGCTTATGTCTGAATATGACCCCAGGATAGCTCACCTTGGAAAAAGTGGATTTACTTTGGGGTGAAATGAAAAAAAAAAAAAAAACAAAAAATTTGATGTTTCGCCTCAACAAATTTGATATACTGGTAATTTTAATTCTATCACTATAAATATTTTATATATATATAATAATTTTAAAATTTTAATATATATATATATATATATATATATATATAATAATGATATAAAGAGGAAAAGATATAGAGAATGTGAGAGTGAAAGGGAGGGAGAGATGAAAGAGATAAAGATGCAAGGAAGAAAAAGAGAAAAAAAAAAAAAGATAAAAAGGAAGATGGTAAGCTGGAGATGAAAGAGAAATATAAAAAAATAAAAAAAGAAAAGAGGAAGGTTTGAGAGAAAATCATTATATAAGAGATCATTATAGTTGTAATTTTAATAGTTTATATAATTTAGATATATCTAGTTATCCTTATAAAATTAATTTAATAAATATTTTATATAATTAATAAGAATTTAAAATTTTATAAATATTGTAAAATTATTAACAAGTAAAATAAAATAATTTTATTGTTCAATTTTAGTTAGTTATAATAAAAAGAGTTAAAATAAATAATTACACAATAAGGATGATAAAGTTTTTTAACACATTATACTACTCAACTATTTTCTATTGTCAAATATTTTTTAAAGATAATATGAAATAGTAATCGAGCCTATTTTATACTATATTGTTAAATATATTATTTTATACTATCCAATCTATCTACTAAATGAATCTCATATATATTGTGCTATCATCGCAGTGTAATATTAAGTTTAAAGGAAACCTTTCATAATCTCTCTCTTCACATTAATGTATAAAGAGGTGATACTTACTAAAACCCAATTAGGTCTGAGTAACTAGAAAATTGTAAAACATTGACATGAATAGAAAGAGAAAATGAAAATGTTTAAGAACCAATATGACACAAATGCAGCCATTTAGGGCTTGATGGGTTGGCTTTTCCAATTAAACTATGCAACGGAGACCATAAAATAAGCCTTGACGATGATTGACCTTCGATTTAAGACCCATAAAGTGCTTGTATGTGTCAACAAGGCTAATTTCACGTTTTCTTCCCATTGGAGTAACCTAGGCTAACTCGTGCTCCTTAAAGTTCCTGACTTCTCCCTAAGATCTACAAGTTTGTGATACTGAGAGGGGGTGAAACAGTATTACCACAATTTGCAATTTGTAGTTAAGTAAACAACTTCAATTTCTTCTTAAAAGCAAACTCTTTCTCAGACTCAACTAAGGTAAATCTATTGTTACGTACTAATCATAATAGTCCTCAAAGTCACCTTTCAGACACCTTGTCTGATAGACAATTCGGATGTTCTTGTTTAGGTCTCTGTTAGGTTATGAGTTGGTTGATTCTTTAGTTGCGTTCACAACTCAATTCAAAACACAAAACGTAAAGCAAATTAAGGATATATGAGATTTACGTGGTTCCGTTAATGTGGCGTATATCTCCCTTACCGAGACCATCCACTATATTTGACAATTCCAATTACAATAGATGTCTTAATTCTCTACTTCTTTTAATATTATAATTACTAAGCAAATACAATATAAAGAGTGTCACTTACTGTGTCTACCCTTCTTCTAACTTGTCTTGTCTCTGTTGAATTAAAAGGCTACTCCACTGCCGATTAGAAGTTCACCACAACACTTTCTAACCTCTCTTGAAAAAATCTGGAAAGATGTTGAGTTCTTTACATGCTTTGCCGAATTTATTTTCTATGTTGTTTCACATAACTCCTGCTTTCACCATCTCATTGTCTCTCTCATCTTCTTGTCTTATAGCTTCATTATTCTCACCTGTCCGTTTCACACCTCCTTTGGCCATATCATATTTTCTCCCTTTACTGCCGGTCACTGTTTATCGGTCATCGAGTTTCTCTCTCCTTTCGCCGGTGGTGAGTTTCTCTTCGTCCATTTCACGGTTCTTTCCTTGTCGTGTCATTCGTTTGTCTCACGCCGTCGTAGATCTACTGTCTGCTCTTCCAGTGGTGTCTCTTTCTTGTTGTCCTGTCGGATTTCTCTCTCTTAACGTCCAGTTGTTTACTCTTCTTTGACCGTTCACCTTTGTTCTACCATCGAGTTTCTTTTTCTCTCCTTTCCATTGACTCCGCTGGTCTTGCTGTCAGGTTTCTCTCTCTTCTAATGGCTGTCTTTTCTCTCTCTTGTGTTTTAGGCGACCGTCTCTTTCTCAACAGTTGTTCTTCGTTTAGCTCCCAATTTTTTTCACTCAATGCTATTGTTCACGACGGCACTATTCACGACGATATTGCTCATGACACTATTATGCGGCTTTGTTCACTACGGTTGCACTGTTCACGACAGCTGCTTCTTTTCTATTTTTCCATCCCTTGTTGTACCATTCACTTGTCGTCGTGTGCTTTGACCATATGTTGTGATTTTTTGTTTTCTCTATTTGGCCGCCACACATTTTTGTGTTTTACAGTATATTCAATTGTGTTGGCCTTACCATAGTTTTATCTTCTAAAGTCTTTATATACTCTCTTCCATAAAACCCTAATAGGGTTTACTTGCGGCAAATTTACTGTCTGGACCTTCTATGTTGCTTTTACGTTCTTGCTCATCTATGTGGCTTTTACCTTCTTGCCCTTTCATATGACTTTACTTTCTTGCATTAGTTGACAACAATTATAACCTATACAAAGTTGTGGAAACAATTAAAATTCTCTTTCCTATTTATGATTAAGAATGTCAATTTTAAGTTATTAAGAAGAAACATAAATTAATAGTATTATAAAATTTGAACTAATTCATAAAATACAAAATCAAGTGTTTGTTTTCCTTATTTTCCTTTTTAAATATGTTTACTTTTAAGTTCAAATATCATTAATAATGATCAACTGTATTATTATATTGATAAGGAAGAATTCAAGTTAAGATTCCATATATAAGCAATAATGATATTAAGTGAGGTTAATAAGAGTTTTTATTTTAAAATTAAGGACCTTTTGTTCAAATTTTTTTTTATAATGTTTAAAAGGTAAATAGTCATATGTGGTTATGACATATGAATGGCTACTTAGCACCCAATGATCACGAAAGTGGCCTTATGATATTGGCTTACTAGTGGTTGGCTTGGATTAATTTAGAGGTCACCTTTATTACAATTGCTCATATGGAAACTATTTTAAATATCAAACTTTTGCTATAAATCCCACTTACAAACAGCTAAGACATTTGGAATGCAAATTTAAACACTTCATGCACATTTTATGTGATAACCTAATTAAGGATGAACTTATTGTGGTTAAAGAAACCTTGTATGGAGAAACATTAAAGAGTTCCATATGTACAACCACTATAACAAAAGTTGAGAAGGCATTTTAGGTACCAAATCAAGAAATAGTACCATAATTAATTGATGCATTTTAAATTAGGAAAAAAGGTTGAGGATCTTATAAGGGAAAGATCCTACTATTTAAACTATAAGGGATAGTGCTATGGCACTAATCAAGGTGTTAATAGCTTTAATGGAGATGTAAGATTGCAAGTTTAAGAATTGTTTTTTCCTTAATGGTATTATTAATATCTTTATATATTCTTTTGCCTCTCATTTTTTCCCTCTCCCTTCATTGTTAGGATTTATAGAAACTTTGGCTATATGTGAGTGGTTAAGATAAGATTAAAAAGAATCTTTTATTTTATTTTCTCTTATGAATTTTTATATATCATATAGGCCTTAGTTTATACAAGTACTAGATTTAGTTTGCATTTGAGTTTGAGGACCTACCCTTTTGAAGTCTTTATTAAAGCTTTGGTAATCTAGGCTTATTGTAAAAGCCCATTTAGAGCCATTCTTTAGATGCCATTGTTGTCACTAGAGTTGACAAGCCTATTATGAAACCCATTTAAAGCTTATCTTTCAAAGTTTTTGTTGCTCATTGAAATTAGTGGGACTTGGATACCTAAAAAGTGAAAGTCTTTATATTTTCTCTTTTACATTTGTATCATTTATTGTAAGCTACATGTATTGTGGTTGAGGTCTTATAATAAATTTGATACTATCTATTATATCATGAACTTAGAAAGGAAATACCTTTTTAAAGGCTTAATAATACTTTAAGGCAAAATTGAAAATTCAAGGGATTTAAGAATAGCCTTCTAAAACTAACTTAAGACTAAAAATTCAATAAAAACATTATTGGACTTGTTTGATAGCCCAATGAAAGTTGAAATTCTTCTTTTTTAGACCTACAGTGGGTTGGGCACTTAACCTTTTAACTTGAATTTGAACTTTAATAAAATTTATTTATTTACCTTTTTTTTTCTTTTGTTTTTCCTTTTTTGTGTTTTTTCTTTTACACATTCTAATTGAAAAATTAGTTATAACTCTAATGCATACCTATAATATATATATATATATATATATATATATAAGAGAACTACCATGTGTAACCCTTAATTAAATTGAATAAAATAAAATTACAAATTCAATTTTTAAAAATCATCAATCATAACTTTGTAAAAGAAAAAATAAAGTTAAATCAATTTAGACAAAGAAATTTTCTTCTTTTAATAAAGTGCCAAGCAGGAGTGTTGATAAATAACACTTTGTCTTTAGGATGAGTTTGTTTGTATTTCCAAGTTATCTTGCATATTTAAAAAGTTAAGTATTTATTTTGTAAAATAAAAAGGTTTGTTTATCTTCACTAGCTATCTACATGCATTAAGTGAGCATGGTTTATGCAATCATTTGTAATACATTTCTTATATTATATAAAGGCATTAGATGAATGAAAAATTATGCAAATTCTCTATAACTTCACCACTTCAAGAGAATTATGTTCTAAAGATCACTTTTTCATTGTCATTTTTCTCACTTGGTTTCTCTTTATTCTTAACTTTTTTCTCCTTTAGCCTACATTTAATCCTTAAGTAGTATTGGTTATGCTACCACATCCTTGTAGGAGACAAATCACTAAAGGACCAACTATATGAGTTTTCACCTTACTATTAAATGCTTAAACCCTTCAATTTCAACATACATAATAAAAAAGTCACCCTAAAATCCTTTTTTTATTACACACAAAATAAAACAAACAAGATATTTTTCATTAAAACAAAGAAAACTCATTACTCCTTTAATTTGAAGAAAAATAGTTATTATTCATGTTGAGTAAAAGTAAAAATATTAATAGAAGGTGGCAAATAAAAAGCAAAAGAATAAAGAAATTTAAAATTAGTATAGTAGATGGATTAAATAAATACCATGAATATTGGATTCTAATCAAAGAGATGTAAAGATACAAATATAAACTAAATGCTGAGTAATAAAATCAAATAAAAACTTGTCAATAAAAGCATACTAGCATAATGAACACCTTAATAGAATAGTCCTATATTATTTTAATGGTCCCAGTTACATGAAAAAAGAAAACGATGAAAAAGAAAACTTTTTTTCTACTACATTTTATTTGAGTGAATGAGGAGGTGTAACTTCATGTAACAAAATCTCCTTTTACAAAAATCAAATAACAATTGTGAAATATACTTTTCTCTTCTATTTGACTTAAATATTTTAATCTTTTGAATTAATTGATTTTTGACTTCAATCTTATATTTAATAAATACATCACATATCTCATCCTTGTCTTTAACAAAAATATTCTAATACACTTAGAATAATCATTGATAAAAGTTATATAAAAATGTTTGTTTTCTCTAGTTATGATATTTTTTAAATCATATAAATCTAAATTCACTGAGTTAAAGAAGTTTAATTTCTCTATAAATTGATTTATAACTCTTCTTGATTAACTTGACCTTAATATATACTCAGATTTAATTACCTCGTTATGTAAATTTTTGAACAAACTAAGTTGTCTTATTTTTTAACATAAGGATCAATTTCGTGTCCTAATCTAGCATGTTACAAATTATAAGAATCAACAATATAAGCATAAAAAGTAGAAGTATTTTTTATTAATAATATCAAATACATTCAAAATAAAAATTATCTAGTTATAGTAACTCTTTTTTATAAATATATTATTTTTAATCATTACAACTTTGTTAGACTCAAAGGAAACCTTTGCTCCAACCTATCCCAATAAGGATACAAAAACCAAATTGATGTGAATCTTTAAAACATGAAGTACATCATTTAAGGACAGACATTTCCATACGTGAATTTAATAAGGACCTTGCCCTTACTTATAATAGGTGTTGTTCTTGAATCTCTCATAAAGAAAATTTTTTTTCCATCTTTTATTGGTGTGTAGAAGATAAATGCACTTTTATTCTCATAAATGTGCCTCGGTGCACTAGAATATATTGTCTACTCTTTTGAGTTGGTGACAATATTGACTTAGGAAATAATTGTAACAATAATATTTGTTTCCACCAAATTGGCATTTAATTTAGCAAGTATATCACTCCCTTTCTTATAAGGTATGATGTCTTGGTTTCTTACATACATAACAAATGACTCCCTTCTTAAAAGTTGAAATATTGGTCTTAAGTTTATTATACTTTTGAGGCCTATTATCATATCTTTTTATATCATGATGGTGATGATGACTTTGATAGTAGCTTTTGTCTCCTTTCTTCCATTTCATCACATTTGCCTTTGATTTCTCTCTTTTGCTTTTGCTTCCTTCATTCAAATTCTATTCTTATCCTTAATCAAGGTATGCATAATTATATCCTCCAATGGCATGTTCTTTTTGTGTTTGAGTTGTTGCTTATAGTCATTCTAAGACTATAATAGCTTTTTAATGAGACATCTTTAGTAACTTGATGTTCCCATTCTTCAAGTCATTTTTGTGGTTTTTGATATTCATTAATTTGATCATGGACACTTCTTTTGTTAGACATTTGAAAGGATATATGGTTAGTAATTGTAAACTTTTGTGTACCAACATTCTTCACCATATATATTTTTGTTCATGTTTTCTTATATTTCTTTTGAAGAAAAATAGACATTACAAAGATCATTAGATAATGTGCAAAAAATGGTCTGATCATAAACTTTAATGGCTTGTCCCAAACAAAAACATTTTATCAAAATTTTTAGTACTAGACTTTGGTTTAGGTTCAAAAAGAACAAAAATAAATCATAGAATATCTAAAGTTAAAAAAACATGTTTTTTTGCAAATGTTTAAAGGGAGAACCAATAAAAATTTTCAATCTTAGAGGTGTCTCGTAAAAGCTTAGGGGCAAGTAGAATTGATTGAATTTAAGAAGGAACTTAAATAGATTGATTAGTAGCAGAAGTAGATTGAATACTATTGTATTTGTAATAACACAAAAAAGAAATTATCCTCAAAATTGTTAGCATAAATACATTAATAAATTATAAAAAATGTGAAAGATATAATATGTAAAAAGAGATATCAATCTAAAGTGTACTAATACATTGTCCTTTAAAATAATTTCACCTTTATAGATAGTTTTCATAATACAAGTTACAACTACTATTTTTTTAGGATACAAAAACTTTTTCATTGGTGTGTATCCTATAAGTGAAGTAATAGAAATAGTATAAGTCTATTAAATCTAAGAAATTCCAATTATCAAGGTATAAGAAAAAAAGAGAATGCTTATTTTTTCTTTTTTGGAAAGAAGAAGCTCTTTTTATATTGTATTTACTTTAATATCTCATAAAAATATATGTTAAGAATAAAGATAATAGTTAGTAATTATGACTAATGATTTCTGTTATAATATTTCATAAAGATGAATATTAAGACTAAATAACTTTTCACCGTCCTTCTTGCTACTTTCTGTCATTGCCACCTTCTGTTCCTCGAGAAAATGACGTGAGCAAGACAAAATCTACGGGGATTGAAGAATAAAATATTTGTCATGCATAAAAATACATTTTTTTAATAGATGTATCTAACTGTTCCACTATTAAGACATAAAAAAAAAAAAAAAAAAAAAAAATACTTTATAAAAAAAAAAAAAAAAAAAAAAAAAAAAAAAAAAAAACAAAAAGCGAGAGAGAGACTCGCATACACAAATTTGATTAAAAACTCGTGCATTGAGCGGCCATAGACCTTAGTAAGTATATATATTTGTGAACACAAGGGGCTATTAGTGGATTCGTCCATGCCAAGACACTAACATTTTCGCCCAAAACACACTACTTTCTGGTCCAAACAACGATATGGGGCATGGCATTGAGGTACGTAAGTTTGTGGATTAATAGGGCATGGAAGTCAATGGCTAAATGCGCATCTCTCCATGTTGCCAATTGTCCACTTCCAAAATGTTGGCTACGTTCCATACTGTCCTTAAAATAATCAAAAGTTGGTTCAGTAATAAATGAATGCAAGCATTTTCACGAATTCTCAAAATTTTGAGTCTCACTTATCGCAATCTGGGATTGACACTCATGTTTCAGTGGAAGACTTTACTTTTAGAAGAAGAAGGGCTGTATGGGGTTCCATTTAGTCCTCGTGGATAATTCCAAGCTCTCTGGATTATGTCTCTGCATTCCACTTTTTCTGTCCATCTAGATTCAAATTGGCATCCTCTGTCAACAAGCATTTTTCCTTTCTTCTCAATATAAACAGACGAGGGGCAGGATACTGACCCTGCTCCATAAGCATTTTTCAGGTGACATCAGCACGGGCCGGAAGGGATAGGGATACATGTCCTGTCGTCGATTTAAATGACTTCGTCACTCTATCAAGGATAAAACACTCTTTTGATCTTCATTTCAAATGCTTTACAGATTTTTCACATACTTGCCATAGCCAAACAAAGCTTTTCACAATTTTAGGAGCAGGCCACAACAGGAGTGAGGCAAGCATTATGCTGCCAAGAACTTAGAAGTAAATCAAACCCCCCCATGTACAAGGATCAGAGAAATATAAAAAATACATGCTAATCTATAGCATTAATCTTTCCCATAGAACAAAAGAGCTTGTTTGAAACCCCACAAGAAAAGTCAAGATACAAGCTAAAGCAGATTGACAAACTACCAAACATATATGATTTTATTCGGAAAGAAAGGGATCTCTTCTTCATACATTTGCACAAAACAATAAAAATTCCTTCAGGTCAAATCTCAAGATATTCATGACAGAACACCTCATGAAAAACCTCATTTTTCCTTGGGGGATTTATCTGGTAGGACATTATCAGGAAGAATAAGTTCAGAAGGAGTTTCTCTAACAACACCCAGCATTGAGTCATATTCCTCATCACGACAAGCAAACTTCTTGCGAAGCACCTTTTCAAACTCAATCTCATCAAAAGGCTTGGCATTCTCAGCTGCATGAACCTGTGCAAGATTAGAGTAATTGGTGGCCGACTGAGAAATAAAAGCTACCTCTTCATCTGTCAGCTTCCTCAGAAACTTTGCCGGATTGCCTCCCCACACCTGCAAACAATACTATTAAATTAGGCTAGCAATTTGTAGGTCATATCCTAGAGGATTTAACCAAGCAAAGCAATCACCATGAAGCAGTTATAAAAACAATCACAACTGAAAAGGGCTAAACATTCCTGGATGACAAATCAATACATTCATGTAAGATTTATTCACATAGAAGATGCAGAGGATAAGAGTTCAATAGTCTATCTGCTGTTTTTTTGGTTGGGGAGGAGGGTTTAAAATTTGAGAATTGTAGTTTCATGTGAACATCCCTGATGATTAATAGCTTTACAAGGAAGACATCATATGCAAGCATATTCAAAATACAGTAAAAAATCTTAGTGGAGAAGTTTGGGACATGCAACAAACCTTACCAACAAACGAGAATTGGAGGGAGGGAGAGAGAGAGAGAGAGAAGAGACAAGAGACTACAGACACACCTCTCCAGCGGGGATTCTTGTGTTCTGTCTCACAAGGGCTCCAGCAGCAACCATAGAATGTTTCTCAACAACAACACCATCAAGTAGTATTGCCCCCATGCCAATAAAAGCCTTATCCTCAACAGTACAGCCATGTAAAACAGAACTATGACCTGCCCAGTTTAAAATTTATTCTATGACATGGGAAACAGTTGACAAATGTATCAGGTTCTTGAGATCATTCATACACTCACCTATGGTAACATTATCCCCAATAATAGTTGGGAGCACCTTTCCAGGTAGATTAGATTTTGCTACATGCACGAGGGAGTTGTCTTGTACATTAGTGCCAGATCCAACTGTTATGCTATTAACATCACCTACACATGAAAAAATATTCCATGTGATTATACGTATAATCAGCCAAAAAACCAAAAAAGCACTAAAGTTTTCATCCCATGACAAATAAAAATATATATCGTAGAACAGTTCAATTGAAAAAAAGACTTCATATAAACAGCAATATGGGGCAAGTCAAGACTATGCCACCTCACTCTCAATCAAATCATAATTTAATGGACACAAAGAAATTATGAATTGAAATTTCCAAGATAAAAACAACCCTCTTCCATAAAGAAAGATAACATCGACCCTCCCCCTTACACTAGAGGTTGTAAAGAGTTGAACAAAATGGGATTGGATTCCCACAACACAGGCCGATAAATCTTTGTTATGATAACAATACGATGCAATATAATTGATATGTGCAAAATTACAAATGCCATGGTAGTAAACGGAGGCAAAGATGAAGAGATTCCAAACAAGCCAAGCACATTGAAATAAAGAGGTCAGTTCATGTGCAGATATGGGTGTGTGTATGCGCGCGTGCGTGTGCATTATACGCAGATTGGGATGTACAATATACAAATTAATTGGTAGCATTTTGATAGGTACAAATTGCAAATGTTAATCATTATGCCAAAAGGAAGCGGTGGACGAGAGTCCAGATATATGCGTCCTCTTCCTCTTTTTCTCACTTCAAGTCAAACACAAACATATTGTAAACTAAAATTAAATGCATCGACATAGCGTAGAGGAAATCTCATGGAATTTACCTCTCAAAACGCATCCATACCAAACAGATGATGCTCTTCCTACTTGAACATCCCCAATTACAGAAGCACTTGGCGCCACAAAAGCATCCTTATCAACCACAGGGGCTTTGTCAAAAATGTTCATGAGGGTCCGGTGTCTAGACACTGCAAACACAAAATGCCTCGATGTCAACAGCAACAACGAGCAAGTGATGCTGTGATGAGAGACTCCAAATGACACACCCAAAAAAAAAACACGAAATGCGTTTTCACGTACTTTGTACCATAAGAAAGCAAGAAAGATAGATAGATGTGGGGAAGAATAAGAAGAAGAAGAAGAAGAAGAAGAGGAGGAGGAGGAGGAGGAGACAATAATAATTAATTAAGAAGGAAAGAAGGATAAGGAGAAGCTTACGTTGCTCTTGGAAGTAGTAGTTGCATTGGAGGCGGCAGCCAAGGCGATCAAGGGCCTGGCCGGTCTCCCGAATCCAGAATCCGACAGTGTGTATCGCTCTGCCCAGCGTCCCCATATCTTTCTTTTGATCGCTTCGATGCTCCTCCTTTACCCTTTCCCCCGAGCCTGAGGGAAAGACAGACAGACAGACAGACAGACAAAGGGGTGTGAATGTGAATTGATTGAGGAGCTCAGTCAGTCCAGTTCGCTCTCTCTCTCTCTCTCTCTCTGTGCCTCTGTTTTTTGTTTTTTTGTTTTTTGTTTTTTTTTTTTAAGATTGATAACTGCGGGTTCCCTATCTTTTTGACCCGTACATACCCAGTTTACCGTTTGTTACACTACATCCCCTCACTCGGTCTACGCAGCCGAACACCAGGAAAAGCTCCAGCCCCCCCTTTGTTTTTTGTGGGTTTAAGTTTCGACTGCACTCTCAAACTAAATTGGTGCTGGAGAGTGGAGTATGTCGTATCATTCTCGACTAGTTATTAAAAAATAAAAAATAAAAAAAAAACAAAAGCAAACCCTCATCCAACAGACCGACCAGTAATGGCCTATAACTAACTCTCCTCTTTCTTAAAATGAATGAGCCAACACAAATCATTTTCTTTTTGCCATTTTCTGGGAATGAACGAGTATATATGAATTTCAAATTGATTTCTCCTTGATTCCTTTTTACATCTTGAATTTGTTGATTGGATTTCCGCACCAATGGCTGAACTTGGAGTTTTGGATGGGGTGTCTTTACCAACTACAGGATCGGAGGAGTTTAGGCTATTCATTCGTCGGCCTCCCGAGTTCAGGTTGTGGTAAGTAAAGAAATTTTCTTGCCATGCTCAACTCTTGCATTATGATCTGATTCACTCTATTGGGCATTTTTAGTTTCTAGTCTCTGCACATCATCTAACCTCGTTCCAAGATTAATATCTGTCATTACGATGCTTCTCAGACAATAAGATAGGACGAATATCAAGCCTGTTCTTTGTACTGTCAGATGTTTCTTGTGTACACGATTGATACCTCTATCTACCTTTCACCTTATATGCTTATATGGGTAACAGCTACCATAAAGAGCATTGATTCTCGGAGAAGATAGGAGAAGTGTTAAGCCTGTTCTTTTCTTGTTTCATTGCAAAAAGATTGCAGTTCCATGAGAAAAAAGGTGCTCAATGGACTAATGCATGTAGCTGAATCATGTGGGTGAGCATAATGAAATTTGTGGGAAATCTCGAATTAGGTTTGTCAGAAAATGTGTATGCAGCATGCAGCAAATGAACAAAGAGGGGCACCATCTCCTGTAAATTAATTAAGTGATAGGATGAACTTGAGAAAATGTTGAGTGCTAATAAATGCGTTAAATTGTTTAATTTCTTCTCATTGATGTAAAAACTATGTGCGCAAATTGTCGGGGAAAACTAAATAGGCTGTGAGAAAATAGGTAGTAAGTTATGTGACCTAACAATTTTGCTTTATATGACCCTGATGGCAGACAATAAATTTTCTGAGCTAGTTTTTTTGTTGAAGTGTAGCCATTGTTATTGAAGGGAAACAATGTATTAGAATAGCGTTATCATTTATGTATGTGCTTTTACGGGACTAAAAACTGGGTTGTCCTTTTCATTGTGGTATTCAGTACTGCATTACATTGGCTTTCTGTGTGGCCTTCCGAATGACCTTTTCTGTATTCAATGTTCCTGTTTTTTTTTTTTTTTTTTGGCCTATATTACTCTGCCATTTGATTGTTCTCTTTTTCATCACAATGAAGCAGCAACTTGTGCACATGATTATGTACAAATATGTTCCTTTCAACATAGGAAAACAGGCGAGATCTTTGAGCCTGAGCATTTGAAACTTTTGACAAGTTTGAGATGACAATGAAGTTCCGTTAAGACCCAAAACTGATTGTGGATATGGTATCACCATTTCAGCATTTCTAACTTTGACCTGATTATTGCATCTGAGTGCAATTAATTAATTTATTGGCCACATTCAGCTTTTGCCTTTTCTTTTTTTTTTTGGTCTGGACAGTGGTTATGCGATTATAACTCAGCTATAATCCATAGAATGTTTTGTGAGTTTCACATGGTCTATTCTTCTTCTGTTTACAATTATTCTTTATGAATGGTCTGCCTATCAACTCTCTAGATAGCGTTTGGCCGGCTAGACTCGAAAGATTTGCACATCGACTGCGAACCAATAGTGGTTTTTTCTTGAACTATTTTTAAGAGCAAAGCCGCAAGCAGTGCTATAAGATGACGATAACAGGAGTCGCTCAGAAGCATTTTGTGGGAGCAGCCAGACATTGGTTTGGATACTGCTTTGCTCATTGCCGACGGATGCCGTGAGAGACTTTGTAGCTGATAATGTCATATTAGACCCATGAACGTCCTCACTCCCAAACAAGCAGAAATATGCTTATCTGTCCGATTGTTCCAAGAGCGTATTTTTGTTAAAACTTTTTAGTCGTGTGTTCAAGTCTCAATAATTTTGTTCTCCTATTTTCTAGTGATTTTGTTCTTATTTTTTAGTTTTCCAACCTCGGTTATTAGTTATAACCAAAAGAAAAGAAAAAAAAATCTCATAAAATCCAAAAAGCTAAAATTTTATTCATAACATATTTTTATTATAAAATTTTCATATATATATATATATATATATATATATATAATTGTTAAAAATAATTAAAATATACTTTAACTAAATAAAAATAATAAATAATTAAAATCAGGTCTTGATTTTAAAAAAATAAGCTGGCAACACAAATAACTTGCATAAGATCAAGCTTTGATGTTGTAAGGTATAGGAGGCTTCATATCATCTTCTTGTATTTGGTAGGGCTTGTACTCCTTCCTTCTTGATCTTTTGTTAACTTGCAACCCATTATCATAGGGGTACTAATAGGTCTGCTATCCTCTATACTAAACTTTTTCAACATCTCTTTGACATATTTCATCTGAGAAATAAAAATACCTTCTTCACACTATTTTATCTGTAATCCAAGAAAGTAATTCATTTCTCTAATCAATGACATCTTAAATTCTTTACTCATCTTCTGTGCAAAATCTTGGCATAGCTCAGAATGATCCCCTCCAAAGATGATATTATCTATATACACTATGGTTATCAGCTAGCCTATCTCTGAGTTGATTACATATAGGTTATTATCAATTATTCCTTTTCTGAAGTTCAACCTTCTCAAGTACGCATCCAGCCTGTTGTACCATGCTCTTGAGACTTGTTTAAGGCCATACAAGGCTTTCTTCAACTTGCACACATATGTCTCATCCTCATTGATTTGTATTCCATCGAGTTGTTCAATATACACTTCTTCTTTCAGTCTTCTTTAAGGAGCCTATTTAGAAAAGCTGATTTTACATCCATCTGATAAACTTTATACTTCTTATGTGCTGCTAAAATTAGGAACATTCTAATAGTTTTAATCTTACCACTGGTGCAAAAGTTTCATTAATATCTACTCCTTCTATCTGAGTGTAGCCTTTGCAAACTAGCCTGACCTTGTTCCGCACCACCTTGCCATCTTTATTGTGTTTATTCCTAAACACCCGTTTTCCTATGACATTCTTGTTAGTGGGTCTTGGAACCAGCTCCCATGTATCATTTTTCTCGATTTGATCTAGTTCCTCATTAATAGTTTTGACCCAGACTTTGTCTTATATAGCCTTTTTAACAGATTTAGGTTCAACTTGTAAGAGTAAAGAAGTAGCTCCCACAATTCTTCTTTTTGTTGTAACTCCTGCTGATGGGTCACCTATGATCTGATTTCTTTGATGAGCACTAGTCCATGTTTTCTATGTCCTTCTTTCTTGCATACTCTTAGTTGTAAAAAGATCTCTTTCTTCATCTTCAGACTTACTCTTTTTTGAGTCTGAACTTACTTCTTGTTCATTTTCTTTAGGTTGGTTTGATTCTTTATCTACATTAAAGTCATTTTCTTAATTGTCCTCATCTTCTCCATTATGCATTGTTTTCCAATTCTTATATATTCTCACATCACTGGACGTGATAACTTTTCTCACTTTATGCAAAAACACTCTATAACCTTTTGTCTTTGCTGAGTATCCCACAAAGATACCTTCATCAGACTTAACATTGAATTTTCCCAAGTTTTGCTCCTTGTTCTTCACAAAACATGGGTTGTCAAAGATTCTGAGATACTTGACTGTTGTCTTTTTACTACTCCATAATTCATATGGAGTCTTATCAGTATTGGGTCTTAGTAAGTGTTGTTCCTATAGCCTTGTATGAGTTGTAATTATTGTCAACTAGATTTAAGTGTGCAAGAAAATAAAGCCACATGGAAGGGCAAGAAAGTAAAAGTAAAGCCACATGGAAGGGCAAGAAAGTAAATCCACTGTGTAAGGGCAAAAACGTAAATTCATCACGTAAGCCCTATTAGGGTTTCATGGAAATGGAAGAGAGCATATAAAAACCTTGGAAGACAAAATTAGGGTAAGACCAACACAATTGAATACTCGGCAAAATACCCAACCCTACACGGAAGAACACCACCTGCAAAAGAAAAGAGAAATCGTGCAAGCAAAGAGAGTAGCTGGCCAAAACCTAGTGCAAATGGAAACCACAAAACGTTGGAAGAGTGGAGTCGGCCAAAACCTAGAGAGAGAAACCATCAAACACCACTTGAAAAAGAGATAAATCTAGCGGTAAGAGAGAGAAATCCGGTTGGACAACAAGAGAGAGAGAAACAGGTTAACATGGTTGGACGATGAGAGAGAAAACACGACATGGCAAGAAAGAGAAATGGGTCGACACGGTTGGACAGTGAGAGAGAAACCACGACACGACAAGAGAAAGAAATGGATCGATGGCAAAACAGAGAAACGGGTCGATGGCAAAATAAAGTGGACGATTGACAGAAAAACAGACAGAGACGATTGAAGATGGGTGGATGGCAAAGACATATATGACCAAATCAGAGTGACGAAGAAGGAGAGGAAAAACCCGACAAGGCCAAAAATAGACCACCGGGGAAGGAGAGAAACACGGCCAAAAATACCGTCGGCAGTAAAAAGAGAGAAAAACAGAGAGATGGCTGAAGAGGAGACGATTGAAGGGGGGGTTGATAGAAAAACGGTTGGCAAAAATAGAGAAAAGAGGAGATAGCTGAAGGGGTTGGACGACTGGATGGTAGACCAGACAAAAGAGAAAAATCAAAGACGACTAGAACAAAGGTGTGGATGGCAAAGACAATTGGGAGGGCAAGTTATGAGACAGTGAGATTGTGAAATAGGAGACGGGTGAGACTGTGAGATGGTGAAAGCAGGAGCTGTGTAAGACAACCTAAAGAAGAAATTCGACGAAGCATTGAAAGAACTTAACATATTTCTAGATTTCTTCAAGAGAGGTTAGAGAGCATTGTGGTGAACTTTTAAGCGGCAGTGAAGTAACCTTTCAATTCAACTGAGGCAAGACAAGTTAGAAGAAGGGTAGACACAGTAAGTGACACTCTTTGTATTATACTTGTTTAGTAATTGCAATATTGAAAGGAGTAGAGGATTAAGACATCCATTGTAATTGAAATTCTCAAGTATAGTGGATAGTCTTAGTAAAGGAGAGTCCCTACCACCGTGGATGTATGTCATGTTGACGGAACTACGTAAATCTCGTGTATCCTTAATTTGCTTTACATTCTATGTTTTGAATTGAGTTATGAACGCAACTAAAGTATCAACCAACTCATAACTTAACAAAGACCTAAATAAGAACATCTAAATTGTTTATTAGGCAAGGTGTCTGAAAGTTGAATTTGGGGATTATTGTGATTAGTAGGTAGCAATAGATCTACCTTAGTCGAGTTTGAGAAAGAGTTTGCTTTTAAGAAAAGGTTGAAGTTGTTCACTTGTTTGCGAATTACGAATTGTGGTGATACTGATTCACCCCCCTCTCAGTATTACAAACTAGTAGATCCTAAAGAGAAGTCGGGAACTTCAGTAAAACTCTATTCAGTAGATGTATAGCTGTAAATGTTGTTTCTATCCAAAATCTTGTGTGAAGCTTGGATTCCAGCAGTAAAGTTCTTGCCATTTCGACCATAGCTCTATTTTTCCTCTTTGCCATCTTGATTTCAACCCTATTTTCTCTTTTGATTCTCGTCACATTCCACTAATGCTGTTTTCCTTAACCCTTGAATAAATCAATTGCCAACACTTTGTAAATGCAGTAAATACACCTTAAAGGTACATATAACATCAAATTAACAAGGACATATATATGAGATGCTGTTGATAATAAATCTAACATTAACCATCAAAGATAAGCTATGACACAATTTTTCATCATTTATATTTTGGTACAACCCAACAAAATGAGAGAGTTAAAATGAAATGTAGACTTATCCTTAACATAATTAGGGCCTTCTTTATCTCTTTCTCCTATACTAAGTATTTTTGGAGAGAAGTTGCTTTTATTGTTGTTTATACAATTAATTGTATTTTGCTTGCCATTATAGGCTATCAAACTCCTTGTGAACATCTTTTCAATCATACTCCTAAATGTAAACTCCTTTAAGTTTTTGGTTTTGCATGTTTTATATTTCTTTAGCCACATGAACATTCCTAATTGGAACCTTGAGCTTATTTATGTTGTTTTCTAGAATATGGCATTAAACATAAGGGTTATAGATGTTGGGATCTTATTTCTAGGTGTTTTTAAATCTCTTAACATGTCACAATTTGGAACACCATGTTCTTATCCCTGTCCTCCTTCTAAGTCTTACCCTCTACTTTATTCTTCACTGATCCCTCTACTGATTTGTTTCTTGATTTTTTTCACTTACTAGCTTTGTTTGAATCTTTTGCTATTGTAAGTCTTGAAAGATAACCATAACTTGTCTTGCTTGAGGATATGGTTTCATTAGAGGATTTAAGTTCTCCTAATCATTCTTATGCTCCTTTAGCTCAACCATCCTAGTTGTCACATCCTATAAAAACTAGTAAACTTCCTTCTCACTCAAAAAACCTTATGTTGTTAGTTTCTCTCATTTTAAACATAATTTTGTTAACTCCTCCATTTATTCTTTTTATGAATCCTAAAGCTATAAGGAAGTTAGTGGTAATCCTTTTTAGTAACAAGTTACGAAAGAAGAATTATAGGCCTTGGAGACAACCTAAACTTAGGATTTAATTAGCAAGACCTTAGTGGGATGCAAATGGGTTTGTAAGATTAAGACAAAGCAAACGTAACAATAGAATGTCATAAAGTTAGACTTGTTGCTAAAGGATTTATTTAGGAGTATGGTACTGACTATGAGGAAATCTTTGCTCTTGTGGCTTGACTCACTTTAGTTTACAATCTCATAGCTATTTTTACCATTAAGAAATGACAAATATTTTAGATGAATGTCAAGGATGCCTTTCTTGATGAAGATTTCTATGAAAAAGTGTATATGTAGCTACCTCCAAGTTATGATTATCCTTTAGATACTATTTGTCGCCTTAAAAGGGCTCTATATGGCCTTAAACAATTCCCTTGAGCTTGGTTTGCTAAATTTAGGTTTGTTTATTTAGTAATTTGGCTTTTTCTTTAGTCCTTATGATAATGTCTTACTTGTTCACTATACAAATAGAGGTTATGTTTTCTTATCACTTTATGTAGATGATATGATTACTTTTAGTTATGATCTTGATGATATTAAAATATTGAAATAGTACCTCAACCAACATTTTAAGATGAAAGACTTATGACATTTGGCCTATTTTTTAGACTTAGAAGTCTTTTTTGATGATTCTAGCTATTATCTCTCTTAAACAAAATGTGCTATTGATTTTCTATCTCAGGTCTAAGTGATAACAAAATTACTTCCACCCCTATGGAATGTGATGTTTGTCTTATGCCAATAAATAATAAACCTTTGGATGATCCCACTTTGTATCGACAAGGGAGTTTGATATATCTTACAATTATTTGTTCAAACATAACTTATGCCATTCATATTGTAAGTTAGTTCATGAAAACCCCTCCTACCACTTATTATGCTACATTACTTCATATTTTGTGTTATGTCAAAAACACCTTGTCTCATGGCATCCATCTTTCCTTATCATCCTCTTTGAAACTTTGTGAATACTCTAATGTTGACTGGGTTAGTGATCCTAGTGATTGACGCTTTACCACCAAGTTTTGTATTTTTGTTGGTGATTATCTTATTTCATGAAGAAGTAAGAAACAATTGTAGCTTGTTCCAATACTAAAACCAAATATCGAGTAGTTATTGACATTACTTCTAAACTCCTATACTTATGTTAGTTATTACAAGATATGAGAATCAAACAGTTATTAGCCACAACTATTTATTGTGATAATCGTAGTGCTATTTAGGTTGCTCATAATGATTTATTTCATAAGCAAACTAAACATATTAAGTACAATTATTATTTTATTAGTCATCAATTTTAGCTAAGGGCTATCTCTCTTGTCTTAGTATCATTTTGTGATCAAAACCAAAATTTAGTTGCCAACTTGTTTCAATGAATTAGTCAACAAACTTAAGATAAGTTTTATTTTATTATTTTGAATTTGAGGAGGTGTTAATCAAATATTATGTTGTTCAAATTAAAATTGTATATTTTGTTGAATATATGTCTTGCCAAAATTAAGATTATATATTCTATTGAATATTTGTACATAATTACTTTCCTTTTATTTTTATATCTATAGCTCTATAAATACAACCTTTATTTATGCATTAAAAAATATAAAATAATAAAATAAAAATATCACTTTTCTCACACAAAATGCTCAAGGTATTCTTCAACTGAGGTGTATTTGACATCTGAATAGAGCTCAGAAACCTCAACCCCCCATGCTGGATTGATCTCAAAATTGGTTTGGTCCCCCTTTACAAAAATCGAATGATTGATGGACAAAAATATGTTGATCGGAATCGGAGCCTCTGTAAAAATGAAATCACAAAATAATCAGCATGAGAATATCTACACCAAAATAAAACCATACATGTCCATTTACACGCTTTTGCGAAGCAAACTTGTTAAGTAAAGAAAACTAGATTATGCAAAAATTGATATCACTCTCTATTTTTTGGGTTGGCTTTTCAGCTGACCTTGGATGTTCTTGAGAAGTTGCTCTTCTGAAACATAGGTCTTCTCAAGGGTTTTGCCTATCTTATTCTCCCATAGGGCAACAAGCTCATTGAAAGAGTGGATGTTCTTGGGAGGCCTCATGGCGAGGGTCTTGTTCAAGGTCCTTGGATCATCCACAGCTTTAATGGTGTAGGTTGCAATGTCCTCTTCCTTGTTGAAAATTGCTGTATACAGGAAAACATACACAATTGAGCTAATTCAATTTATACACAAGACATCATAATACAAATTTATACCATTATTAACAAAGAAATAGAAGACATTGTTAGTTACCCTTGAGATTGCCATCTCCTAAGATGGTGATTTTGTCTCTTGGAGGAGCAGTAACTCCTGCCTGCCCCAGCACGGGGAGAAAATAGCCAGCAAAGCAGTTGGAGGGAGCAAAAGTGAAGGGGATTCCGGCAGCCTCAATGGCGCGGCGAATTTGGGCCTTGAGCTCAAATGCAGTCTTTGCTGGCTCAACAGCATGAACACGATCCACATCATTTCCAAACTCTGAAGGAAAAAACCTCTGCACAACATGGAAAAGGAGATCGCATCATATTGTACTAGATTGCCATAGGCTATTAATTAAATCAACATAAATTAGCAGATTAAAAGTGGCCCATTCAAAAGAAGTTAAAGTAATGTAGAAGGGAAAAAAGACCAACCTTAATGTTACCAGCTTCTTTGACGGCAGCTATGATCTTGGTCTGATCAGCTAGTTGCATAGCGCCAACTGTTGATATCACCACTTCAACCTGCTTAATTGCTTTAACCAAACTCTCATGATCGTAAAGATCTCCCTGCAAATGCCATAACCCATAACATATAACCCAATCATACATGCTCTAATTAATCGTAAAGATCGATTCCTTGGGATTATTCCTTTCCTCAAATGGAACGTGAAGAGATAGAATCACACAGATTCCCTAACTGCCAATCGAGTAAAAGCATCCATAACTAAAAGGTCACTTTATATGTTTCACTTACATATACTAAAGTGACGCCCAAGTTCTTGAATTTCTCAATAAGTTGTCCTTTGACAGGATCAGAGACTGTACTCTCCCTAACCAAAGCAAAGGTGGGATGACCTTCCTTTGCGCTAGCTTCCACAATGAATTTTCCGATATAACCGGTCCCTCCGATGATCAAGATCTTGCTTTTGCTAGCCATTGAAGCTTTACTTTGAAAGAAACACAAAAAGAAATGACAAACCAATAACAATGGAGATAACTGTTTAAGCTAAATGTGCTGCAGGGAAAAGAGTTGGTAGACAAAAAGAAGGATGGTAAAGTTGTTTAAATAGGCCTATGTGGTACTCGGGACAATGTGATTGCTTGCTGCGCTCATTTTGCGTGGAAAATTGACTTATTACAGGTACCCAAATGTCAAATTTTGATGCTAATTGATTGGATTTGATTTAGAATTATTCTGGCGGGGCCCCCCCCCCCTCCACTTTTTTTTGCTTAGTTAGTTCTGATTAGAACTCACTCCGAGACCTTAGCTGTGAAGAAGACTCCAACTCCGTTGAATTTACGCTATTAGTTTGCTTGATTGAGTTGTTATGTCTTTGTCTTTGTTTTTTTTTTTTTTTTTTTTGTTAAATCCATTTTTGCTTCCTACATTTTGATTAAAAATTCAAAGATATTTTAACAAGAAAATATAAAAGGAAAGAAAATTACAAGCGGACAAACGACCAAAACACTGAAGAAAATGTAATGAGAAGCTTAGACTGTTGGCAAAAATGGTTGGTCACAGGTCACAGAGTCTCTTTTCGTGTTCTGTAAGGCATTCCTCTAACCACCTATTTGGAAAAGTGAGGAACACCAGTTAGTTGCACACCAAAACAAAAGGTTAGGTAAAGGATGATCTCGCTCTTTTACTGGAAACGTGCGAAGACCGGCACTACCTACCTACCTTGACGCTCCAAGAAGCTAAGGATCGCTCCTCCCTATGGTTGCTGCTATTCGAGAAGCTTCTGTTCTGGAACCTTGATTTGGTCATGGCGAACTTGGCTTCTTACATGTACAAGGTTCAAGGGTTTGGGGAAATTACGTGCATCGTTGTCGTATTGATGTCAATTTCTGGAGGCTGCAAAATAATGACTTTTGATTTTTTTTTTATTTTTTTATTTTTTATTTCTTTTTCGCGTGTGAACTTTGAAAAAGGTGGAAGATGTGTATGAACACTACGAACCTTTTACGATGGTTCCACATAAACGAAGGAATCTATCAAGAATTCGGCAAGGAAAAAAGATTAATTCATCATAATAAGATAGCATTATTACAGCTTTTTTTTTTATAGTTATAATTTTTTAAATTTATGCGACATATAAGTATATATATGCATAATTTTTTTTAAAAAAATTGTAGCTATAAAAATGATATACAATTATATAAAATAGTAATTTAATATTAATGTAAAATAATTAAATAAAAATTATGTAAATTAAATATAATATTATTTGTATAATGCATTAAAATAAAGTAGTGTATATATATAATGTGTAATATTCATAAAATTCATGCAAATATATCCGTATATTTTTAGACAAATTAATATAGAAATAATAATATATTTTCACATATTCTAATGTATGATTAAATAAAAAAATAAAATTTGAACAGTAAGTAGATAACCCCAAATCCATTTGAATATAAACAACCTAAACTTAAAAATGGCTTAAATATGGATAACCCAAAATTGACTTGAACAGACTAGAATCCATACAGCTCGTTTGATATGAGGGATCAATTTGCATGTGATAGGGAAGAAAGGGATAATTTAAATAGAGTTAAGGGGCAGTTTGCATTAGATAAAGGGGGCAACCCTGTCCCATGTAGATCCGTCCATGGTGGGATAAATGGCTATAAACGCCTTTGCTCCAGCAATGATTACTTTTGTAGTTGTTGCTTGAATAATTGTATTTTTAGCAAAATAATTGTAATAATCTTTTTAAAATTATTGCTACTTTTTTTTTAAAATCATATTGACAAATGAAAACTATCTTTGTTTTCAAACAAAGTATTATAGCAGTTATTTTGATTTTTTTCTATTTCAATAAATAAAACAAAGAATTTTTCATTTTTTGTATTAAAAATTATATAAATAAGTGACTTTAGTTTAGTGATAGCTATTCTCAAAGCAACACAAAGAGTTTTATATTTTACTTTCAATTATATAATGGTAAACAATGTGAATAAAGGTCAATCCTATAATGAGTGCTATTAATTCAGCTAAATAAAACTTAAAACACTAATATAAATATGGGGGTAACATTGATGAATTTTAATTTTGTAACAAATAAATAATTTCGTTAAACAAAATAACTTATAAAAATGTTAATTAACAATGTTTCAATTCCAAATTCATTTGTAACTATAGTATTTAATACTTTCAATTCTTTAAAATGTTGTCTCAATTTTGTTGAAACTATTAACCTTAAATAACAAGTTTTATCACTTGAATTCTCTCTTAGATATTTACCAAGTATAACAAACTTTCCATTTAGATTTTAATTATTTTATTTATAAAACAAGCTCTTTAGAGATATATACTAGAAGCTTTAAACATTAAGAAAATAAGTTAATATAAATAACAATTTCATAAGTTTAGATTATTTAATTTGTATTAAGTTATTCATAACAATAAGATGAAAATTCATTTATAGTTTCTTACTGTTATTTGTTACTTAATGTTTAGGAATATGATAAATATAGGTCACAATTCTTAACCTTAGCAATTGTATTTTTTAATTAATATAAGAAGTCTAATCAAATCAATTGAACTAATAATCATTTAACAATTTAATTAAAATAACTTAAATAGTTTTAATATCAAAGAGAACAATATAACAAAATAATATATTCCATTAGAATATTGAACATTTTGAAATCACCTAAAATTGTTATAAAAAAAAATGCTAGCTACATATACTTAAAAAAAATCAAATTCTTACTAAAGTTATGTTTATTGCTTTCCTTGTGTGTTTGTTTACTCTTTTTTCTTTTTCTTTTTTTTTTTTAAGTAGCTAAAACAGTTTTCATTTATATCTTAAAGAATGTATATAGTAGATACAAAAAATGTAGGACACTCATAAAAAAATCTCCTAAATTTTGTAGGTAGGTTACGATAAACTTGTTTCTTTTATTGTGACAAAATTCTTATAACGAGTTTTAAGTTAATTCTTGAAAAGATATAGTCTAAATTAGGATATGTCTTTTTTATCAACATTGTTTTCTTTTTCTTTATCTTTATCTTTCTAATGTATCTAGTTTTGTCTAAACCAAAGGTCCAAATCCTAATTTATGAGTTAAAATTGAGACTTAGTCCAACTAGTGATAAATTTTATAACTACTTCTTATCTATTTTTGGACCATTTAAAAACTAATCTACCTTAGGTGTCTTCATAATAATTATAAGTTTGAATATAAACTTCAATTTGACCTTTTGAATCACCTAATATAGATGTTTGATCCTTAAGTTATAGATATTTAAATATGCAATGTTCAAAGGAGAATCCTACTCTAATTAGGATTTAAAGTTTTGTTTTTTTTCTAGTTTTTGAATTAATATCTTAATGTTTAAACAAACTTAGATTACACTTATGATTCCAATTTGAAAAATTTTTTATGTCTACTACAAATTCACTTAAAAATAGTTTTTTAATCTAAACCTTTAAGTGAGTGAAATATTTGAAATTAGAAATAAAAGTTAAAACGATATGGAGAGGAGTATTCGGAGTAGCTCTCATTACAAGGCGAGCATTGAATGTGCAAGTAAAGGAAGAAAATGAGGTGCAACAAGATAACACTTTCAAACAAGGTGTCTCATCAAAGATAAGGTATGTAGTATGATTATTAATGGTGGGTGTTGCACTAATGTTGCTAGCACAACTATGGTTGAAAAGTTGGATTTACCTACTATGAAACATCTTAGACCATATAAGCTTCAGTGGTTGAATGAGAGTGGTGAAGTGAAGGTAAATAAGTAAGTGCTTGTATCATTTTCTATAAGAAGGTACCATGATGAAGTTTTACGTGATGTTGTACCCATGTATGTAGGAAATATTCTATTAGAAAGACCATGACAATTTGATAGGCGAGCTATGCATGATGGCTTCAAGAATCGATATTCCTTTGTAATGAATTAAAAACCTGTCACTCTTGTACCATTATCACCTTAACAGGCATATAAGGATCAATTAAGGATTAAAAATGAGAGTGAACAAGCAAGAGAGATTGATAAAAGAGAAAAGAGAGGAGAAAACATGAGGACATAAGAAAAAGAAAAGAAAAGAGAAAGTCTCTTTGCAAAAGAAAGTGACGTCAAAAGTGATTCTATGCTAAACAGCCTATGATTGTACTTTTGTACAAGGAGGGTTATTTTAATACTAACAAGTTTGAGCCATCTTTGCTTAGAGTTGTTATTGCTCTATTGCAGGAATTTGAAGGTGTATTCCCTGATGATGTCCCACGTGGATTGCCACCTAATAGAGGAATTGAGCATCAAATTGATTTCATCCTAGGTGTATCCATCCCTAACCGGCCAGCATATAAGAGTAATCTTGAGTAGACAAAGGAGCTTCAAAGGCAGGTTGAGAGCTTATGTCCAAAGGATATGTAAGGAAAAGCATGAGTCCATGTGCTGTTCCTATCCTACTTGTACCCAAAAAAGATGGGACTTAAAGGATGTGTGTTGATTGTCAAGCAATCAACAAAATCATTATAAAGCATCATCACCCCATACCTAGATTAGATGTCATGTTGGATGAATTTCATGGGACGTGTCATTTTTAAGATTGATTTGAAAAGTGGATATCATCATATTAGGATGAGAGAGGGAAATGAGTGGAAAATATCTTTTAAAACTAAGTATGGGTGGTATGAGTGGCTAGTTATGCCATTTGGTCTCACTAATGCACCAAGCACTTTTATGCGACTAATGAATCATGTTTTGCATGCCCTCATTGGTAAATTCGTAGTTGTGTATTTTAATGATATTTTGGTCTATAGTAAAACCCTAGAAGATCATTTTGATCACTTACATTTTATTGCAAGTGTTTTACGTTTTAAGAAATTTGTATGCCAACTTACAAAAATATTCCTTTTGTACTAATCAAATCACATTTCTTGGCTATGTTGTCAGTGCTAAAGGTGTTGAGGTTGATGAGGAAAATGTTAAGGCAATTCGTGATTGGCCTACACCTAAGTCAATTAGTGATGTGCGTAGCGTTCATGGTCTCACTAGTTTCTATAGATGCTTTGTTAAAGACTTTAGCACCATTGCTGCACCACTCATTGTGCTTATCAAAAAGAACATGAGTTTTAAGTGGGGTAGTGACCAAGACAAGGCTTTTAATTGCATCAAGGAAAAATTAAGTTCTGTACCCTTACTTGCTTTACCTAACTTTGCAAAAACTTTCAAGATTGAGTGTGATGCTTTAGGTATTGGCATTGGAGCTGTTTTGATGCAGGAAAGGTACCCAATTGCTTACTTTAGTGAAAAGCTAAGTGGAGCAAGCCTTAATTATCCTACTTATGATAAAGAGATGTATGCATTGGTATGAGCTTTGGAGACATGGCAACATTACTTTTGACTTAAGTAGTTTGTCATTCATACTGACCATGAATCTTTAAAGCACTTGAAGGGACAAGAAAAGTTGAAAAAAAACTTGCCAAATGGGTTGCCCTTTCCCTACATCATCCAATATAAACAAGGTGAGGAAAATGTGGTAGTTGATGCATTATCTTGCAGGTATGCCCTTATCTCTACACTTACTACAAACTTATTTGGATTTGAACATATTAAGGATTTATATGTGAATGATCCTGACTTTACTAATGTGTATATAGCATGTGAGGCATTAGCCTTTTAGTATGAGGGTATTTAGGAAAAATCATTTATGCATGCCTATGAGTTCTTTGAGGGAGTTGGTTGTAAGAGAAGCTCATGAGGGTGGTCTAATGGGTCATTTAAGAGTTACGAAAACCCTAGATGTCCTAAATGAACATTTCTTTTGGCCACAAATGAAACAAGATGTTGAGAGGATATGTGTGAAATGCCTAACATGTAAACAAGCTAAATCTAGAGTTTTACCTCATGGCTTGTATACCTTTTTACCCATACCTAACCATCCCTAGGTTGATTTGTCTATGGACTTTGAATTAGGATTGCCACAAAGAAAAAGGGGTAGGGATTCTGTATTTGTTATTGCTGATAGATTTTTAAAGATGGCACACTTCATCCCATGTCATAAAACTGATGATGAAAACAACATAGCTAACTTATTCTTTAGAGAAGTAGTACTTTTGCATGGCATGCCACGAAGCATTGTTTCAGAATGGGATAAAAAAGTTTTTAAGCTACTTTTGGAAGACTTTGTGGGGTAAGTTACGTACTAAGCTATTGTTTTCAACTACTTGTCATCCACAAACTGATGGCAGACTAAGGTAGTTAATCGAACACTTTCTACTCTTTTGCGTGCTATTATTCGAACAAATTTGAAAACATGGGAACATTGTTTACCACATGTCGAGTTTGCGTATAATAGGAGTCTTCCTTCTACTGCTAGTTACTCACCATTTGAAATCATATATGGTTTTAATCCATTGACTCCTTTGGATTTAGTACCTATACCTGTCAATGAGTATGCCAGCATAGATGGGGAACCCAAGGCTGACATGATAAAAAAATTGCATGAGAAGGTGCGACAACATATTGAAAAATGAACTAAGCAACACGCATCCCATGTTAACAAGGGACAAAAGAAGGTGATGTTTGAACCTGATGATTGGGTTTGGGTGCATATGTGCAAGGAATGGTTCCTAACTTAGAGACATTCAAGGATACAACCTAGAGGAGATGGTCCCTTTCAAGTTATTGCCTGAATTAATGATAATGCTTATAAGTTGGACCTTCCTGGTGATATAATATGAGTGCAACATTTAACATTTCTAATCTTTTCCTTTTAAATGTAGGTGATGATTCGGGGACAAATCCTTTTAAGGAGAGGGGGAATGATGAGAACCATAGAGATGATGGGTGGAGGGCTTCAATGGTTGGTCCATAACACATTCCAGAATTCCCATTAACACGAGCTAAAGCTTCAATGGATGCAAGAGAAATGTTAGGAATCCTATTTATATGCTAAGATAGCAATCCTAAAAAGGCACAAACTCCTACTTAGGACAAATCTTTATTTTGGAGGAATATTTAAATATGGACAAATTCCAACATAGACAATAATTAGGCTTGGACTCTTGGTCAAACTTGAATTCATACCATTTGAATCTTGGCTGGACTGAATGTCTTGAATCAACCTATTTAGCACTTCTTTGATCGTTTTTGATATGAACTCATTTATATGTAAACGAAACCCAACACCAATGTTGGTATAGGATCGTTCTAACAAAGGTTAAGGGATTTGGAGTTCTAACCCAATGATTATAAACAACCAAGAACTAGAACTATAAGATTCAGATGCCACTCCTAACAACAACAATGTTGAAGAAGATAAGTCTATTGAACCAACACACTCAAGTATGAAAGTTCAGAATTAGTTCTCAAAGAACAAGAGAAATAGCTCATACACTCATGAAAAATAGGTTTGCCTCCTCCACTAACCCTTCTTGCGCTTTTTATATGCTAGCCCCCCAAAACCCTAGCTAATAAGATGGGCTTATTAAGGAAATTTGTCCAACCCATAAAAATAACCCATTAAGATGCTGAAATTCGTTCAACCCACTTTATAACAATGTAACTCATGGAAATAATCCATTTAAATGCCCAAACATGGGCTCCCAAATCCAACTTCCTTCCCAAGCCCATGGTTCTCAAATTCCTTCACAGATGATACATTTACAAGCCTTGGTGAAGCCTCTATCATCTTTAACTCGTACCTAGCAACTTTCTGATAGTAAATGTCGCACAACAAGTTGTTAAGAACTTCCTTTATTTTCTTTGACCTCGCCCTTATCATTGGTCCTCCAAGATTTTGCAAAGCATCAACTCCCTTGTTGATTTGAGCTGGTACAATATGGTTTCCATCATTCCCGCTCTCCTCAAAATGATTTGTCCTCAAATTAGCACCTACATCATCAATGAGAAAAGGAGAAACGTCAGAAACATTAAATGTTGCACTCATATTATACTCACTTGGCAAGTTAAATTTATATGCATTATCATTGACTCTTGCCACCATTATCATTATCATTGGCTTGTGTTTCATATTGTTTGGTTTTTCTCTCAATGTTAAGCCTAGCTTTCTCATAAAGTTGCTTAATCACTTCAGCCTTCTTTTTCCCATCTAAATTAACCCTCTCCTGTATAGACAATGGTACTAAATCCAAAGGAGATAATGGATTAAAACCATAAACAAGCTCGAAAGAAGAATAACCCGTAGCACTATGAACAACACGATTATAGGCAAACTCGACAAAAGGCAAACATTCTTCCCAGGTTCTAGAGTTCTTACCAATAATAGCGCGTAATAATGTATCAAGAGTTCGATTTACTACCTCAGTCTATCCATCGATTTGCAGATGGCAAGTTATAGAAGACAACTTTGTTCCAAGCTTACCACACAATGTCTTCCAAAAATGGCTCAAAAATTTTGCATCATGGCCTGACACAATACTCGTCGACAAGCAATTTCTCTAAAAAATAAGTCTATAATGTGTGTGGCATCCTCCGTTTTGGTGCAAGCAATGAAATGCGCCATCTTTGAAAACCTGTCAACCACAACAAGAATACAATCTTGGCCCTTCTTGGACCTAGGTAACCCAAGAATAAAATCCATAGAAATGTTGGTCCAAATTTCACAAGGGATTTCTAAAGGTATATACTTACCATGGGGCAAAACCCTAAACTTAGCTTGTCTACAGGTGATACACTTGGCACAGACTCTTTCTGTATCCCTTTTCATATGTGGCCAAAAGAAATGTTCATTTAAAACATAAAAAATCTTTTGAATGCCAAAGTGTCCCATTAAACCACCCCCATGAGCTTCTCTCACAAGTAATGCTCTTATAGACCCTTGAGGAATACAAAGCTTATTTACTCTAAACAAATACTCCTTATGTCTGTATAGAACATACCAAAGGCAGCTTTCTCACATGCAGTATATATTACTAAAGTCAGTATCATTAGCATACAAATCAATAATGTGCTCAAACCCCAACAACTTAACGCTTAATGTGCTAATCAACGTGTACTTACATGACAATACATCAGCAACAACATTTTCCTTACCTGATTTGCATTGAATTACATAAGAAAAAGGTTTAATAAACTCAACCCATTTTGCATGTCTCCTATTCAACTTACCTTGCCCCTTCAAGCATTTTAAATAATCATGATTAGCATGAATTACAAACTCAACCCATTTTGCTGCCATGTTTCTAAAGTCCTAACAAGTGCATACATTTCTTTATCATAATTTGGATAATTCAATGTTGCCCCACTCAACTTCTCACTAAAGAATGAAATAGGTCGTTTCTCTTGCATGAGAACTCCCCCAATCACAATGCACGATGTATCACATTCAATTTCAAAGATCTTAGAAAAATTAGGCAAAGCAAGAAGTGGCGCATAACACAACTTAGACTTAAGCAAATCAAAGGCATCATGTTGTTCCTTACTCCAATTAAAACCCACACTCTTTTTAATCACCTCAATCAATGGTGCAGCTATGGTACTAAAATCCTTAATGAACCTACTATCAAAGCTAGCCAAACCATGGAAACTCCTCACATCACTCACACTCTTAGGTGTAGGCTTCTCTTTATTAACCTCTATGCCATGAGCAGACACAATATAACCCATGAAATTAACATGATCCTTGCAAAAACCACATTTCTTCAAATTGGCATACAATTTCTCTTTCCTCAAAACATCAAGCACACAATGCAAATGTTCAACATGCTATTCTAAGATTTTTGTCTAGTCCTTCCTCCAATCTATTTCTATTGTCCCTGCCTCCATTGTACCTATCGTAAACATTTCCATTGCCTCTTACTCTTCTACCATTCCTATTACCACATCCTCCTCTAAATCCATCTCTAAAGTTTCTACTAGCATTATCACTGTCATCATAATAATCATCACCATCTTCACCAAAGTCATGTTCAAATTACTCCTTCATGACCCTACCAACTAGCCTCTTCGGATTGGCACTCGATTCCCCTTATATTTTATCCATCCTATCTCGAACTTCCCACAACATTTTTTAATCCTATCAAACTTCTGCTCTAAGGATTTCATAAACAATTTGAAATCTGGAACAACTACTTCCTCCTCTTCATGTAGGAAACAACCTTCTTTAGCATTAGACATTGAATATGTAAGATTGTTAGTAAATAAAGAATATACCTCATAAAACTCACTCCCTTGCATGTTTGCACTCCACACAATAAATTGCAAAACTTTAAGAGCTCTTTCAATCGTTCCAAGCAAACTAAATTCAGAACAAACAAAACTTGAATATATCAATCCTAGACCTACCTCTTTAGAGAAGTGACACGATCAAGAAGATGGATAAGAAAGCAAATAGAATGACAAGGAATTCAACGATATAAGCAACATTCAGACAACAATCAATTATCGAACATAATTGAGTAAATGACCAATGGAGCACTGAAGCCTTTTTTTTTTTTGGGGTTAACTAATGGGTATTTCTATAAAAGGAACGAATAACAGAAAGAAAACCAAGAAATACACGATTTTTTTATTTCTTTTTTGGTTAACTAATAGGTACTTTTATAAAAGGAATGAATAACAGAAAGGCAACCCAAGAAATACACAAATTGTTTTTTGGTTAACTAATGGGTATTTCTATAGAAGAAACAAATATCAAAAAGGAAACACAGAAATACACGATTTTGTTCTTTTTTTTTTTGGTTAACTGATGGGTATTTCTGAAAAATGAATGATATCAGCAGCCAAACACAAGATTTTCTCCTTTTCTTTTCTTTTTTTATTTTTTGATTATCCAAACCACAATGAAGAATACATGAAAGAGATGATAACAAAAGTATAACTAACCTAACTTAGAGCCAAGGCTTTAAGAGAGTGCAAAATGAGGGAAGAGCAAATGAGAGAACAAGGGGAAAGGAAAAAGAAAGAGAGTGAGAGGTCAATGAAAAGGAGAGAAAGTAAGGTTGAGGGAAAATTTCAAGTGAAAATGTAGAGGTAGAGAAAAGTTGGAGAGAAAAGTATGCAAAAAGGAGAGAAATGTAAGGTGAGTGTTTGCTTGGAAAAGTGAAGCTAAAAGTGTTATGAACTCAAGGCAACAACTACTTGTACCTATATACAAGGATATTTCTTATTTATCTAATGACTCAAATTCTGCTTTACCTAGTGTGGTTGTTTCATTATTGCAAGAGTTTGAAGATTTATTTTTCGAAGAGACACCCTAAGGATTACTTCATTTAAGAGAAATTGAGAACCAAATAGACTTCATACCTAGTGTTGGTATTCCAAACTGATGAGAACCATAGAGATGATGGGTGGAAGGCTTTAATGGATGCAAGAGGTCCATTGCACATTCTAGAAAGCCCAATAACACGAGTTAGAGCTTCAATGGATGTAAGAGATCTATTGCACATTGTAAAAGTCCCAATAATACGAGCTAGAGCCAAAACTGATGGAAGCCATATTGTACCAGCTCAAATCAGCAAGGGAGTTGATGCTTTGCAAAACCTTGGAGGACCAAAGACAAGGGCAAAGTCAAAGAAAATAAAGGAAGCTCTTAACAACTTGTTGCGTGACATTTACTATTAGGAAGTTGCTAGGTACGAGTTAAGGATGATGGAGGCTTTACCAGGGCTTGCAAATGGGTCATCTATGGAGGAATTTGAGAACCATGGGCTTGGGAAGGAAGTTGGATTTGGGAGCCCATGTTTGGGCATTTAAATGGATTATTTCCATGGGTTATATTGTTATGTAGTGGGTTGAACGAATTTCAGCATCTTAATGGGTTATTTTCATGGGTTTTTTTTATTATTTAATAGGTTGGACGAATTTCCTTAATAAGCCCATCTTATTAGCTAGGGATTTTGGGGGTTAGCATATAAAAAGGGCAAGAAGGGTGGTTGGAGGAGGCAGACCTATTTTTCATGAGTATATGAGCTATTTCTCTTGTTCTTTGAGAACTAATTCTCTACTTTCATACTTGAGTGTGTTGGTTTAATAGACTTACCTTCTTTAATGTTGTTGTTGTTAGGCTGGCATCTGAATCTTATAGTTCTGGTTCTTGATTGTTTACAATCATTAGGTCAGAACTCCAAATCCCTTAACCTTTGTTGGAACGATCCTATACCAACATTGGTGTTGGGTTATGTTTACATATAAACAGAATTCATGTAAGGACTTGTCTGGCTAATGTTACCAAGGCTACAAAGAAAGGAGGATAGAGGCAATTCAATGACCTTGTGGATGTCTACAAGAAGACATTGGCATCTGATGGCATTGCTAAGCTTTACTATGGATTTAACATCTCTTATGTAGGAATTATTGTTTATCATGGCCTATATTTTAGAATGTATGACTTTCTAAAACCGGTGGTGTTGACTAGAAAGTTGCAGGATAGTTTCTTCACCAACTTTACGCTGGGTTAGCATATTACCAATGTTATTGGTCTTGCATCCTACCCCATTGACATTATTTGCAGAAGAATGATGATGACCTCTGTTAAAGCTATCAAAATAACAACTCTCTCAATGGATTTGCTTAGATCTTAAAGAAGAAGGTGCTAAATCTCTCTTTAAGGGTGTTGGTGCAAATATGATCCATGCCATTGTTTGTGTTGGTGTGCTTGCTAGTTATAACAAGTTGTAGCTGATCATGCTTGGAAGAAGTATAGATTCAGTGGCATTACAAGTCACTTGTTGGGTGTGAGTCAATGCTGACTGTTGACCTTAAATTCAATGAGTCAATGCTAACTGTTAACCAAAAATTCAAGGAGTCAATGCTGACTGTTGCATAAGTTGCAAAAACAAAATAAAGAAATATAATGGCAAAGAGTAACCCCCAAAAAGAAAAAGGTAAGGGCATAGTAGTGAGTAAAAGCTCAACAGGGTGAGCAGTGGAAACACAAGAGAGCTACAGAAAATGGTAGGGAGAATTGTAGTAGCAAAGAATGGTAAAGAGAATAGTAGCAACAAAAAATGGTAGACATAATTGTAGTAGTAAAAAAGAAAAAGCCTCCAACAATAGAAAAGAAAAAATCCAACAATAGGAAAGAAAATCAGTAGTTGCAGAAAAAAGGACAGACATCAATAGTGACAGAAAGAAAAAGAGAGAACTTGTAAAGGAGAGAACTTGTAGAGGAGAGAACCTATAGAAGAAAAAACCTCCTTAGGAGAGAACCTATAGTATAGAAAACTTGCAGAGGAGAGAATCTGCAAAGGAGAGAACCTATAGAGGAGAGAACTTACAAAGGAGAAAACCTATAGAGAAGAGAAGTTGTAGAGGAGAGAACTTATAGAGGATAGAACATGTAGAGGAGAGAACCTACAAAAAAAGAGAACCTATAAAGGACAAAACAAGCAGAGGAGAGAAATAACAAAGAAAACTAGCAGAGACCTGTAGTGGAGAGAACGTATAGTAGACTTGCAAAGGAGAGAAGCATAATAGAGACCTACAAAGGAGAGAAACTTGATAAAGGTATGAGAGAAACCTGTAGAGGCAGGAGAGAAACCTTATAGAGGCAAGAGAGAAACCCTACAAAGGAAAGAACCCGTAGAGGAAAGAATCAACAAAAAACTTGAGCAGAGATCTTTCTTAAGGAAGTTTTTGTTATAACCATTTTATGTACTTCTTGAAAAAGGGTGGAAAACCCTTAGAGTGATTGACAGATCATTGTAAGTGGTTAAGGAGTGATCTTTCCGTAGTGGTTAAAGAGAGATCATTCCATAACATCAACTAAATTCCTTAATAACAAGAGCGAATCTTGTGATTTAGAAGTAATCTTATCACACTATGGATGTCGCTCACACATTATGGGTAAACTGCATAAAACTTTTGTGTGTTCTCGGGTGCTTCTGCTTGCTTGATATTCATACGACCATTCTTACATAAAGAATTAAGATAAATTTGGATCATAAACTTTTATAAGTCATAAAGGTTTAATTTAGACAAATTTGTTAAAGGTAAGCATTTCACACAAATTTACCCCCTCCCCCACGTGTAACACCTAAGAAGGTCTTTATCAATTGGTATCAAAGCCTTGGCTTCCTTTGTTGATCCATTCTACCTGCTTAGATCTGAAATTGTTTGTTGTTACTATGAATCTTTACATCTATTACTAGTTAATATCATAAAAAGCATGAACAATGTTAATAATAAAGGCATTCCTACTTTTAATGGACAAAATTATCAATTATGGAAGAATAGAATGCTTTTATATCTACTGTTACTTAGTTTAGATGTTTTTGAATCTACTGTTAATGGCTTCCCTCTTGCTATGAAAGGTACTACAATGAAGCCGACTGATAAGAAAATTTAGAGTATGATGGAAAGGCTAGAAATGCTTTATATGCCTCCTTATCAAACAAAGAATTCACCAAAGTGATGGGGTGCAACATAGCAAAATAAATTTGGGACAAATTGAAGAATATTTATAAAGGAGACAAGGTTGTGAAGGAAGCCAAGTTGCAAATCTAGAATAGCATATTTAAAGATATAAAAATGTTGAATGATGAATTTGTGGATGCCTACTTTACAAGAGTAGATGAAATTGTATGCTCCATTAGAGGTTATAGAGAGGAGATCAATGATGTTATTGTGGTAAGGAAGATCCATAGAACCTTACTAAAAGCTTTGAATGTCAAAGTTTCCTCCATAGAAGATAGAGATTTAGATAAGTTACCCTTGGATGATCTACACAACATATTGGTGGCTTATAAAATGAGAATAACCCCAATAAAGAAAGAAAAGAAGTATAAGGCAAAGAAGGAGTTGGCCTTTAAGGCAATGAAGAAATTAAAGATTAAAGAACAAGAAAAAGAAACCACCGATAGCTCTATATAGAAAATGGTGATACTAAATTTGATAAAGTCATGGCATATATCACCAAAAATATGATGAAAGGAAAACGGAAGTATAAGGGAAAATTACCCATAAAGTGCTTTAGTTGTTAAGGCATTGCGTACTTTGTAGTAGATTGCCCAAAGAGAAAAGAAACAGATAGTGATGATGATGATGAGCTTACCTTAATGAGGAGAATAAAGAAATCTAGGTATTATAAAGCTGGAAATTCAAGCACCAAAGGGAAAAAGAAATTCTTCAAATCCAAAAGAAGAAATTTCTTGAGCATGTTGGATAAAGAGAATTTTAAAGAAGAAACTGATGGTGATTTTGATGATGATTATGCAAAAAATGTGCTGGTTGTAAAGGTAAATGATGAAAATGAATCCCCAAGTGGTAAGGAATCAGCTGAAGAGGAAGAGAAAGAGATGGTGTAGTAACTTGAGAAGGAATTAAGAGCTTGTTTGCACAAAAATAGCAAGTTAGAAAATATGGTAAAGAATCTCAAAAACTTGAAAAAATTTTTTGATGTTGATAAATTTGATCTACCGATAAAAGAAAAGGAGTACTTGAAAAGAATTGAGGAGTTGAATATACTTGAAACAAAGTAAGGCAAGATACACAAAGATCTTAGCACTAAGGTGATTGCACAAAAGTAAGAAGTGCTGAATTTGCAAGCTAAGCTCTACAAGGTTGAATCTGAATTGAAAAAGTACGAAGAATGCTTTATACAGGGCGTGGAAGTGAGAGGAGAGTCCTCTTTAGTAAATACTATCAAAAAGGATGTTACTAAAAAATTAAATGAGTGTCTAAGCGAACAAAGACCTCATTCCATGGAGAAGAAAGGACCTGGCTATATTGAAAAGCCAAATGAGAGGGTGAAAGAGAAGAAGAAAATTGTGTTTGTGCCTAAAAGGAAACACAAAGAAAAGATAAATTAAAAGAAGTTGATGTTATGGAGAAGAGAAATTAACCCAAGCTAAAATGGATTAGGAAGGATGTGATGAAATCTCCTATCCAAAGGAGACAAATTGTCAAAGACAGAAAGAAGGTTGTCATAACAAGTGTATAGATAGGAGATATGAACTTGTTGAAAGAAGAAAATTTAGATTTTAAAGATTTTGTTGGTGATGTAGGAAGTATGGGCACAAGGCTAGTGTGTGTTGCAATAATAGGCCTATAATAAAGAGGAATGTGAAGCAAGAGTCTAGGAGGAGACGTTATCAACAAAGGAGACAACCTCAAGTGAAATGGAGTCAAATTCCACTGAGAAAAAGATTCAATATATTCAAAGAAATCTATGGAAGACGTGAAAAGGCTGGACATACTACTAAAAAATGCTTGACATTGCTACCCAATCAAAGAATGCAAAGGAGAACACCTATAGATGCTCCTATGTTTGGCTGAAGAAGAAGAAAAGGAAGGGAAATGACTATGGTTGTGGAATTAGCCTTAAAAGCTTCCAAGAAAGAAAAGTCATGGATCTTGGACAGTGGCTACTCTTCACACATGATGGGAGACTCCAAGGCACTAAAGGAAGTAGAAAAATATGAAGGAGGGTCAATCGCATTTGGTAATGATGGTTCTTTAAAGATTAAAGGTGTTGATGCTACTAAAATTTGTGCAAAAAAGTTGAAATCAAAGCAAGTGCTTTATGTTGAAGGGCTAAATCACAATCTAATTAGTGTTAACCAACTTTGTGATAATGAGCATGAAGTTACTTTCAGTAAAAGTGGTTGCGTAGTAAAATGATTAAGTGATGGAGTTGTCCTTACAAAAGGAGAAAGAACAAATGGAAACTTATAACAAGTTTCTAGTAGCAAAAACACATGCTACATAAGCACCAAAGATGAGAAGTTGTTGTGGCATAGGCAATTGTGATAAGAACCTTCTTAGGTCTCACACTGAGAAGGGGAGGGGTGAGTTAGTGTGAGATACTTGCTTTTTACCAATTTGTTTGGATTAACCTCTATGACTTGTTAGAGTTGATGATCCAATTATTTATCTTGCTTCTTTATGTAAGCATGGTCATATGGATATCAATCAAGTGTAAGCACTAGAGAACATACAACAATTTTTTCATGGTTCACTTATAATGTGTGAGCTGCATCCATAGTGTGATAAGATCACTCCTAAATCAAATAATCCACTTTTGTTATTAAGGGATACAATTATATTGTGGAAGGATCACTCCTTAACCACTTATAATGATCTCTTAATTACAAAGTTGATCTCCTGACCACTCAAATCTCCTGATTCCTAGATGAGATGATCTCCTAATCACTCAAAGGATTGATCACTCGATCACTCCAATGGTCTCTCACCCTTTTTGACAAAGTTTATAAAAAGGTTAGTAACTAACACTTTACTAAGAAGGATCACTCAATGTGCATAGGCTGCTAATGAAAAAAGCATATCTTCTTCTTCCTCACTGCCAGTCTTTCCTCAAGTTTTATTGGTCTTATCTCTACTAGTTCTCTACTTCCATAGGTTATCTCTACTATAGGTTCTTTTCCTTTGTTGCCGGTGCTGCCTTACCTATTGCCTTGGTAGGTTATTTTCCTGTTACTGGTTTTGCCTATCCTACTATCAAGGAAAGTTTTCTCCTCCCACAACTAGTGTTGCCTCCTTACTATCAAGGCAAGTTTTTTCCTTCTGTTGCTACTGCTGCCTACATTACTGCCAAGGCAAACTTTCTCCTCCTACTGCTAGTGCTACCTACTGTTAGTTGTGCCTGCATTTGCTACTGGTTGTGCTTGTTGCTACAATTATTGCTGCATGTCTCCTCTGGTTTGGTGTGGCTGTTGCACCTCTCCTTAATTTGTTTACTGGTTACTGCACCTTTCCTTGATTGGATTTTCAATTGTTGCACCTTTCCTTGATTAGTTTACTAGTTATTGTACCTCTCCTTAATTGGTTTGCTAGTTACTGCACCTCTCCTTGAGTGGCTGCTGCAACTTCTAATGAGGACCATTTTAGGCCTCACACTGAGAGGGGTGAATTAGTGTGAGATATGTGATTTTTACAAATCGATCCAGATTTAACCTTTGTGGCTTGTAAAAGCCAATGATCCAATTTTTATCTTTCTTTTTATGTGAGTGCGACAGTACTAATATAAATCAATGCGTAAGTGCCCAAACACACATGGTAATTTTTATGTGGTTCACTCACAATGTATGAGCTATGCCCATAATGTGATAGGATCCCTCCAAAATCACATAATCCACTCTTGTTATCAAGGGATACAATTTAGTTATGGAAGGATCACTCCTTAATCACTTGTGGAAGGACTACTCCTTGGCTAATGCAAGTTGCCGAACTTGCTGTCGAGTACGTTTCCTCCGCTACTAGTGCAAGTTGCTAGACCTTCTGTTGGGCACACTTTCTCCTCTTGCTACTGCAAACTGCTGTTGCTACCTACACGCATTGCTGTTACTGCTTGCAAGTTCTACTATCGCTACTGGCATGTACTGCTATTGTTGTCCACACATGCTGCTATCACCATCCATACGCGCTGTTGCTGCTATCCACATGCATTGCCAATGCTGTTCATGTGCGCTGCTGCTGCTGTCCATGGGCACTACTAATTCTGTCCATACGCGGTGCCGCTGCTGTACACACATGCTACTAATGCTGTCTGTACATGCTGCTGCTACTGTCCATACGCTTTGCTAATGCAGTCCATACGCACTGCCGCATCTATTTGTTGCTGTCTGTGTGTGTTGTTAATACTGCCTGCACGCGCTATCGCTGCTACCTGCTGTCCACATGCATTGTGCCTGCTATCTACAAGCGCTGCACCTATTGTCCGCATGCACTGTAGTTGTCAACATGCATTGTTGCTTTCCACACACATTGTTCCTGCTATCTAAGTGTGCTGCTGCTGTTTACTCGCGCTGCTGTTGTTATCCACCTGTACTGCTGCTGTCTACTCGTACCACTACTGCTATCCACAAGCACTACAATTGTCTTCCTGCGCCATTGCTAGTATCCCTGTGTGCTGCAGCTGTCTTCTCATGCCACTGCTGCTATCCACACGGACTGTAGTTTCTTTTCACACTGCTACAGTTGTTTTCTCAAGCTGTTCTGCTCTCCTTGCACACTGCAACAGTTTTCTCATGCTGCTGCTGCTCTCCCTGCACACTACAGCCATTTTCTAGTGCTCTTGCTGTTCTCCTCACGCGTTGCAGCTATTTTCTTGTGTTGTTGTTACTCTCCCTTCATGCTGCAGTTGTTTCTCGCACTGGTGCTTGTTTGTTGGTTGATTCCAGGACCTGCTGCTGCACTTTGTGTAGGTGACTACTGATTCCTGGACTTGTTGCTACAAGTTTTGATTTTTTACTTGATTCTTGAGTGTGCTTCTACTGCAAGGAAGCCTCCTAAGATGCTGCAGGTGCTAGTATACCCTCCTAGATGTGTAGGGATGTGCTGTTACTACTGGACATGCAGGAATGTGTTGCTGGTGTTGGTATACCCTCCTAGACCTACAAGGACATCTATTGTTGCTGGTATACCCTCTTGGACATACAGGAACGTGTTGTTGGTGTTGGTATACCCTTTTGGACCTGCAGGGATGTTTGCTGCTGCTAGTATACCCTCCTGGACCTGTAGGAACATGCTGCTAGTCTACTGGAAAGCCTCTTGGATGTGTTGGTGTGGGTGGCTGGCTACCTTGCTCTCTTTCTTTCCTCCTTGGCTGGCTGCACCTTGTTGCTTCTCCTTGGTGGTTGTTGCACTCTCCTTGGCCGGTTGCCTTGCTGCCTCTCCTTAGTGGCTGCCTTGTTGCCTCTTTGGCCAGCTGCCTCTTGCTCTGTTTCTCTCCTTTTTGGGCGGTTGCACCTTGCTTGGTTGCTGCCTTCTCTTTTGCTGTTAACCTCTCTTCTTCCTTAGGTTTACAACTCACCTCTCTCTTTGGCCAGCTCTCTTAATTTTCTACAGCACACACCCTTCTTGCAAGACATCTACGTGTATTTATAGAGCCTTGGGATTAGGCTACACGATCATTAATAGTCATCATTAATTCCCACATGTTGTCGTATAATTAACTACCGGATTTGTTTCCTAAAATTTAGGGTCAACAGTCAACGGTCAAACTTTACCCTAAAATTTAGCGTCACGGTTAACATTGACTCCTTAACGCTAAGGTTGACTTGTCATCACCGGCTTTGCCCAATGACCTTTTAACAACATTCATAACATCAAATCAACACATATGACCATGTGAGATGGTGTTGATAACAAATTCAACATTAGCTATCAAAGATAGGCTCAACAACTTCTTCCTTGGGTGGATACTGCAACTTCTTCTTCTCCCTTTGGTTTGGCTGGCTGTTGCCTTCTTCTTTTCCCTTTGGTAGGGTTGTTAGTTGCTGTAACTCCTCCTTTGATTGGTGTGGCTACTAGTTGCTACAACTCCTTCTCCCTTTGGTAGGCCTACTAGTTGTTGCACCTTCCTTGGCCGGTCGCACCTCTCCTTGGTGTTGAACCTCTTTTTGGTGGCTACCTCCTTTGCCTTGGCTGGCCACTCTTTCTTTGGTGGTTGCCTCTCTTTTTGTTGCTCAACCTATCTTTGGCTTTAGGTTTTCTGTTGACCTCTCCTTGGCTTTAGGTTTGTTGTTCACCTCTGCAGCCCTTATCATTCTCCCAATTTTTTTGCAGCCCACACATTATTCTTGCAAGATGCATGGAGGTATTTATAGAGCCTTGAGATTAAGGTTGCACACTCATCAACATTTAACATTGATTCTCAAGGGTTGCCTTACAATCAATGGTTAGATTTGATTCCTAAAATTTAGGTTCAATGGTTAACATTACCTTCTTAAAATTTAGGGTCAATGATAAGGGTTAACGGTCAGCCTTGACCCTTAAAATTTAGGGTCAATGCTCAACATTGACTCATCGACTTCAGGGTTAACCTGTCATCAACCCTATACTTTCCTTTTTCCCTTGTACTTCCTTTTTCCTTTCCTTATTTTTTGGTGATGTATGTCATAACTTCATCAAATTTCATATCACTATCTTCTTCTTTAGAGCTACTGTTAGATTCTTTGTCTTGGTCTTAAATCTTTAATTTCTTCATTGTATAGAAGGCCAGCTCCTTCTTCACCTTAGACTTATTTTCTTTTTTTATTGGGGCTATTCTCATTTCATAAGCCACCAATATATTGCATAAATCATTTAAGGGTAGCTTATCTATATCTCTATCGTCTATGGAGGAAACTTGGGCATTAAAAGCTTCTAGTAAGGTTCTAAGGATCTTCCTTACCATAGTAGCATCGTTGATATCCTCTCTATAACTTCTAATAGAGTACACCATTTCATTTACTCTTATGAAGAAAGCATCCAATAATTCATCATTTTGCATCTTCTTCTTTGTCCTTACCCTAGTCATTGTACCACTAATTCCTTACAAAGCATATTGGGAATACTTGCTTTGTTGCACTTGATCAACACCTTGTTCTCCATCATGCCCCTACTCTTTAAAAGCATTCATCCTTGAATCACCTACATCAAACAAAGGTAAGCCAGCAACATTAAAAGTAGCACTAGCATTGCCATAATTGATTAGTAAATCTAGCTTGTAAGCATTGTCATTAATCCTTTTCAAGACTCAGAAAGGTCTATTCCTTCCCTATATGTACTTACACCCAATCACCAAGTTCAAAAAGAATCTTCAATGCCCCTCATCAACTTAATTAGCATATTGTTCATTCTTCCTTTAGAGCCCTAATATATAAATCCTTCACTATGTTTTTCTTACCATTAATATTAACACATTCATTAGTAGGCAAAGATACAATATCCAAAAGAGTTAAGTGATTAGAATCATAAGCAATTTTGAAAGGTGAGAAGGAAGTAATAGAATAAAAAAAACTAGTATAAGAAAACTCAAAATGCAGCAAATATTTTTCCCATTGCCTTAAATTCTTTTGAATAATAACACATAGATAGAAATAAATGTCCTATTGACTATTTTAGTTTGTCCATCCTTTTGAGAATGTGCAATGGTAGAAAATAAGAGTTTAGTTCCCAATTTATTCCATGAAGGGTGCCAAAAAATGACTTAAGAACTTAACATCTGATGTAGAAAACTCCAAAAAGATGTGGCTTAGGGACCCAATGCACACAAGGAATCATAAAACAATCAAGAAATCTAAACTAGAATTTAATAACACAAACCCTAGACCCACTATTCGAAGGAACATGAACCTAGGGTATTTCAAAAGGACATGGACGCCACACTCTAGAAAACAATGGAAATGGGAGTGATAAGTCGATTGGAATGCTACAAGAAAAAGTACCTCTTGATAAGTTCTTTAGTCCTCAAAAAAACCGAGGGAGAAAAATTCTTGCTTTCTATTTCACTTAAAGTTGTTTGATTTTCCAGATCTTACAAGGGGTGCCTATTTATAGGCTAAGATAGCAATCTTAAAAAGGCACAAATTTCTTCTTAGGACAAATCCTTATTTTGGAGGAATTCCTAACTATGGACAAATTCCAACACAAATAATAAACTGTTATTTAAGAGTGAATGCTAGTACTTAGTCTAGCCCATTAAGTATTCCAATTATATTAATTAGGTCTAAACTCTTTGTCAAACTTAAATTCGCACCATTTGAAGCTTGGTTGGCCTGAATGTCCTTTATTAGCCCATTTAGTACTTCTTCAATCTTTTTGAGGTCTAGCTTGTATTATTGGGCCTTTTGGAATGTGCAATGGACCTCCTGCATGCATTAAAGCTCTAGCTCATATTATTGGGCCTTTTGGAATGTGCGATGGTCCTCTTGCTTCAATTAAAACTCTAGCTAGTGTTCTTACATCTATTGAAGCCTTCTACCCATCATCTTTACGATTCTCATCATTCCCTATCACTAACAATGGTTCTTGGCAATCCATGAAAATGCACCACTTCCCTAAAGAACAACTCAACAATATGTATTCCATCAATGATCAAGCAACAGAGTCTATCTTGAACTAAACTTTGAGTATGGAAAATATTTTCTTGCTGCATCTCAACATCATCCTTTTTAACTTGCACACTAAAGGCTCTCTTGCTACTAAAAGCCTTTTACCATGCTCTAGATAGTCTATCCCCCATCAACAACACTAGCATTCTCTAATGGTGGCATTTGGTCTTTATCACTTGCTTCGCAGGTCTAGCAATGAAGCCACATGACCCTTACCTAAACATCTAAAGCATTTGATATCCCTAGTTTTTCCTTGGGTGCCCTCAAGTTTTTCCTTAAATTATCCCTTTTCAAGGCTACCCCCACTAGTCTTGGGTCCATATGAACTAGTTTTAATCTTAGGAGTCATCTTCTCTTCCTTCTTCCCCTAGTTCGGCTTTCAAAAAGATGAACCTGAGTTCTAATTATATCTAGAATTACTCCTTCCCTTAAGCTACCTCTTAACTTTCATGGCAATGTGAACCATGCCCTCAAGCTCTACATAGTGTTACAATTCTACCATATCAGCTATGCTTCTATTCAACCCTTGAAGGAACCTAGCCTTGGTTGCCTCCCTATCCTCCATTACATTTGCCTTCCATAGCAATCTTCATCTCCTTATGGTACCTTTCCACACTCTTGGAACCTTGCATAAGGCTTTCCATCTCCTAAGAAAATGAATCTAATGAACTAGAGTCAAAAGAAACAAGTTAAAGAGCTAAACTTGGAGTATAAACATAGATAACAAAATAAGAAAATAGATGGCAAAATTAGAGTTGAGCTAGAAACTGAGACGTTATTATGTCCAATTTGATCAAACTGTTTTGCTCCTACCTTAATCACTTAAAGTTTTTTTTTTCTATTTTTTATTCCTCTCTCTTTTTTTGTTCTTTTTTTAGCATGAATTGAAGACAATAAAGACAAACTAGAGTTTGGAATTCAAAAAACAAAATTATAAAATGTGGCTAAGAACAAAAACAAAAGAAAAGAAACTCAAATTTAAATAAGCAAACCTAATTTAGACCCTAAAGTACTAATACCAACTAATGTGAACCTAAAAAATGTAGATTTGGCACTGACTATACACAAGGAATCAAATAAGAACCCAAAAAAGCTAAATTACATTTCAATCATGCAAGACTTAGACCCAATGTTTAAAGGAGCATAAACCTAAGGATAAAGAATAGTATGAATGCCACATTCTAGAAAAAGAAGGGATTTAGGAGTAATAAGTCAAGTTGAACACCAAAAGAAGTGTTAGTTTTTGATAAGTTCTTTAATTCTCTAAAAGATTGAAGAAAATTTTCATTGCTTTATTTTACTAATAATCTATCCTTTTTAATAGTGAAATCAAATCTATTTATAGGATAAATTAATAACCTTAACCTTAGAAATAAGGACAAACTTTCTAGTAGAAAACAAAAATGTGACATCAAGGAAAACATATATAATAAACTCTTAAAGGAAACAAGTTAAAGAGTTAAACTTAATGGAAAAATTTAGACGACAAAATAAGAAAATAGATCACAGAATTAGAGTTGAGCTAGAAATTAGGTCATTATTGCGGCTAGTTTGATCAAACCAACCTTAATCACTCAAAGTTGATTTTTTTAAAAGTTTGTTTTCCTTCTTTTCTCTTTTTCTTTGTTCTTTTGTTTTTCTTTGCATGAATTTAATGACAAGAAAAGAAAAAGTAGTGTTTGACATTCAAAAAAACAAAAAGTTATAAAATGCAGTTAAGAAGAAGAACAAAGAAAAAAAATTCAAATTAGATAAAAACAAATCTGATTTAAATACTAAAACTATAATGCCAACTAATGTGAACCCCAAGAAACATGACTTAAGGAACCAACATGCATAAGGAATCAAGCGAGAACTGAAGAAAACTAAATTAGATTTTAATCACACATGACCTAAACCCAATGTTTAAAAGAATACATACCTAAGGTATAAAGAAGGATATAGATGTCACACTCTAGAAAGAAAAGGGATTGAGGAATGATAAGTAAGTTTGAATATTATAAGAAGAGTTCTTAGAAGAACCAAAGAAAAAAATTCTCATCTTTTTATTTTACTAATGATTTATGCCTTCTTTAACAATGAAATCAAGTTTATTTATGAGTTAAATTAAGAGTTCTAACCCTTAAGATAAGGACAAATTTCCATAATAAACTGACAATGAAGTTGATAAACAACCGATTAGGCAACTTGCCCTAAGAACCCTTAAATCAATTTGTTATGTACGCATCAGAAAGTTAGGAAACAAGTTGGGTTGATTAGATCAAAACCCTAAGGAAACTAAATCCTAAAAGCCCTAATCTTAAGATGCCACCAAGGTTGATCACTCCTTTGATAAGTCAAAACAATGTATTCTTCTAAAAACACAAGAATGCAAAGCAAAGCTTGCTCAGGATACCTCAATCTTATTGATTCCTATTTTACATAGTTGTAACCTTTATATAGGCATATAAATATTACAATCCTATGAGGAAAAGGTGTTCTTTACATATCTATATAGGAAATTTGCCATCATATACGAATCCTTAAAAAGACTAATGACAATTAAGCATAAAAGTCAAAGTAAAAACCCTAACTAATGTATCAAAACTCAACTAAACCTATAAGCCCAAATAAACCCAAGTAGTTAAGCCTTTTTACATGTAATTCGACCTTAACTTAAAACATGTGGACAAGCCATGTAGACATGTGTAAATCTAACATAACTTAACGTGTGGACAAGCCTCTCCTTAGCTTGGTCATGTAGCTTGGACTTATATCATGGGTTATATGACTTGTTCATCATCTTACACATAAAGATAAATGATTATCATTTGTGTAACATTGGAAACTATTAAAACAAATTTAGAATCATCTAGTGTAGCCTTTTTGTCATGCATCTCCATGATTAAGCCTTGCAAAGCCACTTTCATCCTTTTTGTCATTACTCTGGTCATTGGATCATCAATTCCTTACAAAGGCTCTTAGGAATACTTGCTTTGTTGCACTTGAACAACATCATGTTCTTCATGAAAATTTACTCTTATTTTTTAGGAGTTATTATCAAAATCCTTACAATCACTTATTAGAAAAACCATTTGATGTACTTCTACAATTAATTAAGTCTTATTTCCCACATCAAGATATGCTTTGCTGCCCTTTAAGTTTGAATTAACTTCTTTAGCCCATATTTCTATAATCAATCTACTTAGTGTTTCATTAATCCTTTTAGCTCTTAAATATGTCAATGGCCCTTCTTAAATGCTTAATGGATCCTTAAAAGTCCTTCATGCATCGACTTCTCCATGAATCTCTTCAGCAATTGATCTCGATTCACTTTTCTCTAGGTATTAAATGGTTTATTTCTAAATAATAACAGTGTCTCTTCATTTATTTCTAACCCAACTTCTTTCATTGTAAAAACTCATTCACATAAAATAATTTTGTAAATAACTTTTATATCTACACCTAACATTGCATTCCTTGCAACAAATATGTCTATACACATTGAGTACACTTAATCCATTAAATTCCATCAAACAAATGAGTCATTGATCTTAATAAGCTTTTCTTATAGGTAATGAATGATTCAATTCTTGAACAAGGAGACTATCTCTTCTTTTTTCGTGAACAGGGATTATCCTTTTGTTGCAAGGACTCTTTCAAACAAAATTATCTTGTAATTAACTTTTTCATTTACACCAAACATTATATTCATTGTAATAAACACGTTTGTACTCCTTTATTTATATCAATCCATTAAATTCCATTAAAAGTAAAAGCCATTGATTTTAACTAGCATTTTTTTATGGGTATTGGGTTCAATAACTTTTCATTTTTCACTACTAAAGCTTCTCCTTTCATTGTAAGGATTCATTCACACAAAATTATCTTTTAATTAACTTTGTGGCAATTTCAATCATTATATTCATTGCATCATGCATCTTTGGTACCTTAAATCTTTTGAATTCTATCAAACATAGGAGTGATGGTTCAATTATTGAATAATGTGACCATTTTTTCTTTTTGCTACCAAGTAACCTAGATATTAAATTTTGTATCTAGAACAAAATTATATTTATTATAACAAACATTTTCATGCACCTTTAGTACTTTGAATCCATTAAATTCTATCAAGAAAAAAAAATTATTGATCATGATTAGCTTTTCCCATAGATAATAAATAGTTTAATTCTTGAATAATAAGACCATCATTTTATTTTTGGATAATAATACTTCTCCTTTTTTTTTTTTTTTTTTGCAAGCACTCATTCACACAAAATGATCTTATAATTAACTTTTGTGCCAACAACAAACATTATATTCATTATAATAAACACTTTTGCACACTTTTGGTGCTCTAAATCTATTGAATTCTATCAAACAAAGGTATGATTAATCTTAATTAGATTTTCTTATATGTATTGACTATTTCAATTCTTGAATAATGAAATTGTCTCTTCATTTCTAGCAAAGTTTCTTCCTTCATTGCAAGGACTAATTTACACAAAATGATGGTGAAATTAACTTTTGTGCCTATATAAAACATTTTATTCATTGGAACAAACATGTTTCTACAACTTTGTTACTTTGAATCCATTGAATTTCATCAAACAAAGGAGTCATTAAACTTGATTGACTATCTTTATAAATATTGAATGGTTTAATTCCCAAACAATGAGGTCATTTCTGCATTTTTCATAACTAGACTTCTCTTGCCATTGCAAGAGCTCATTCACATAAAATTATCTTTTAAGTCTTGAGTTAGATACAAACAATATATTCATCAAAACAAGTATATTTGTATGCCTTTGGAGCTCTAAATCCATTAAATTCTATAAATTATTGAATTCCATTAAACAAAGGATTCATTAATCTTGATTAGCCTCTCATATTAGTATTGAATGGTTCAATTTCTAAGTGATGAGAATGTCATTTCATTTCTTTCTAACAATGTTTCTCCTTTCATTGCAAGAACTCATTAAAACAAAATGGTCTTAAAAATTATTATTGTATATACACCAAACATTATATTCATTGAAACATGTCACCTTTGGTATTCTAAATTCATTGAATTGCATCAAAGAAGGGAGGCATCTTGAAATTAACTTTTGAGTTGACATCAAATATTATTTTCATTGCAACAAGTAAGTCTGAACAACATTCCCTTAATTCATTGAATTCTATCAAAGAATGGCATCCAAACCCAATTTATCATTCTTAAGTCCATTCTTTTTTCTAGAGTGCGATGTTTATATCTTTTTTTTATACTTTTAGTTTATATGCTTTAAACATTTGGTTTAAGGCTTGTGTTTTACATCTATAATCCATATTTTTTAAGTTCTTATTAGTTAGTATCAGAGCTTCACTCTAAATTAGGTTAGATCACTTAATTCTTCAATTTCTTGCCTTGATATTTATTTATTTCTTGTTTAGTTCATTTATTAAGTGCATTACCATTCAAACATGCTATTCTCCCTATATGCAATCTTTCTTGCTTTGTTCATTTATTTAAGTGCATAACCATTAAAAAGCACTATGTTTACTTTCATTTACTATCTTTAAGTGTTATACACATGTTTTTTGTTAGCTATTGAATAATAAAAAAAACAGATCAACTTTGAATGATTGAGTCATAAGCTAAACAAACTTCTTATTTTCCTTCAGTTTAATTCTCCCCCATTAACTTTTATTCTATGAATTTGGTTCATTTAAGATTAATCTTCTTAATTGAGCTTATTTAGTTCCTCAAAAAATTGAGAAGGGAAGTTGAAGTGTTAGTTGGGCTTTTTACATTGACTTTTACGTCTAGCTATCATTAGTTGTAGTCTTTTTAAGAATTCCTAATCAAGGTAGATTTGTATTCCTTAACTAGATTGGTCTCTTATAATTAAGGTTTTTCCTATATAGGTATGTTAAAAAACACCTTTTCCTTATAGGATTGTAATATTTACATGCCTATATAATGGCTATAACTATGTAAAATGGGAATTAATAAGATTAAGGTATTTTCAATAAATTTTACTTTGATTTTTTATGTTCTTAGAAGAATACACTATCTTGACTTATCAAAGGAGTGATCAACCATCGTGGTGTCTTGAGATTAGGGCTTTTAGGACTTAGTTTCCTTAGGGTTCTAATCTAATCAATCCAACTTGTTTCCTAGTTTTCTAGGGTGTGCATAACAAATTGATTCAAGGGTCCTTAGGGCAAGTTATTTAGCGGGTTCTTTATTATTTAGCCTTTGCTTACCTACATGTAATGCACTTATCACATCATGATTGATTTTAAGCCAACAAAAATACTCATGCAATATGTCTAGAGTTTTCTACACACCAAAGTGCCTCATCAACCATCCCTATGAGTTTTCATAATAAGCAACTCACAAATAGAACACATAGGCACACATAATTTATCTCTCTTAGACAAACATTTTTCATGCTTATAAAAATCACCAAATGCAAACTTATCACATGCATTCCATAGTTAGCAAAATTAGAAACATTAGCATACAAGCGCTTTAACAATTCAAAACCAAGTAACTTAGGTTGTAAAAAAGTAACTAATGTGTACCTCCTAGACAATGTATTAACAACAATATTTTCATTTCCATATTTGTACTTGATCACATAAGGAAATGTTTCTATGAAATCCAGCCACTTAATGTGTCTTTAATTAAGCTTACCTTGGGATTTTAAGAACTTTAAGCTCTCATGAATGGTAAATTCCATGGGCCACAAATAATGTTGCCTTGTTTGAAGAGTTTGTACCAATGCATAAAGTTCCTTGTCATAAGTAAGATAATTTGTGACTATCCCACTTTGTCTTTCACTAAAATAAGTAATTGGTTTGGAATCTTGCATCAAAACAGCCCTTATTCCTCTTTTGGATGCATCACATTCCACCTCAAAGGCTTTATCAAACTTAGGCAAGTATAACAAAGTAGCATTAGTAAGCTTTTCTTTCAAAGTATTGAAAGCTTAATTATACACATCATCACACTTAAAAACAACATTCTTTTTAACAAGTTTGTTCAAACTTGTAGCAATTGAATCAAAATCCTTAACAAATCTTTGATGAAAACTTGCTAAACCATGAAAACTTCTAATCTCATTTGCATTCTTAGGTGTCAACCAATCTTACCTTTACCTTCTCCCCATCCACACTAATACCTTGCGAACTAGTAACATAGCCAATAAATACAATGGATTTCACACAAAATATACACTTTTTGGAGATTAACATATAGTCGGTTCTCTCTTAACACACTGAACATAGCATGCAAGTGTTTCATATGTTCATCCAAATTCTTTCAAGTGTTTCCCTATAAAAGCACACAAGACATGATTCATTAATCTCATGAATGTACTAGGTGCATTAGTTAATTCAAAGGGCATTACTATCCCTTCATGCAATCTATATTTAGTTTTAAATGCTATCTTTCATTCGTCTCCCTCTTTCATGCAAATTTGATGGTAGCTATTCTTTAAATCAATTTTTGAAAACACACACGAACCCAACAACTCATCAATCATATTATCTAATCCATGGATAGGATGTCTATACTTTATAGTGAATGAGCATGTCTTAGCCCATGCTTGGATCTTGTTATCTTGGTCATAAAGAAAGATGGAACATGGCATATGTGTGTGGATTGTAAAGCCATCAAGGCTCTCCGTCTTTCATAGGGAGACCTTACAAATTCATTTTGCACCAACTCATCCATATGCCTTTGTATATCCTTAGTTTCTTTGAATTAGCACTATAGATAGGTAGGTTTTGTATGGCAAAACCAGGTATGAAGTCTATTAGATGCTTAATTCCTCTTAAAGAAGGTAATTCATTCAGGAAATAAATTTTCAAACTCTTACAATATTGGAACAACCACACTATGCAAAGAGGAAATAAGGTCATTAGATAAAAAGTAAACATCCTTATACATAAGTAAAGTAGTTGTTGCTTTGTGATCATAACACTCTTAACCTCACCATTCCTAGCAGGCACACTTATCCTTTTACTTTTCTCTCCTTTTTTGCACACATTTTTCTCTAGCTTTTCTCTTGGCTTCACCCTTACTTGAACTTTTTCCCTTAGCCTTACCCTCTCTCCTTTGCTTTGACTTCTTACTCTCTTTCTTTTCTTTTTCCTCTTGTTCTCTTATTTTTCACTCTCTTGTTATCTTAATCTAATCTTTGTATGCTTTTGAGAGGAGTTGATACAATAGTCTAACTATTAATTACAAAAGAGTATATGTTCTTGTGGCCATCATGAGTAACCTTTAATCAAATTGCCATGGTCGACCAAGAAGTATAAGACTAACACAGTGCCACATCGTAAAGAACCTCATCTTTATAATTACCAATAGAAAAGACAACTACAACTTGCTTGGTTACTCTAATTTCTCCACAATCACCATTGCAACTTATAATGCTTACGATGCTTGAAGGTATCTAGATTTAGCTTTTCTACTAACTAAGTATTAGCAACATTGGTATAACTTTCACTACTAATAATTATGCTACATACCTTGTTTTTAGCATGACATCTTGTATGGAAAATATGCTCATGTTGTTCCTTGTCATTATCTCCTTGTAATAATCCTCTGCACTCATAGACCCTCAAACCAACCCTTGCAACTTTCTATGCAAGTCTCTATAGCAGTGGCTAAATATAAATCTCTTGCACATTCCTAATTTCATCTCTTCCTGATACGAATTGGCTTCTCACCATTCCTTCCCTTATTTATCACCAATTGGTCTTGACAAATACCTGCATAATCTTGAATTCTATAGTTGTAAAGTTCTTGACTTCTCCTTAGGATCTACTAGTTTTTGATACTGAGGGGGGGTGAATCAGTATCACCATAATTCGTAATTTGCAAGTAAGTGAACAACTTCAACCTCTTCTTAAAAGCGAACTCTTTCTCAGACTTAACTAAGGTAGATCTATTACTACCTACTAATCACAATAGTTCATAAAGTCACCTTTCAGACACCTTGCCTAATAGACAATTCGAATGTTCTTGTTTAGGTCTTCGTTAGGTTATGGGTTGGCTGATACTTTAGCTGCATTCATAACTCAATTAAAATCACAAAACGTAAAGCAAATTAAGAACACATGAGATTTATGTGGTTCCGTCAACGTGACGTACATCCACGATGGTAGGGACTCTCCCTTATTGATATTATCCACTATACTTGAGAATTCCAGTTAAAATGGATGTCTTAATCCTTTGCTCCTTTCAATATTGCAATTATTAAGCAAGTACAATACAAAGTGTGTCACTTACTGTGTCTACCCTTCTTTTAGCTTGTCATGCTTCTGTTGAAATGAAAGGCTATTCCACTACCATTTAAAAGTTTATCACAACGCTCTCTAGCCTCTCTTGAAGAAATCTGAAAATACATTGAGTTCCTTCTGATGCTTCACCGAATTTCTTCTCTACGTTGTTTCACACAACTCCTGCTTTCACTATCTCACGATCTCACTCGTCTCAGATATTCTCCCTTTTTTACTGATCACTGTTCATTGGTCATCCACTCTCTGTTCTAGCCGTTGGGTTTCTCTCTCCTTTGGCCGGTGGTGTGCTTTGTCATTGGCCATTGGGTTCCTTTTTCTCTCCTTCCCGTCGACTTTTCTGCTTCGGCAGTTAGGTTTCTCTTTCTCTCCTTCCCGTCGACTCCTCTGGTCTAGTCGTCGAGTTTCTCTCTCTCTCTCTCCATCCCATTGACTCCTTTGGTTTGGCCGTCGGGTTTCTCTCTCTCCCCTTCTCGTCGACTCCTCTGGTCTGGCCGTTGGCTTTCTCTCCCCTTTTGCCGATTTGCTCTGATTTGCTCAATTTCTGACCTGCCTCTTTCTCCGAATCGGGTTTTCTCTCTCCCTTTTTCACTTGACCGTACAATTTACCATTTTTGCTCCCTTGGTTGAACAGTTTCTCTTGTGTTTTCTGATCACTCTTTGTGTTTATGCCGCTCACCCTCTCTTCTTTTCTGATGACAACTTTCCATGTTCTCTTTTATCTTCGATGGCAGCTTTCTGTTTTCTCTCTTATCTCCAACAATGGTTTGCAGGTTATTGTGCTCTCTTATGTTGGCCTTTATATACTCCTTCATAAAACCCTAATAGGGTGAATTTACTGTCTTGCCCTCCATATGGCTTTTACCTTTTTGCCTTTCCATGTGGATTTACTTTCTTGCACACTAAAACCTAGTTGATAACAATTACAACCCATACAAGGCTATGGGAATAACAATCTCTCCCATTGTAATTGTTGGCAGCACTCATAATAAAAGCTGCTATGTAGTAGTTTCAACTCCCCCTAACTATGCACTCTCCCTTTCTTAACAGCTCTCCTTGCACTATTGCTTCTTTCCCTCTTTGCCAACAAATTTCAAATCTGAAAAACTCGTAAAGTAGAGATGGAGGATTCACCTGAACTTTAGGCTAGATGAGGCATTTGCACAAACAGACTCAATCTGTGCTTTTCAAACAGCTTTGTGGATAGAGGTTTAGTTAGAATATCTGAAATTTGATCTTTGGTGTCAACATACTCCAACTGAATTATACCCTGTTCCACTTGATCTTTGAATAAGTGATATCGGATATCAATATGCTAGCTCCTCGAATGTTGAACCGGATTCTTGCTGAGATCAATAGCGCTTTGATTATCACAAAGTATACTCACTGGTAACTTTACTTCAACACGCAAGTCTACTAATTATTTTAGCATCCATATCACCTATTGTTGTTCCCACAACCTTGTATGGGTTGTAATTATTGTCAACTAGGTTGATGTGTGCAAGTAAATTGAAGCCACATGGAAGGGCAAAAAGGTAAAATCACACGGAAGGGCAAGAAAGTAAATTCACCACGTAAGCCTTATTAGGGCTTCATGGAGTAGAGTATATAATGGTCTTGGAAGACAAAGAACAGGGCGTCGACAATATTGAGCATTTAGCAAAACCTAGACAATCGACCAACCAAAGAGAACACCAAACCCTACACAAAAGAACACCACTGGCAAAAGAAAAGAGCAGCTGTCGGATGAAGAGAGAGAAGTCCAAAGACGAGAGAGACCGTTGGTAGAAAAAGAAAAGAGGTGACGACCGGGCTGAACGGAGACCACCGGGAAAGGAGAGAAGACGGCCAAAATACCGTCGGCAGTAAAAAGAGAGAAAAACCGAGAAATGCTTGAAAGAGAAAAATGCTAGAACAGGGGGTCGAAATGGAGTGTAGCTAAAATGAACAGTGAAGCTGTGCAGCAAAATTGTAAGGGAGACTAGATTTGAACTAGAACAGGAGAGAGGAGACCAGATCGGGAACGAGTGAGAGAGATCTTGCGGCTAGACGTTGGAAGAGAGAGAAACAAACGGTCAAAAAAATAAAGAAACCGGTCGATGGGAGAGAAAATCAAGAACGACCGAAGAAGGCTGGACGGTAGGACGAAGAAAAACAGACCACCGACAAAATATGGAGGAAATCTGGCCAAGTGGGTGAACAGAAAAGAGAAATCTGGTGAAGGGAGAGAAATCCGGCGATAAGAGAGAAATTCAGCATAAGAGCGAGAAATCCAGCTAGACAGCAAGAGAGAGAGAAATGGATAGGCAAGCTGTAAGATAGTGAGATCATGAGATAAGGAGACAGGTGAGACCATAAGACGGTGAAAGCAGGAATTGTGTGATATAACGTAAAGAAGGAATTTAGTGAAGCATTGAACTCAACATATTTCCAGACTTCTTCAAGAGAGGTTAAAAAGTGTTGCGGTGAACTTCTAAGCGGTAGTGGAGCAGCCTTTCAATTCAACAGAGGCAAGACAAGCTAAAAGAAGAGTAGACACAGTAAGTGACACTCTTTGTATTGTACTTACTTAGTAATTGTAATAGTGAAAGGAGCAGAGAATTAAAGATATCCATTGTAACCTGTATTTACAAGTATAGTGGATAGTCTCTGTAAGGGAGAGTCCCTACCACCATGGATGTATGTCATGTTGATAGAACAATATAAATCTCGTGTGTCCTTAATTTGCTTTACGTTCTGTGTTTTGAATTGAGTTGTGAACATAGCTAAAGTATTAGCCAACCCATAACCTAACGAAGACCTAAACAAGAACATCTGAATTGTCTGTTAAGCAAGGTGTCTGAAAGGTGACTTTGGGGACTATTGTGATTAGTAGGTAACAATAGATCCACCTTAGTCAAGTCTGAGAAAGAGTTCGCTTTTAAAAAGAGGTTGAAGTTGTTCACTTACTTACAAATTATGAATGGTGGTGATATTGATTCACCCCCCTCTCAGTATCATAAACTAGTAAATCCTAGGGAGAAGTCAGGAACTTCAATTGGTAGCAAAGCATAGGTTCACCAATTTGAAGCTTAATAGCTTGGTGTACTAGTTTAAAGGGATCTAGAAGTTTGACTTGTTCAGCATACTGAGAAATGGAAGCCGGTACTAACATTAGCACCACTTATAGTAAGAAGGTTCCAATGCTCAATGGAACCAACTACCATATGTAGAGAGCAAGAATGCAAGTGGTATTTGCAACCATGGGCATGAACGTGGTGAAATGTGTACATGAAGGTAAAGACCCAACCCCAGAGGAGTTAAGGTAGTTTAAGATAAATGGCAAGGCCTCAAACGTCATCATTTCAGCATTGACAAATGATGAGTATACTAAAGTGATGGACTGTAAATTTGCCAAGGAGATATGGGACAAATTACAAAAAATCTATGAAGGTGATGGCAGAATGAAGGAGGTTAAGCTTCAAATGTTCAAGGATAGATATGAATCTCTTAGAATGCAGAAAAATGAGATAGTCCAAGAGTTCTTCACCAGGATTATTGATGTTGTAAATGACCTTAGAAGTCATGGGAAGAACAAGAAGGACTCATCAATTGTGAAGAAAATTATGAGAATTCTGCTTGAGAGGTTTGCCCCAAAGGTAGCAACCATAAAGGTGAGTAGAGATCTCAATTCTATGTCTTTGCATGATCTCTAGTGTAATCTCATTGCATATGAGATGAGGATAAAGTCAACTAAAAGCTCTGCAATAGCGAAGGTATCAAAGGAGGTAGCTTTCAAAGCTATAAAGCACTTAAAGATAAAAGAAGAAGAAGAATCATCCAATGATGATGATGTTGACGATGATGATGATGAGGAGGAGGAGGAGGAAGAAAGTGAAGCTGAAGTATTGGCTTATTTCACAAGGAAATTCAAAAAGGAGTCTAAGAAGGGAAAATGAGAGTTGTCCTTAAGATGTTATCATTATGGGCAGATTGGACACTTTGCTTCTTAATGCAAAGTGCAAATTGATGATGAAGATGAGTATGGTGATGATAAGCAAAATTCAAGATAGAGAAGATCATCATTCCAATCAAAGAAGTCTAGTAAGAAGAGTGCCAACCGACAGAGGAAGAAGAGAGGCTCATTCAAGAGTTATGTGTGTCAGGCAAAAGAAGTTGATGAGGAGGACTCATTAGATCAGTATATCTTTATGGCATCAGCACAAGGTGGAAACTCAACCTTTGAGGAGGAAGAAGAGGATGAAGAAGAGCCAGATCTTGAAACTGAGCTGAAAGCAGCTTCAAAAGAGATAATTAGAAGGGGCAGAACTATAAAAAGGTTAGAGGCTTATATAAAACAAGTTGATGCAAATTCTGAGGAAGTTGAAAGTCAAAATGATGAAATAAAGGCTAAACGTATTGACTTGAAGAGACGATTTGAAGAACATATCAAAATATGTGAAGACCTTACAATAGAGCTTGGCTCAAGGACTTCAACAATTGAAGAAATGGAGATAAAGTTATTAAGACTTCAGCAACAACTCAAAAAGAGTGAGAAAAACTTGCAGATGTTTGAAGTGGTAGAGAAACAAGCTCTGCAAGAGAAAAGAAGAATGAAACTTTGCCACAGAAGTTGAAAGAGAAGGCTGTGACTCAGGTGAAGATAACTAAAGAAGAGAAGACAGTTATCAAACCAAAGCCAAAGCCAAAAATGATGTATGTGGTTAAAGAGTAGCAGCCCATAGCTACTACGTCTCAAAAAGAAAATAAAGTTAGCCAGCAAAGGGCTATGACTGAATAGAAGAAGGAGAAAAAGGTGACTAAAATGAAAGTCACACAAGCCAAGAAGCCAGCTATATTGCCTACACAGCAAGTGATGAACAGAAGAAGACAAGCTGTGATCAGACCCAAGAAGAGGCAGTTTCAAGGTCATTGCCTTTATTATGGAGTTGGGGGTCATAAGGCAATTAACTAGTGGTGGAGAAGGCCAATATATGTCTCCAACTTGAGAAGATACGATGCTTCATACAGGGGGAGACAATATAGAATCCAGAAGAGAACACCTGTCGTGAGTTCTTGTACATACTATAAAAGGCAAGGACATACTGACAAGTATTGTTGGTGGAGGCCCAAAACAGTGATTTCAAAGAATAAGTTTGCTATATTGGTAGACTTGGAGCAGTGTGAATGGTGTAGGCAGGATGGCTATAACGCCAAGAGATGCATATCACTTCTCCCTGAGCAAGAAAAGGCACTCGATGTCATAGTAAAGACAAGTGGTGTAGTCAAAGTTGTGAAAAAGGAGAAAGCTATCTTCCAACCAATTCAGAAGAAGGAATACAGAGCAAAAAGGGAGGTAGTTAATATAGCTAAAATTGCACTAAAGGCTGATTGCAAAGATAAGCAGTGGATCCTTGATAGTGGATGCACTTCGCACATGATGGGAGATAAGAGTAAATTGTCAAAGCTAAACAAATCAACAGAAGGTAGAGTCAAGTTTGGCAATGATGATTCACTCAACATCAATGGTTAGGGGTTAGTATATATTGGAAAAGGAAAGTTGGAAAATGTTCTGCATATTGAAGGACTTAGATATAATCTAGCATCTATCAGCCAATTATGCAATGATGACCATAAAGTGATATTCACAAAAATAGGTTGCCAAGTAAAAAGTAAAGAAGGCAATACTGTTGCAGCCAGGAAGGGAACAACTAAAAATTTATATGTGATTAATGAGGACAAGACAAGCAGCTATTTACTCACCAAAGAAGAAGAAAATCAACTCTGGCATAGGGGGCTGGGACACTTATCATAGAAGAACATGAGGAAGCTGACCACTACTTATGCAATTAGAGACATTCCCAACCTCAGGAGAGAGAGAGAGTATTAGCATGCTCTAAAGGAAACATGCCAAAAAGCAATACAAGACCAAAGAGTTCAATTCTGAAGCAGTGCTTGACATTGTGCATATTGATTTTAAGGCGTTCATGGAGATATGCTAATTTTAAGGCGTGCACTAAGCATTCAACTTAAGGATGATAATGATGAGGAGCAACGTGAGCATACTTTCCATACAAAATGCCACGTTAAGGACAAGGTATGTAGCATAACTATTGATAATGGATCTAATAAAGAACCTGCTAGGCAACTTCCCTAGGAGCCCTTGAATCAATTTGTTATTCACACTCTAGAAAGTTAGGAAACAAGTTGGGTTGATCAGATCAGAACCCTAAGGAAACTAAGTCCTTTAAACCCCAATATTTAGATGTCACAAAGGTCGATCGCTCCTTTGATAAGTCAAGACAATATATAACCTAAGAATACAAAAAGGCAAAGCAAAGTTTGCTGAAAATACCCCAATCTTATTAATTCCATTTTACATAGTTGTAGTCTTTATATAGGCATGTAGATATTAGAATCCTATGAGGAAAAGGTATTTCTTAACATGCCTATATAGGAAAAACCTTAATTACAAAAGATCCCTTTAATTAAGGAATACAAATCTACTTTGATTCGGAATCCTAAGAAATACAAATTTTCCTTGATTAGGAATTCTTAAAAAGACTACAACTAATAACTAGGTATAAAAGTCAAAGTAAAACCCTAACTAATGTATGAAGACTCAATTAAACTTACAAGCCCAAATATACCTAAGACATTAAGCCTTTTCTACATGTAATTTAGCCTTACTTAAAATCCAGCAACCCAAAACAAAATCAGGCCCATTAATATAACTTACCATCCAAATCTAGCCTTTCATTAATTTGGTCATGTAGCTTGGACTTATATCATGGGCTTTAAGTTTTGTTCTTCATGTTATAAATTTGGTCCATCATCTTGCACATAAATATAAGCAATTATCCTTAGTGTAGCATTGAAAAATTTCAAAACAACCTCAGAATGTTGTAAAATACCCTCTTTGTCATACAACTCCATGATTAAGCCTTGTAAAGCCTCTTTCATCCTCTTTGTCTTTGTCCTAGTCATTGGACCGCTAATTCCTTGCAAAGGATCTTGGGAATACTTACTTTGTTGCACTTAAACAACACCTTGTTCTCCATCAAGATCTTGTACTAATGTTGTTGATACTTTGTTAGTAGATATGTTAAACCTAGATACCTTCAAGCATCTTAAGTTGTCTTTGCTGCAATGGTTGAATGATTGTGGGAATATTAGAGTAACCAAGCAAGATTTAGGTGCCTTTTTTATTAGCAATTACAAGGATAAGGTTCTTTTTGATGTGGTATTAATGCATGCTAGTCATATACTTCTTGGCCAATCATGGCAATTTGATAAGAAGGTTACACATAATGACCACAAGAATTTTTGTAATTAATAATCAAATTGTTGTATTATATCTTAAACCTGTTGAATATGAAGATCAAATTAAGATAGCAAGAGAATGAAAAATGAAAAGAGAATAGATGGGAGAACAAGAGGAAAAAAAAAAAAGAAGAGTGAGTGGTCAAAGGAAAAGGGAGAAAGTGAGGTTGAGGGGAAAAATTCAAGTGAAAGGTGTGAGGCTAAGAGAAAAGCCAAAGAGAAAAGTGTGCAAAAGGGAGAGAAAAGTAAGAGGCTAAGTGTGTTTGTTAGGAAAGGTGAGGTCAAGAGTGCACACTGATCATAAGGTAGCAATGACTTATACTTAAGTACAAGGATATTTATTTTTTGTTTAATGACCTTAATCCCTTTTTACCTAGTGTGGTGGTTCTATTATTATAGGAGTTTAAAGATTTATTTTTTGAAGAGATTCTTCATGGATTATCTCTTTTATGAGGAACTAAGCAGCAAATAGACTTCATACTTGGAACTAGCATACCAAACTAAATTGCCCTATGAGTTCATTGTAATCATAAGAGTTTAAAGTTCATAAAATCCCAAGGTAAGTTTAATAAAAGACATGCTAAGTGTATGGAGTTCATAGAAACCTTTCCATATATGATCAAGTATAAACATAGAAAGGAAAACACTGTTACTAATGCATTGCCTAGGAGGTATGTTACTTAGTTTTTGAATTACTTAAGAGCATATATGCTAATGATTTTGATTTTGGCCAAGTATGGAATGCATATGATAAGTGTGCGTATGGTAATTTTTATAGGCATAAAGGATTTTTATTTAAGAGAGATCAATTATGTATGTCTATTTTTTCTATTCGTGAGTTCTTTGTTAGGGAAACTGACAAGGATGGTTTGATGAGGCATTTTGGTATACATAAGACTTTGGATATATTGCATATTTATTGGCATAATATGAAGCATGATGTACAATCTATTTGAGATAATTGCATTTTATGTAGGTATGCTGATGTGGAAAACCTTAAAAAGACATGGCTTAGGGACCCAACACACATAAGGAATCAAAGAACAACCAGGAAAGTTAAACCAGAGTTTAATAACACAAACCCTAGACCCAACATTTGAAGGAACATGAACCTAGGGTATTTTAAGAAGGATATGGACACACATAGGCAATTAAAAGCCTTGTCTTGGTCATTACCCCACCTAAAACTCATGTTCTTTTTGATAAGCTGAGTGAGTGGTGCAGCAATGGTGCTAAAGTCCTTAACAAAGCATCTATAGAAACTAGCTAGACCATGAAAGCTACGCACATCACTAATTGACTTAGGTGTAGGCCAGTCTCGAATTGCCTTAACTTTTTCCTCGTCAACCTTAACACCTTTAGCACTGACAACATAGCCAAGAAATGTGATTAGATTAGTACATAAGGAACATTGATGTAAGTTAGCATACAATTTCTCAAAACGTAAAACACTTATAATAAAACATAAATGATCAAGATGCTTTTCTAGGGTTTTACTATAGACCAAAATATCATCAAAATACACAACTACAAATTTACCAATGAATGGATGCAAAACATGATTCATTAGTCACAAAAAAGTGCTTGGTGCATTAGTGAGACCAAATGGCATAACAAGCCATTCATACAAATTATACTTAGTTTTGAAAGTTGTTTTCCACTCGTCTCCCTCTCTCATCCTAATCTGATGATATCCACTTTTCAAATCAATCTTAGAAAAGACACATAAACCATGCAATTTATCCAACATGTGATCTAATCTAGGTATGGGGTGACAATACTTTACAGTGATTTTGTTGATTACTAACAATCAACACATATCCTCCATGTCCCATCTTTTTTGGGTATAAGTAGGATAGGAATAGCACATGGACTCATGCTTTCCCTCACATATTCTTTGGAAATAAGCTCCTCAACTTGCCTTTAAAGCTCCCTTGTCTCCTTAGGATTACTCTTATATGCTGGCCAGTTAGGGATGGATGCACCTAGGATGAAATCAATTTGATGCTTAATTCCTCTATTACGTGGCAATCACCTTGGGACATCATTAGGGAATATGCCTTCAAATTCTTGCAATAAAGCAACAACAACACTAAGAAAAGATGGGTCAAACTTGTTAGTGTTAAAATAAGCCTCCTTGTACAAAGTACGATCATAAGTTGTTTGGCATAGAATGCTATTTTGACATCACTTTCTTTTACACAAAGACTTTCTCTTTTTTTCTCTTTCTCTTGTGTCCTTATGTTTTCTCCTCTCTTTTCTCTTTTATCAATCTCTCTTTTCTGTTCACTCTCATTTTTAACCCTTGATTGATCCTTGTAAGCTTGTTGAGATGATAATGGTACAAGAGTGACAGGTTTTTCATTCATTACAAAGGAATATCGATTCTTGAAGCCATCATGCATAACTCGCCTACCAAATTGCCATGGTCTTCCTAATAGAATATGGCCTACATGCATAGGTACAACATCACATAAAACTTCATCATGGCACCTTCCAATAGAAAATGATATGAGCACTTGCTTATTTACCTTGACTTCACCACTTTCATTCAACCATTGAAGCTTATATGTCCTAGGATGCTTTATAGTAGGTAAATCTAGCTTCTTAACCATAGTTGTGCTAGCAACATTAGTGCAACTCCCACCATCAATAATCATACTACATACCTTATCTTTGATGAGACACCTTATCTGAAAGATGTTATCTCATTGCACCTCATTTTCTTCCTTTACTTGCACATTCAATTCTTGCCTTGTAACGAGAGCTACTCCATTAACTGGATACTCCTTTCCATCACTTTCACCCTCTAATGATGGCACAGAATCATCATCTTATTCACTTTCAGTTTTGACATCACTATTACTTCTCAAGATCATTGCATGATTTTTTAGACATTGAGATGCAATGTGACCCTTGCCCAAATACTTAAATCATTTAACATCTCTATTTCTACATAATTGGGGTTCAAAATTACCTGTCTCCTTGCTAGAATCCATATTCTTATACTTGGGTAGCTCGGTTTTGGACTTGTAATTGGCCATCTTGTCCCTTTTACTCCAATTTGGCTTCTAAGATGAGGTAGAACCCGAATTCTACCCAAACCATATGGAGCCCTTTCATTTAAGTTGCCTTTTAACTTTCATTGCCATATGCACCATGTCTTCTAATTCCACATAATGTTGCAATTCAACCACGTTTGTTATGTCCCTATTTAGCCATTGCAGAAATTGAGCCATGGTTACCTCTCTATTTTCTTTTACATTTGCCCTAATCATGGTCTTAAAGTGGGAAGGATAACATATTTGTTATTGACAGTTTTAGGGAAATAGATCATTTTGTTACATGTTCTAAAATTAATGACGCAACACATATTGCTAAGTTGTTCTTTAAAGAAGTGGTGCATTTGCATGGATTGCCAAGAACCATTGTTAGCAATAAGGAATGATGAGAGCCATAGAGATGATGGGTGGAAGGCTTTAATGGATGCAAGAACATGAGTTAGAGCTTCAATGGATACAAGAGGTCCATCGCATATTCCAGAAGGTCCAATAACATGAGCTAGAGCTTCAATAGATGTAAGAGGTCCATTGCACATTCTAGAAGACCCAACAAGGTGAGCTAAAGCTTCAATGGATGCAAGAGGTCCATCACACATTTCAGAAGGCCCAATAACATAAATTAGAGCATTAATGGATGCAAGAGGTCCATTGCATATTCCAAAAGGCCCAATAATACGAGCTAAAGCCAAAACGATTGTAGAAGCATTAAATAGGCTGATTAAGGACATTCAGGCCAGCCAAGCTTCAAATAGTGAAAATTCATGTTTGATAAAGAGTCAAAGCCTAACTAATATAATTAGAATACTTAATGGGTTAGATTAAGTAATAGCATTCACTCCTAAATAGGAGTTTATTATTTGCGTTGGAATTTGTCCATATTTAGGAATTCCTCCAAAATAAGGATTTATCCCAAGTAGGAATTTGTGCCTCTTTAGGATTGCTATCTTAGCCGATAAATAGGCACCCCTTGTAAGCTCTGGAAAATCAAACAACTTTGAGGACTAAAGAACTTATCAAGAGGTACTTCTTCTTGTGGCATTCTAATCGACTTATCACTCCCAATTCCATTCTTTTCTGGAGTGTGGCATCCATATCCTTCTTAAATACCCTAGGTTCATGTTCCTTTGTCTAGGGTTTATGTTATTAAATTCTAGTTTTTCTTTCTTGGTTGTTTTATAATTTCTTATATGCATTGGGTCCCTAAGCCACATCTTTTTGGGGTTTTCTGCATCAAATGGTAAGTTCTTAAGTCATTTTTGGCACCCTTCATGGAATAAATTAGGAACTAAACTCTTATTTTCTATTGTTGCACATCCTTAAACAGATGGACAAACTAAAATAGTTAATAGGACATTTATTACTTTCTTATGTGTTATTATTCAAAAGAATTTAAGGCAATGGGAAAAATATTTGTTGCATTTTGAGTTTTCTTATAATAGATTTTTTCATTCTATTACTTCCTTGTCACCATTCAAAATTGCTTATGATTCTAATCATTTAACTTCTTTGGATATTTTATCTTTGCCTAATAATAAATGTGTTAATATTAATGGTAAGAAAAACATAATGAAGGATTTATATGTTAGGACTCGAGCTAACATTGAAAGGAAGAATGAACAATATGCTAATTAAGTTAATCAGGGGCGTGTGAAGATTCTTTTTGAACTTGGTGATTGGGTGTGAGTGCATATAGGGAAGGAACAGACCTTTCCATGTCTTGAAATGGATTAATCACAATGCCTACAAGCTAGATTTACCAATCAACTATAGCAATGCTAGTACTACTTTTAATGTTGCTCGCTTATCTTTTTTTGATGTAGGTGATTTATGGATGAATGCTTTCAAAGAGTAGGGGCAAGATGTAGAACAAGGTGTTGATCAAGTGCAACAAAGCAAGTATTACCAAGATGCTTTGCAAGGAATTAGTGATACAATGACTAGGGTAAGGACAAAGAAGATGAAATAGGTTTTACAAGACCTAATCGTAAAGATGCATGACAAGGAGGTTGCTTTAGAAGTTTCTAAGTCTATCTTAAAAGCTTTCAATACTACACCAAGAATGCTTGTTTATCTTCATATACAAGATGATGAACAAGGCCTACTTAAAGAACAGAGATTAGAGTCCATGATATAAGTCCAAGCCACATTACAAAGCTAAAGAAAGGCTCAATCTGAATGCTTAATTGTATTATAGGACATGTTTTTGTTTTGGGTTTCTACATTTTAAGTTAAAGTCAAATATACATGTAAAATGGCTTAACTTCTTGGGTTTATTTAGGCTTATAGGTCATTTGAATTTCGATACAGTAGTTAGGGGTTTTACTTTGACTTTTTATGCCTAGCTTCATTTGTTATAGTGTTTTTAACGATTCCTTATAGGATTATGATATTTACATGTCTATATAAAAGTTACAACTATGTAACATGGGAATTAATAAGATTAAGGTATTTTCAACAAACTTTTCTTTGCTTTCTTATGTTCTTGTAAGAATACATTGTCTTGACTTATTAAAGGAGTAATCAAACATTATAGCATCTTAAAATTAGGACTTTTAGGACTTAGTTTCCTTAGGATTCTGATCTAATCAGTCACACTTGTTTTCTAGCTTTTTGGGGTGTGCAAAACAATTTGATTTAAGGATTCATAGGGCAACTCACCTAGCAAGTTCTTTATAAGTTATTTAGATTTCAGCCATTATCCCTTGAACTTATTAGCTAGCACCAAAGGAAATATGAGTTTTTACACTTAAGGATGGTGCAAGTGGTAGTTATACTAGCTACAGATTGGAACTTAATAATTCTATTATTCTCTATCTTAAAGATAAGAGACATAACAAATTTCATGATTCCTTATTAGGAATTGTTGAGTCATGCTTCAGTGATAAACTAGTTTATTTTTCATGTTATATCAATATTTCTTTAACTAACCCAAATTTGATTCATGCACTCTTAATATAAAAACAGAAAGATTTAACATGATGTTTGAGTCAGAAAACTTAATTCTGATTTGCAGAATCCACTACAAGGTTATGAATACTACCTTGTCAAGTGTGAATGAAATTCCAAGTCACTTATTTATCCACAAAGGGTTAATTTCTTATTCCTCACTAATAGGGCCCTAGAACTAATGAGAACCATAGAGATGATGGATGGAAGGCTTCATTGCACATTCCAGAAGGCCTAATAACATGAGCTAGAGTCAAAAGATTGAAGAAGCACTAAATGGGCTGATTGAGGACAACCAGGCCAACCAAACATCAAATGGTGCGAATTTACGTTTGATAAAGAGTCCAAGCCTAATTAATATAATTGGAATTCTTAATGGTTAGACTAAGTAATAGCATTCATCCTAAATAGGAGTTTATTGTTTATGTTGGAATTTGTCTATAGTTAGGAATGCCTCCAAAATAAGGATTTGTCCTAAGTAGGAATTTGTGCTTCTTTAGGATTGTTATCTTAGCTTATAAATAGGCACCCCTTATAAGCTTTGAGTCAGACAACTTTGAGTGAAATAAAAAGCAAGGGTTTTTCTCCCTCAGTTCTTTTAAGGACTAAAGAACTTATCAAGAGGTACTTCTTCTTATGGTATTTCAATCGACTTATCACTCTCAATTCCTTTCTTTTTTAGAGTGTGGCATCCATATCCTTCTTAAATATCCTAGGTTCATGTTCCTTCGAATGGTGGGTTTAGGGTTTGTGTTATTAAACTCTAGTTTAGCTTTCTTGGTTGTTCTTTGATTCCTTATATGTGTTAGGTTCCTAAGCCACATCTTTTTAGGGTTTTTTTTTGCATCAATTGGTATCAGAGCCTAGTTTTAAATCAGGTTGATTCCACTCACTCTTCAAATTTCTACCTTGTGATTTATTTATTTCTATTTATTTATTCTATTATGTGCATTACCATTCAAATGTACAAATCTGCTTGTTTGCAATCCTTCTCTCTTTACTTGTTTGTTTAAGCTCATAAACGTGCTAATTTCAATTCCAATTGTTGTATCTAAGTATTCTACTGTTGTTTTGTGATGAAAAAGAAAAAGAAAAAAAGAAGGAAGAAGAACAAAAGGAAGAGAACATTAAATTCAAGTTATTGATAAGGCTAACAATTTGTTCATATTAGCCACAATAATAATAAAAGTTTTCTTGCTCAATTCCAATTTTACCATATATTTTCCTATTTTGTTACCCCAGTTTATCCTATAGGTTATACAACCCTTGTCCTGATTTTTGTGAGTTTAGTTCATTAAATTCGTTTTCCTTGGTATCCTTTTTTGTTTTTGATTCCTTGTTCTCCTATTTGTTCAATTCTACGCCATTTATCTTATTCTGTTCAAAATCAATACCCTTGATTTACATTGTTTAGTTCTTTACAAAGCATAAAGGGGAAATCTGAGTAGTAAAAAGTAAGAGTGAAATTTCATATAAAGAAAAAGTCATAAAGAGTATAAACATAAAGGAGTGTGACACCATCTTTTGAATAATACACATGAGGGAGTATTCTGTGAGGTATCCTAATTATTTTGTGTAGAAGTAATACTATGACATCCAAAGACAAAGGTGTAGTTCAAGAGGGAGCCAGTGATGTGTCCTTCAAGATCAAAGCTATGCAACAACAATTTGAGCGCATGAATACCATATTTGATGATATAAGGGATAGAATGGAGGAGCAATCTAATACAATAGTAGAGTTACAAAGGAGGCATAGGGAATATAAGGCTCCTAAAGCAAGAAGGCAATTGAGATGTACTTATGACCATGAAGATGATGTAAAAGATGATGAATTTGACGATCAACCTACTATGGTTATAATTATTAATAATAGAAGTGATTGAAGAGAATTTGGGAGATAAGGCACCTATGACCATAATTTAGGTAGTATTAAAATGACAATTCCTCTATTCCAAGGTAAGAATGATCCTAATGCATACCTAGAATGGGAGAAGAAGGTTGAGTTGGTCTTTGATTGCCACAACTATTTTGAGGAGAAAACGATAAAGCTTACTATAGTTGAATTTACTAATTATGGTATTATATGGAGGGATTAACTTGTTTTGACTAAAAGAAGGAATCATGAGCGACCTATTGATACATGGGAAGAGATGAAGGCTATCATGAGGAGGAGGTTTATCCCTAATTACTATTATAGGGAGTTGTACCAAAGGCTGCAAGAGCTCACTTGGGGTACCAAAAGTGTGGAGGACTAGCACAAGGAGATGGAGATGACCATGATTAGGGTGAATGTAGAAGAAGATAGAGAGGCAACCATGGATCGATTTCTACAAGGGCTAAATAGGGACATAGCAAACATGGTTGATGCAACACATAACGCCTTCTAGGAGATCGCCTTCTGCAAAAGACTACATGGATACATATTGGCCACAATTAGATACATAAATCATATGATAGCAATGCACAATATGAGATTAGTTAAAAGACCAAAAAAAGAAAAGAAAAGGAGTAAAAGAAAAGCACAAAACCTAATAGCAGGACTCTTTGTTATGATTCAGGAATTAAGATCTTTTGTAGTAGCCCTGTGTGGGTATCCATTGGGTCTATAGCTATGTTGGTGTCACCAAATCTTGCCCTCACATTTGTTCCTTGCACAATGGCATGGTTTGAACTTAATTCTCAATAGGTATTGCAGATGAAAGAAACCACAATCAAACAATAAACAAATAAAATAAAAACTTCCAAAAACCCAATCACCACCGATTTTGTCATGGTTATGGGACCATGGAATTGTATGCACTATGGGAAGCATGCCTAGAAAAGCATATGATTCTTGATGAGTTTGTCACACCGCAGGGTTTCATGGGATGATTAGCTTTATGTTAGCCATCTTGGCATGAAAATGTGCAACTGTCATGGTTATTTAGGGAGTACCATGCATATTGTATAAAATTCAACATCAATTTCCGCAAATTGCTTCACTAACTAACATATAAAAAAAGAATGGATGCAAGCTACATCATAATTATCCATAGATGGTTAGACAAATAATGGCTAAAATAAGCATTTGGCAAAAATGATAATACATTTCATATAGTTCTTGTTTAGTTAGTTCTTGTCCAAGAGGTTTTGGAAAGTACCTTCTTTGGGCATTTTGCCTTAGCAAATTTTTCAGCAAGTAGAGCCACATCTGTATTAAGTGGAACCTCCTCAAAAGTGCCAAGTATCTACAATTACCAATTACTACATAGCCAAAGAATCGGACCCTGCTAACCACTTTTTACTAAATCATTGTTTCCTCCAATTATAACAAAGCCATCCAATTTCAAGTCTTTGTAAGTAGTTAGTGTAGCATTAACTTACTTAGTTGTGTGTATTAGATTTTTCATCCATCCCAATTGATCCACCTAAGGTGGAAAATAGGAAAAAGTCATAACCAAGTTGCATGGCCTAGTCAAAATTGAAGATCCCAAAATGGAAATGATTAGATATTACCATGCACCTTGATTTTTCGAGATAAACAAAATGTCTAGTGATTTTAAGGGTTTTCTGTGAAATAAACCTTCAAAGCCACCTTTTGGATGAAAAGAATAAACCTGAGAAGTAATGTTCCATTCTCTTTAGAAAAAAATTGGAGAATGGGTCATAATCTTCATTCCAAAAAATCAAGAAGCCTTGAAACATATACTACAAGGCATGACAAGAAAGCATGGAGCCAAGTTGTGTGGAAACAAACAATATAAATATTGCTTCTCTATCATGAAATTTGAGTAACATGTTGTCAGGTTTGTGGATTTTAAGAGCATTATAAAGGCCTTAAATGACAAGAAGTGTTCCCAGAAATTGCCTTCCGCAAAAAGACATCTTTGATACATATTAGCTACAATTAGATACATTAAAAGAAAACTTCTATAAACTAAGTCACCACTGATTTTTCCATTGCCATAGGACCATGGAATTGTGATGGGTTTGTCATGCCTCGAGGTTTGGAGGGATGATTAGCTTTACATAAGCCATCTTGGTAGGAAAATGGGCGACAGCCAAAATTATTTGGGGAGTACCTTGAATATTGTATCAAAGCCAACATCAACTTCCATAAACTGATTCAGTGACTACGATATAAAACAAGAATGCATGCAAGCTACATCATAATTATCCATAGATGGCGACACAAATAATGGTTAAAATAAACATTCGACAAAAATGAAAATGCACTTCATAAAGTTCCTGTTTAGTTAGTTCATGTCCAAGGGATGTGTGGAAAGTACCTTCATTAGGCATTGTGCTTTAGCCACTATTTCAGCAAGCAGAGCCACATCTAGATTAGATGAAACCTCCTCAAAAGTGCCAAGTATCTACAATTACCAATTGGTGCATAGCTAGATATTCATACCCTGCCAACCACTTCTTAATGAATCATTGTTTCCTCCAATAATAACAAGGCCATCCTATTTCACATCTATGCAAGTAGTTAGTGCAACATTAACTTGCTACGTTGCTCATAACCACCTAAGGTGGAAAATAGGAAAAGGTGATAGCCAAGTTGCATGGCTAGGTCAAAATTGAAGATCCCAAAATGGAAATGATTAGATATTACCATGCACCTTGATTTTTGGAGGTAAACAGAACATCTTTAGTTATTTCAAGGGTTTTCTATGCAAATAAACCTTTAAAGCCACCTACTAGATGAACAAAAGAAACCTGAGAAGTAAACTTCCTTTCTTTTTAGACAAAATTGGAGAAACACTTGTAAGCTTCATTCCAAAAAATCAAAAAGCCTTGAAACATATACTGCAAGGCATGGCAAGATAGCTTGGAGCCAAGATGCATGGAAACAAACAATAGAAATATTGCTTCTTTATCATAAAATTTAAGTAACAAGTTGTTAGGGTTGTGGATTTTAAGAAGATTTTAAGAACATGATGCCCTTCAGGAGATTGTCTTTTGCAAAAGACTACTTAGATACATAAATCATACAATAACAAAGCACAATATGTGATTAGTTAAAAAGAGCAAAAAAAGAAAAGAAAAGGAGCAAAAGCAAAGCACAAAACCTAAATGCAAGACTCTTTGTTATGATTCGGGCTTTAGGATCATTTGCAATAGCCCTATATGGGTATCCATTGGGTTTGCAGTTGTATTGGTGTCACCAAATCCTGCTCTCATAGTTGTTTCATACACAATGGCATTGTTCAAACACAATTATCAACAGATATTGCAAATGAAAGGAACCACAATTGAATAACAAACAAATAAAATGAAAACTTCTAAAAACCAAGTTGCCACTGATTTTTTCATGACCATGGGACCATGGAATTGTATGCCATGCTTGGAAAAGCATATGATTCTTGACTGGTTTATCATGCCTTGGGGTTTTGAGGGATTATTAGCTTTGCATAAGCCATTTTCACAAGAAAATGGGCAACTACCATGATTATTTGTGGAGTAACTTGCATATTGTATCAAAGTCAACATCAGTTTTCACAAACCGAGATATAAAACGAGAATGCATGCAAGCTACATCATAATTATCCATAGATGGTGACACAAATAATGTTTAAAATAAACATTCAACAAAAATGAAAATCTACTAAACAAAGTTCTTGTTTAGTTAGTTCATGTCCAAGAGATATGTGGAAAGTACCTTCATGTGACATTTTGTTTTAGCAAATGTTTCAGCAAGTAGAGCCACATTTATATTAGACGGAACCTCCTTCAAAGTGCCAAGTATCTACAATTACCAATTGGTGCATAGCCAGATTTTGGTACCCTACCAACCACTTCTTAATGAATCATTGTTACCTCCAATTATAACAAGGCCATCGTATTTCAAATCTTTGCAAGTAGTTAGTGCAGCATTAACTTCCTAAGTTGCTCATATTATATTATTCGTCCATCCCAACAAATCATAACCACCTAAGGTAGAAAACAGGAAAAATTCATAGCCAAGTTGCATGGCCATGTCAAAATTAAAGATCCCAAAATGGAAATAATTAGATATTACCATGCACCTTGATTTTTGGAGGTAGAGAAAACATCTTCAGTAATTTCAAGGGTTTTTTGTGCAAATAAAACTTCAGAGCCACGTGCTAGATGAACAAAATAAACTTGAGAAGTAAAGTTCCATTCTCTTTAGACAAAATTGGGGAAATGTTCATAAGCTTCATTCCAAAAAATCAAGAAGCATTGAAACATATACTACAAGGCATGGCATGACACCATGGAGCCAAGTTGCATAGAAACAAACAAAAGAAATATTGCTTCTTTGTCATGAAACCTGAGAACATGTTGTTAGGGTTGATGATTTTAAGAGCATTATGATGGCCCTAAATGATATGATGCCTTCACGGACATTGCCTTCTACAAAAGACTATTTAGAGACATATTGGCCACAATTAGATACATAAATCATATGAGAGCAATGCACAATGCCTAATTAGATAAAAGGACTAAAAAATGAATAAGAAAAAGGAGCAAAAACAAAGCACAAAAACTAATAGCTGGACTCTTTGTTATGATTCAAGCATTAGGAACTTTTGCAATAACCTTGTGTGGGTATCCATTGGGTCTGCAATTGTGTTCGCATCACCTAATCCTACCCTCACGGTTGTTCCCTGCACAATGGCATGGTTCAAACTCACTTGATAATAGGTATTGGAGATAAAAGGAACCACAATCGAACAACAAACAAATACAAAGAAAACTTCCATTAAATAAGTTGCCACTTATTTTGTCATGGTCATGAGACAATGGAATTGTATACACTCTGGGAAGCATGCCTGGAAAAGCATATGATTCTTGATGGGTTTGTCACGCCTCAGGGTTTTGAGGGATGATTAGCGTTATATAAGCCATCTTGGGAGGAAAATGGGAGATTGCCAAGATTATTTGGGGAGTACCTTGCATATTGTATCAAATCCAACATCAGTTTAAACAAATTGATTTAGTGATTGACAAATAAAACAAAATTGCATGCAAGCTACATCATAATTATCCATAGATGGTTTCAAAAATAATGGTTAAAATATGCTTTTAGCAAAAATTAAAATGCACTTCACATAGTCCTTGTTTAATTAGTTCATGTTCAAGAGGTATGTGGAAAGTATCTTCGTTGGGTGTTTTGCCTCTTCAAATGTTTTAGCAAGTAGAGCCACATCTGTATTTGATCGAACCTCCACAAAGTGCAAGAATCTACAATTACCAATTGGCACATAGCCAAAGATTCTTACCCTGCCAACCACTTCCTAATGAATCATTAGTACCTCCAATTATAACAAGGCCAATCAATTTCAAATCTTTGCAAGTAGTTAGTGCAACAAATCATAACCACCTAAGGTGGAAAACAGGAAAAATTCATAGCCAAGTTGCATGGCCATGTCAAAATTAAAGATCCCAAAATGGAAATAATTAGATATTACCATGCACCTTGATTTTTAGAGGTAGATAGAACATCTTCAATAATTTCAAGGATTTTTTTGTGCAAATAAACCTTCAGAGCCACGTGCTGGATGAAGAAAATAAACTTGAGAAGTAAAGTTCCATTCTCTTTAGACAAAATTGGGGAAAAGCTCGTAAGCTTCATTCCAAAAAATCAAGAAGTGTTGAAACATATACTTAAAGGCATGGCATGATAGCATGGAGCCATGGTGTGTGGAAACAAACAATAGAAATATAGCTTCTTTATCATGAAATTTGAGTAACATGTTATCAGAGTTGTGGATTTTAATAGCATTGTAGAGGCCCCAAACGTCTTGTATAAAAGACTACTTAGACACCTATTGGCCATAATTAGATACATAAATCATATAATAACAATGCACAAGACTTGGTTAGTTAAATAGATTAAAAAAAAAAGAAAAGAAAACAAGAACAAAAGCAAAGCATAAAGACTAATAGCAAGACTCTTTGTATTGATTTGGGTATTAGGAACTTTTGTAATAGCCCTATATAGGTAGCCTTTATGTCTGTAGTTGTTTTGGTGTCAACAAATCCTACCCTCACGGTTGTTCCCTGTGCAATGTCATGGTTCGAACTTAGTTGTCAATAGATATTGCAAATGAAAGGAACTACAATCGAACAATAAAAAAATAAATAGAAAAATTCCAAAAACCAAGTCACCACAGATTTTGTCATGGCCATGGGACAATCGAATTGTATACACTATAGGAAGCATGCCTGGAAGGACATATAATTCTTGATGGGTTTGTCATGCCTCAGGGTTTCAATGGGTGATTAGCTTTACATAAGTCATCTTGGCAGGGAAATGGGTGACTGCCAAGATTATTTGGGGAGTACATTGCATATTGTATCAAAGCCAACATCAATTTTCACAAACTGATTTAGTTATCGACATATAAAACAAGAATGCATGCAAGCTACATCATAATTATCCATAGATGGTTACACAAATAATGGTTAAAATAAGCATTCAACAAAAATGAGAATGCACTTCACATAGTACTTATTTAGTTAGTTCATGTCTAAGGTGTGTGTGGAAAGTACCTTTATTCGGAATTTTGCCTCTACAAATGCTTCAGCAAACAATGCCGCATTTGTATTAGATGGAACCTCCTTAAAAGTGCCAAGTATTTACAATTACCAACTGGTGCATAGCCAGAGATTCATACCCTGCCAACCACTTCTTAATGAATCATTGTTACCAACAATTATAACAAGGCCATCCAATATCAAATCTTTGCAAGTAGTTAGTGTAACATTAACTTGCTCAGTTGCTCTTATTAGATTTTTCATCCATCCCAACAAATCATAACCACTTAAGGTAGAAAACAAGAAAAAGGCATAGCTAAGTTGCTTGCCATGTCAAAATTGAAGATCCCAAAATGAAAATGATTAGATATTACCATGCACCTTGATTTTTGGAGGTAGACAGAACATCTTCAGTAATTTCATGGGTTTTCTAAGCAAATAAACCTTTAAAGCCACCTGTTGGATGAACAAAAGAAACTTGAGAAGTAAAGTTCCATTCTCTTTAGACAAAATTAGAGAAAAGGTCATAAGCTTCATTCCAAAAAATCAAGAAGCCTTGAAACATATACTGCAACATAACAGCATGGAGCGAAGTTGCATGGAAACAAATAATAGAAATATTACTTCTTTGTCATGAAATCTGAGTAACATGTTGTTAGGGTTATGGATTTTAAGAGCTTTATGAAGGCCCTAAATGACATGATGCCTTGCAAGAGATCGCCTTCCACAAAAGACTACTTAGATATGTATTAGCCATAGTTAGATAGATAAATCATACAATAGCAAAGCACAATACTTGATTAGTTTAAAAGACAGTAAAAAGAAAAAAAAACAAAGCACAAAACCTCATAGCAGGACTCTTTGTTATGATTCAAGCATTATAAGCTTTCGTAGTAGCCCTATGTCGTTATCTGTAGGGTCTGCAGTTATGTTGGTGTCAATAAATCCTACTCTCACAGTTGTTCCCTGCACAATGGCATGGTTCGAATGCAATTCTCAACATATATTGCAGATGAAAGGAACCATAATCAAACGACAAATAAATAAAATGAAAACTTCCAAAAACCAAGTCACCACTGATTTTGTCTTAGACGTAGGACCAAATTGTATGCACTTTGGGAAGCATGCTATCACAACTCGGGGTTTCGAGGGATGATTAGCTTTACATAAGCCATCTTGGGAGGAAAATCTGCAATTGCCAAGATTATTTGCGGAGTACCTTGCATATTGCATCAAAGCCAACATCATTTTCCACAAACTGATTCATTGACTGACATATAAAACAAGATTGGATGCAAGTTACATCATAATTATCCATAGATGGCAACACAAATAATGCTTAAAATAAGCATTCCCCAAAAATGAAAATGCACTTCACATAGTTCTTGTTTAGTTAGTTCATGTCCAAGAGGTATGTAGAAAGTGCCTTCGTTGTGCATTTTGCCTCGGCATATGCTTTAGCAAGCAAAGCCACATCTATATTAGATGCAATCTCCCAAAAAGTGCCAAGTATCTATAATTACCAATTGGTGCATAGCTAGAAATTTGTACCTTGCCAACTATTTCTTAATGAATTATTGTTTCCTCCAATTATAACAAAGCCATCCATTTCAAATCATTGCAAGTAGTTAGTGCAGCATTAACTTACTCAGTTGTTCTTATTAGATTTTTTGTCCATCACAACAAATGATAAACACCTAAGGTGTAAATTAGAAGAAAGTCATAACCAAGTAGCATGGCGAGGTCAAAATTAAAGATCGAAAAATGGAATTGATTAGATATTACCATGCACTTTGATTTTTGGAGGTAGACAGAACATCTTTAATGATTTCAAGGGTTTCCTGTGCAAATAAACCTTCTAACCCACCTATTGGATGAATAAAAGAAACCTGAGAAGTAATGTTCCGTTCTCTTTAGACAAAATTGGAGAAAAGGTCGTAAGCTTCATTCCAAAAAATCTCTTGAAACATATATCGCAAGGCATGGCATGGCAACATGGAGCCAAATTGCAAACAATAGAAATATTTCTTCTTTGTCATGAAATCTAAGTAACATGTTGTCAGCATTGTGGATTTTAAGAGCATTATGAAGGCCCTAAACAACATGATGGCCTCTATAAGATTGCCTTTCACAAAAGACTACTTAGGCATGTATTGGCCACAGTTAGATATATAAATCTTACGATAGCAATGCATAATACTTGATTAGTTAAAAAGACTGAAAAAAAAAGGAGCAAATGTAAAGCACAAAACCTAATAGCAGGACTCTTTGCTATGATTTGGGCATTAGGAACTTTCGTAGTAGCCTTGTATAGGTGTTTATTAGTTGTTTAGTTGTGCTCATGTCACCAGATCCTACCCTCACAGTTTTTCCTGACACAATGGCATGGCTTGAACTCAATGCTCAACAAATATTGTAGAAGAAAAGAACAATAATCGAACAACAAACAAATAAAAAGAAAAGTTCCAAAAATGAAGTTGCCACTAATTTTGTCATGGCTATGGGACCACGGGATTGTATGCACTTTGGGAAGCATGCCAGGAAAAGCATATTTATGTCACACCTCGAGGCTTTGAGGGATGATTAGCTTTACATAAGCCATCTTGGGAGGAGAACGGGCAATTGCCAAGATTATTTAGGGATTACCTTATATATTGTATCAAAGCCAATATTATTTTCCAAAAACTAATTCATTGACCGACATATAAAACAAGATTGCATGCAAGCTACATCATAATTATCCATAGATGGTGACATAAATAATGCCTAAAATAAGCATTCAACAAAAATGAAAATGCACTTTACATAGTTCTTGTTTAGTTAGTTCATGTCCAAGAGGAATGTGGAAAGTACCTTCGTTGGGCATTTTGCCTCAGCAAATGTTTTAGTAAGTAGAGCCACATCTGTATTAGATGCAACCTCCTCAAAAGTGCTAAGTATCTACATTTACCAATTGGTGCATAGCCAAAAATTTGTACCTTGCCAACTATTTTTTAATTAATTATTGTTTCCCCTAGTTATAACAATGCCATCCAATTTCAAATCTACGCAAGTAATTAGTGCAACATTAACTACCTTAGTTGATCTTATTAGATTTTTCATCCATCCAATCAAATGATAAACACCTAAGGTGTAAAACAAGAAAAAGTCATAACCAAGTTGCATGGCTAGGTAAAAATTGAAGATCCCAAAATGGAAATGATTAGATATTACCATGCACCTTGATTTTTCAACGTAGACAAAACATCTTCAATGATGTTAAGGGTTTTCTATGCAAATAAAGCTTTAGAGCCTCCTGTTGGATGAATAAAAGAAAATTGAGAAGTAATTTTCCATTCTCTTTAGACAAATTTAGAGAAAAGGTAGTAAGCTTCATTCCAAAAAAACAAGAAGCCTTGAAACATATACTGCAAGGCATGGCAAGATAGCATGGACCTAAGTTGCCTAGAAACAAACAATAGAAATATTGCTTCTTTGTCATAAAATCTGAGTAACATGTTGTCTAGGTTATAGATTTTAAGAGCATTGTGAAGGCCCTAAATGACATGATGCCCTCCAGGAGATAACCTTTCGTAAAAGACTACTTAGACATGCATTGGCCATAGTTAGATACATAAATCATATGACAGCAATGCACAATACTTGATTAGATAAGAAGACCAAAAAAAGAATAAAAAAGTAGCAAAAGTAAAGCACAAAACCTAATAACAGGACTATTTCTTATGATTTGGGCATTAGGAACTTTTGCAGTAGCCTTGTATGGGTATCTATTGTGTTTGCAATTTTGTTGGTATCACTAAATCATACCCTCACGATTGTTCCCTACACAATGTCATGGTTCGAACTCAATTCTCAATAAATATTGCAGATGAAAGGAAACACAATGGAACAACAAACAAATAAAAAGAACAGTTCCAAAAACCAAGTCGCCACTGATTTTATCATGTCTATGGGACCATGGAATTGTATGCACTTTGGGAAGCATGCCTGGAAGAGCATATGATTCTTGATGGGTTTGTCACGCCTTAGGGTTTCAAGGGATGATTAGCTTTACATAAGCCATCTAGTTAGGAAAATGGGTGACTGCCAAGATTATTTAGGGAGTACCTTGCTTATTATATCAAAGCCAACATCTATTTCCACAAATAGATTTAGTGATTGAGATATAAAATAAGAATACATGCAAGCTACATCATAATTATCCATAGATGGTGGCACAAATAAGGGTTAAAAAAAGCATTTGGAAAAAATGAAAATGCACTTCACATTGTTCTTGTTTAGTTGGTTCATGTCCAAGAGGTATGTGGAAAGCACCTTCGTTGGGCATTTTGTCTTAGCAAATGTTTCAGCAAGCAAATCTGTGTCTGTATTGAATGGAACCCCCTCAAAAGTGCCAAGTGTCTACAATTTTCAAGTGGTGCATAGACTGAGATTTGTACCCTACCAACCACTTTTTAATGAACCATTGTTACCTTCAGTTATAATGAGGCCATCTAATTTGAAATCTTTGCAAGTAGTTAATGCAACATTAACTTGCTCAGTTGCTCTTACTAGATTTTTCGTCCATCCCAACAAATCATAACCACCTAAGGTGGAAAACAGGAAAAAATCATAGCCAAGTTGCTTGGCTAGGTCAAAATTAAAGATCCCAAAATTGAAATGATTAGATATTACCATGCACCTTGATTTTTTGAGGTAGATAGAATAGCTTCAATAATTTCAAGGGTTTTCTATGCAAATAAACTTTTAAAGCCACCTATTGGATGAACAAAAGAAACCTGAGAAGTAAAGTTCCATTCTATTTTGACAAAATTAGAGAAATGTTCGTAAGCTTCATTCCAAAAAATCAAGAAGCCTTGAAACATATACTGCAAGGCATGGCAAGATATTATAGAGCCAAGTTGCATGGAAACAAATAATAGAAATATTGCTTCTTTATAATGAAATTTGAGTAACATATTGTTAGGGTTGTGGATTTTAAAAGCATTGTTAAGGCCACATATGACATGATGCCCTCCAAGAGATCGCCTTCGGCAAAAGACTACTTAGACACGTATTGGCCATAATTAGATACATAAATCATACGATAGCAATGCACAATACTTGTTTAGTTAAAAAGACCAAAAAAAAAAAAAAGAGCAAAAGCAAAGCACAAAACCTAATAATAGGTCTCTTTGTTATGATTTGGGCATTAGGAACTTTTGTAGTAGCCCTATATGCGTATTTGTTGTGTCTACAGTTCTGTTAGTGTCACTAAATCCTACCCTCACGGTTTTTTCTTGTGCAATGTCATGGTTCAAACTCAATTCTCAACAGATATTGCAAATGAAAGGAACCACAAACGAACAACAAACAAATAAAATGAAAACTTCCAAAAACCATGTCGCCACTGATTTTGTCATGGCTCTGGGAGCATGGAATTGTATGAGGGAGCATGCCTGCAAGGGCATATGATTCTTGATGGGTTTGTCACGCCTCGGGGTTTTAAGGGATGATTAGCTTTACCTAAGCCATCTTGGTAGGAAAATGGGCGACTGCCAAGATTATTTGGAGAGTACCTTGCATATTGTGTCAAAGCCAACATCAATTTCCATAAACTGATTCAGAGACTGACATATAAAACAAGAATACATGCAAGATACATAATAATTATCCATAGATGGAGACACAAATAATGGTTAAAATAAGCATTTGACAAAAATGAAAATGCACTTCGCATAGTCCTTGTTATGTTTGTTCATGTCCAAGAGGTACGTGGAAAGTACCTTCATTAGGCATTTGCCTCAGCAAATGTTTTAGCAAGTAGAGCTGCATCTATATTAAATGAAACCTACTCAAAAGTGCCAAGTATCTATAATTACCAATTGGTGCATAGACCGAGATTCGTACCCTGCCAACCACTTTTTAATGAATCATTGTTACCTTTAATTATAATTAACAAGGCCATCCAATTTGAAATCTTTACATGTAGTTAGTGCAGCATTAACTTTCTCAGTTGCTCTTACTAGATTTTTCATCCATCCCAACAAATCATAACCACCTAAGGTGGAAAGCAGGATAAAGTCATTGCCAAGTAAAAATTGAAGAGATCCCAAAATGGAAATGATTAGATATTACCATGCACCTTGATTCTTGGAGGTAGACTTACATCTTTAGTAATTTCAAGGCTTTCCTATGCAAATAAACCTTTAGTGCTACCTGTTGGATGAACAAAAGAAACCAGAAAAGCAAAGTTCCATTCTCTTTTGACAAAATTGGAGAAAAGGTTGTAAGCTTCATTCCAAAAGTTCATGAAGCCTTGAAACATATATTGTAAGGCATGGCAAGACAACTTGGAGCAAAGTTGCATGGAAAAAACAATAAAAATATTGCTTCTTTGTCATGAAATCTAAGTAATATGTTGTTAGGGTTATGGATTTTAAGAGGATTGTGAAGGGCCAAAATGACATGATGCCCTTCAGGAGATTGCCTTCTACAAAAGACTACTTAGAGACATATTGGCTATAGTTAGATACATAAATCATACGATAGCAATGCACAATATGTGATTAGTTAAAAGGACTGGAAAAAGAAAAAAACAGAACAAAAACAAAGCATAAAACCTAATAGTAGGAATCTTTGCTATGATTTGGGCATTAGGAACTTTTGTAGTAGCCCTGTGTGGGTATTGATTGGGTCTGTAGTTGTCTTGGTGTTACCAAATCCTACCCTCATGGTTATTCCCTCTGCAATGGCATGGTTCAAACACAATTCACAACAGGTATTGTAGATGAAATGAACCAAATTGAACAACAAACAAATAAAAATAAAACATCCAAAAACCAAGTCGCTACTGATTTTGTCATGGCCAAGGGACCATTAAATTGTATGCATCTAGGAAGAATACCTAGAAGAGCATATAATTCTTGATGAGTTTGCCACGCCTTAGGGTTTTGAGGGATTATTAACTTTACATAAGCCATCTTGGGAGGAAAATGGGCGACTGCCAACATTATTTGGGGAGTACCTCGCATATTATATCAAAGCCAAATTTAGTTTCCACAAATTGATTCAGTGATTGACATATAAAACAAGAATGCATGCAAACTACATCATAATTATCCATATATAGTGACACAAATAATGGTTAAAATAAGCATTCAGTAAAAATGAAAATGCATTTCACATAGTTCTTGTTTAGTTAGTTCATGACCAAGAGGTATGTGGAAAGTACCTTCGTTGGGCACTTTGCCTTAGCAAATGTTTCAGTAAGTAGATCTGTATTAGATGGAAACTCCTCAAAAGAGCCAAGTATCTACAATTACCAATTGGTGCATAGCCAAAAGATTTGTACCCTGCCAACCATTTCTTAATGAATCATTGTTACCTTTAATTATAACAAGGCCATCAAATTTCAAATCTTTGCAAGTAGTTAGTGTAGCATTAACTTGCTCAATTACTCTTACTAGATTTTTCGTCCATACCTAAATTGGAAAATAGGAAAAATTCCTAGCTAAATTGCATGGCCAAGTCAAAATTGAAGATCCCAAAATGGAAATGATTAGATATTACCATGCACCTTAATTTTTGGTGGTAGATAGAACATCTTCAGTAATTTCAAGGGTGTTCTATGCAAATAAACCTTTAGAGCCACCTATTGGATGAACAAAAGAAACCTGAGAAGTAAAGTTGCATTCTCTTTAGACAAAATTGGAGAAAAGGTTGTAAGCTTCATTCCAAAAAATCAAAAAGCCTTGAAACATATACTGCAAGGCATGGAAAGACAACTTGAAGCCAAGTTGCGTGGAAACAAACAATAGAAATATTGCTTCTTTATCATGAAATTTGAGTAACATGTTGTCAAGGTTATGGATTTTGAAAGCATTGTTAAGGCCCCAAACGTCATGATGCCCTCATGGAGATCGCCTTCTGTAAAAGACTACTTAAACATATATTGGCCATAGTTAGCTACATAAATCATACAACAACAATGCATAATACTTGATTAGTTAAAAAGATCAAAAAAAAGAAAAAAAAAGGAGCAAAAGCAAAGCACCAAACCTAATAGTAGGACTCTGTTATGATTCGAGCATTATGAACTCTTGTAGTAGCCTTGAATGGGTATCCGTTGGGTCTACAGTTGTGTTGGTGTCACCAAATCCTACCCTTATGGTTATTCCCTATGCAATGGCATGGTTCAAACTCAATTCCCAACAGATATTGCAAATGAAAGGAACCACAATCGAACAACAAACAAATAAAAAGAAAACCTCCAAAAACCAAGTTGCCATTAATTTTGTCATGGCCATAGGACCATGGAATTGTATTCACTTTGGGAAGCATACCTAGATGAGCATATGATTCTTGATGGGTTCGTCATGCCTCGGGGTTTTGAGGGATGATTTACATAAGCCATCTTGAGAGGAAAATCTACAACTGCCAAGATTATTTGTGGAGTACCTTGCATATTGCATCAAAGCCAACATCATTTTCCACAAACTGATTTAGTGATCAACATATAAAACAAGAATCATAATTATCCATAGATGGTGACGCAAATAATGGTTAAAATAAGCATTCTACAAAAATGAAAATGCACTGCACGTTAGTTCATGTCCAAGAGGTATATGGAAAGTACCTTCGTTGGGCATTTTGCCTTAGCAAATGTTTCACCTACTACCTTGGCAAGTTGCCTTACCTACTTCCCTGGTGGTTTCTGTCCCTGTTGTTGATGCACATTTTCTCTTCTGCTACTACTAGCTATTAGGACATGTTTTGTCCTTTCCTGTTGTAAGCTACCAAACCTACTGCTGGTTGTGCCTATAGTTGCTACCTACTGCTAGTTGTGCCTACTGCAATCTACTAGTTATGATTTACGTGGTGTGGGTTCTACACGCTACTATTGCTATTGGTTGTGCCCGTACTTACTACTAGTGTTGTGGGCTACTGCTGTTGGTGTTGTAGGCTACTGCTAGTGTTGCAGGTTGCTATTGGTGTTATAGACTATTGCTGGTGTTATAGGCTTTAATTGGTGTTATGCAAGACGTGCTGCTTGTGCTGCCTGCTATAGGTTGCTGGTTTCTTTACTTCAATTGTAGGATTCCTTGGGTGATTGCTGCAACTCCTTGTCCCTTTGGTTTGGTTAGTTGCTGCCTTCTTCTTTCTTTGGTGTAACTGTTGCACACCTTCTCCTTTGGTTTGGTGTGGCTGTTGCAAGCCCTCTTCTTTGATCTGATGTGGCTACTGCACACCATTTCCTCTAGTTTGGTGTGGCTGCTGCATGTCTCCTCTACTTGTTTGGTGTGGCTGCTAGTTACCATACCTCCTCCTTCAATTGTTGTGCCCGCTGTCACCTTTTCTTTGGTTGCTGGCTACTGCTACAATCTCCTTGGCTAGTGCTGCATTCTCCTTGGTGCTACACCTCTCTTGGCCTGCTGCACCTCTCCTTGGCTATAACTCTTTTGGCCAGCTACACCTTTTCTTGGTGCTACACCTCTCTTGGTTGGCTTCACCTCTCTTTGGCTGTAATTCTCTTGCATAGCTACAACTGCACCCCCTTGGTTGGCTGCTCTCTCCTTGGTGGCTGCCTTCTTTGCCTTGGCTAGTTATTCTCTCTTGGGTGGCTACCTCTTTCTTTGCCATTCACCTCTCTTTATGGCTAACTTTAGGTTTGTCATTCTCTTTTAAAATTATGCAGCATACACACACATCTTGCAAGGTACATAGGGTTATTTCTAGAGCCTTGAGATTAAGGTTGCACACTTATCAATGACTAGTATTGATTCCCAAAGGTTACCCTACAATCAATGGCCAAATTTGATTCCTATAATTTAGAATAAATGGTCAACATGGAATTTAAAAATTTAGGGTCAATGGTCAAGGGTCAACTATCAACTTTGACCCTTAAAATTTAAGGCTAATGGTTAATATTAACTCATTGACTTTAGGGTTGACCTACCATCACCAGTTTTGCCCAATAACTTCTATGCATCTTAATGATATTCAAAACATCAATTAACATAACCAACAATGTAAGATGCTGTTGACAACAAATCCAACATTAATTATTAAAGATGGGCTCAATAGGCTCGTATGCTAATGATTCCAATTTTGGACAATGATGTAATGCATGTGATAAGTGTGCCTTTAGTGATTTTTATAGGCATGAAAGATTTCTATTCAAGTGAAATAAATTATATGTGTCTATTTATTCAATTCATAAGTTGCTTATTAAGAAAACTTATAAGGGTGGTTTGATGTGGCATTTAGTGTGCAGAAAACTCTAATTATATTACATAAGCATTTTTATTGGCCTAGTATAAAGCATGATGTGAAATCTATATATGATAAGTGCTTTACATATAAGTAAGTAAAGACTAAAGTTAAATTGCATAGGTTTTATACACCTTTACTTATGCCTACCCAACTTTAAATGGATATTTCTATGAACTTTGTTTTAGGATTACCAATATCTCGAAGTGGTAAGGATAGTATATTTGTTATTATTGATAGATTTAGCATAGTGACTCATTTTGTTGCATATTTTAAAACCAATGATGCAATACATATTGATGATTTGTTTTTTAAGGAAGTGGTACACTTGCATAGATTGCTAAAAACCATTGTTAGTGATAGTGATGTTAAAGCTCATAAGTTATTTTCAGTTCACATTATGGATTAAATTTGGAACTAAACTCTTATTTTCTATAGTTGCACATCCTTAAACAAATGAACAAATGAAGTAGTTATAGGACACTTATATTTTGGCTATATGCTATCATTCAAAAGAACTTAATGTGACAAAAAAGGTGTCTTCCAAATGTTGAATTTACTTATAATAGATGTGTTCATTCTACTACTTCTTTGTTACCTTTTGAAGTTGCTTATGGTCTTAATTTTTTTAACTCCTTTGGATATTTTTTCTTTACCTACTAACTTAGTTTGTTTTGCAATTTGTTGTTGCACCTTGCTCAACTTATTTCCCATTTTGGAATTGCCTTCTTCATCTAAACTAGCAAATTGATCAATATGTAAAGGCATCATATCCAAAAGTGTCAAAGGATTTCCTTTTATCATTTTTTTAAAAGCATTGCTTTTATTTTTAAAATTGAAAACTTATTATATAAAACATTAATCTATTCAACATATGATGATTCTATATATGATAGGATAAAAATGAAATGAGTTTAATTTAATATTGATTAATTCAAAACATTCAACAATAGATTTTTTTTCTCTATTTTATATTTTATATTTGTTAAAAATTATTTAAATAGTTATTTATTAATGATTTTTAATTATCATTATATATAATTACTTTATGTATTATATAAAAATAAATATATTAAATAATTTATATTATAATATATTATATGATAAATAATGAACTAACCAATAAACTAAATAATAAACAAAAAAAATTAATATTTGTTATTAAAATTGTGTGAAATTATAATAAAAAAGTTGGTGGAAAAAATTTTGCATTCATCATGTTTATAAAAAAAAAATACTATGATATTTGATTGCATATTTTACCTTTACATAGGATAAAAAGAAACAAATTGGCAAAACTTTTTGTATAGCATATTGTTAGTTCCTTGAGCCCATTGGCTTAAGAATATAAATATATTAGTGTCACCTTACACCAATTCTTATGTAAGAAATTGATTGGGGACACTCAATTAAGGTGTGTTAAGTACAAGGAATATGAGAGACTAAGGCATGGGAATTGAGGGAGAAAGACATTTGGGTTGATTGGTCAATGTTAGTGTATGCTAGCGATATAGCAATATGCACTAATGTGTTTGTGGGTGTTGTTTCCACAACCTTATATGGGTTGTAATTATTGTCAATTAGGTTTAAGTGTGCAAGAAATTAAAGCCACATGATAGGGCAAGAAAGTAAATCCACATAGAAGGGCAAAAAGGTAAAGCCACATAAAAAAGCAAGAAAGTAAATCCGTCACTTAAGGGCAAGAATGTAAATCCACCACATAAGCCTTATTAGCGTTTTATGGAAGAAAGTATATAAAGACCTTGGAAGACAAAACTAGGGCAAGGCCAACACAATTGAATATACGGCAAAATACAAAAGTGTGTGGATGACCAAATAGAGAAAATAGAAAAACACAACATATGACCAAAGCACACTGACGACAAGTGAATGGCACAATAGGGGATGGCAAATTAGAAAAGAAGCAGGCATCGTGAATAGTGCAGCCGTCGAGTGAACAGTAGATGGATAGTGAAGCCGTTAGACGAAGAGAGAGAAAATACTTGGAAAAGAGAGAAAAGATGCCATTGACAGGAAGAGAGGGAGAAAATGAAGTAGCCGTTGGACGAAGGAGAGAAAAAAAAGGGAGAATAGGAGAGGTCGGTTGTCAGAAATAGGAGAGGTCGACGACCTTGCTGAATGAAGAACAGGAGCCCGTCGAGAGAGAGAAAGAGAGATGATGGCCAAAAATCAGAAAAGGGGAGAGACAATAGAACGTCACGGAAGAGAGAGAACCGTCGAAAAGGGACCATCGGTAGAAAAGAGAGAGAAACCTATGCGTGATGACAGACCACCAGCACACCAACGATCGACGAGGAAACGACATGGCAAGAGAGAGAAATGGGTAAGATGAGACCAGATCGGGAATCGGGGAGACCATATCCGAGCTGGAATGAGTGACACGAGACTAGATCGGGAATGGGTAAGACTAGGTCTGAGCTAAAATGGGTGGATGAAGAGAGAGAAATTCGATAGTAGGAGAGACAGAGAAACGGACAGTGAGATCAAGAGACAAGGAGACGGGTGAGATGGTGAGACGATGAAAGTAGGGGTTACGTGAAACAACGTAGAGAAGAAATTCGATGAAACATTGGAAAGAACTCAATGTATTTTTAGATTTATTCAAGAGAAGTTAGAGAGCATTGCAGTGAACTTCTAAGCTGTAGTGGAGTAGCCTTTCAATTCAACAGAGGCAAGACAAGCTAGAAGAAGGGTAGACACAGTAAGTGACACTCTTTGTATTGTACTTGCTTAATAATTGCAATAGTGAAAGGAGCAGAGGATTAAAACATCCATTGTAACTGGAATTCTCAAGTATAGTGGATATTCTTGGTAAGGGAGAGTCCTTACTACCATGGATGTACATCACATTGGTAGAACTACATAAATTTCGTGTGTCCTTAATTTGCTTTACATTTTGTGATTTGAATTGAGTTGTGAATGCAATTAAAGTATCAGCCAACCCATAACCTAACGAAGACGTAAACAAGAACATCCGAATTGTTTATTAGGCAAGGTGTCTAAAAGGTGACTTTGAGAACTATTGTGATTAGTAGGTAGCAATAGATCTACCTCAGTCGAGTCTGAGAAAGAGTTCGCTTTTATGAAGAGGTTGAAGTTTTTAACTTACCTGCAAATTGTGAATTATGGTGATACCGATTTACCCCTCCTCTCAGTATCACAAACTAGTAGATCCTAAGGAGAAATGGGAAACTTTAATTGTTATTAGAGCATTGGTTCACTAGTTTGAAACTTAATAGCTTGGTGTACTAGTTTAAAGGTATCTAGAAGTTTGACTAGTTCAGCATATTGAGAAATGGAAGCCAGTATTAGCACTAGCACCAGTTACAGCAAGAAGATTCCAATCTTTAATGGAACCAATTACCATATGTAGAGAGCAAGAATACAAGTAGTGTTTATAACCATAGGCATGAACGTGGTGAAATATGTATAGGAGGGTTTTGTGGCTCCACAAGAAAGTAAAGACCCAACCCCAGAGGAGTTAAGGCAGTTTGAGATAAATGGGAAGGCCTCAAACGTCATCATTTCTGCATTGATAGATGTTGAGTATGCTAAAGTTATGGATTGCAAATTTGCCAAGAAGATATGGGACAGATTGCAGAAATCTATGAAGGTGATGACAGAATGAAGAAGGATAAGTTTCAAGTGTTTAAAGAGAGATATAAATCACTTAGAATGTAGAAGAATGAGACAGTTCAAGAGTTCTTCACCAGGGTTATTGACGCTGTAAACAACTTGAGAAGTCACGAGAAGAAAAAGAAAGACTCATCGATTGTGTCAAAAATTCTGAGAATTCTGCTTGAAAGGTTTGCTTCAAAGGTAGTAGCCATAAAGGAGAGTAGAGATCTCAATTATATGTCTCTGCATGATCTCCAGTGCAATCTCATTGCATATGAGATGAGGATAAAGTTAGCTGAAAGTTCTGCAACAACGAAGGTATCAAAGGAGGTAGCTTTCAAAGCTATGAAACACTTAAAGATAAGAGAATAGGAAGAATCATCCAGTGACGATGATAATGATGACGAAGAAAGTGAAGGTGAAGTGTTGGCTTACTTTACAAGGAAATTCAAGAAGGGGTCTAAGAAGGGAAAAGGACAGTTGTCCTTGAGATGTTATTGTTGTGGGCAAACTAGATACTTTGCTTCTCAGTGCAAAGTGAAACTTAATGATGAAGATGAGGATGGTGATGATGAGTAGAATTCAAGATGGAGAAGATTATCATTCAAATCAAAGAAGTCTAGTAAGAAGATTGTTAACCCACAGAGGAAGAAGTGAGGTTCATTCAAGAGTTATGTGAGTCAAACAAAAAAAGCTAATGAGGAAAAAGATGAAGACTCATCAGATGAGCATGTCTTTACGGCATTAGCTCAAGGTGGTAGTTCAACCTCTGAAGAGGAAAAGGAGGTTAGATGAAGAAGAACTAGATCTTGAAGCTGAGTTGGAAGCAACTTCAAAGGAGATAATCAGAAGGGGCAGAAACATAAAAAGGTTGGAGGCACACATAAAACAAGTTGAAGCAAAGTCTGAGGAAGTTGAAAGTCAAAATGATAAAATAAGGGCTGAACATATTGACTTGAAGAGAAGATTTGAAGAACAAATCAAAATATATGAAGACCTTACAAGAGAGCTTGACTCAAGGACTTTGACAATTGAAAAAATGGAGATAAAGTTACTGAGACTACAGTAACAACTCAAAAGTAGCAAAGAAAACTTGTAGAAGCTTGAAATGATAAGAGAAACAAGCTCTACAAGAGAAAAGAAGAATGAAGACTTTGCCACAGAAGTTGAAGGAGAAGGCTATGACTCAGGTGACGATAACTGAAGAAGAGAAGACAATTATCAAACCAAAGCTAGGGCGCCAAAAATGATGTATGTGGTTAAAGAGCAGCAGCAGCAGCCCATAGCTGCTACATCTCAGAAAGAAAAGAAAGTCAACCAGTAAAGGGCTATGGCTGAACAAAAGAAGGAGAAGAAGATAACTGAAGTGAAAGTCACACAAGCAAAGAAGCCAATTACTTTGCCTACACAACAAGTGATGAACAGAAGAAGACAAGCTGTGAGTAGACCTAAGAAGAGGCAATTTCAAGGTCACTATCTTTATTGTAGAGTTTGGGGTCATAAGGTGAGTAACTGCTAGTGAAGAAGGCTAATAGATGTCTCCAACTTGAGAAGATCTGATGTTGCATATAAGGGGAGACAATACAAAATTCAAAAGAGAACATCTATCGTGAGTTCTTGCACATACTGTAAAAGGCAAGGACACGCTGACAAGGATTGTTGGTGGAAGCCCAAACCAATTGTTTCAAAGAACAAGTTTGCTGTATTAGCAGACTTGGAGTGGAGCAATATGAAAGATGCGGACAGGATGGCCATAATGCCAAGAGATGCATGACACTTCTCCCTAAGCAAGAGAAGGCACTCAATGGCACAGTGAAAACAAGCGGTGCCGTCAAAGCTAAAAAAAAGGAGAAAGCTATCTTCCAGCCAGTTCAAAAGAAGGAATATAGAATAAAAAGGGAGGTGGCTAATATAGCTAAAATTGCACTAAAGGCTAATTACAAGGATAAGCAGTGGATCCTTGATAGTGGATGCACACTTCGCACATGATGGGAGACAAGAGCAAATTATCAAAGCTAAACAAATCAAGAGAAGGTAGAGTCAAGCTTGGTAATGATGATTCACTCAACATCAGTGGTCAGGGGTCAGTGAATGGAAAAGGAAAGTTGAAAGATGTTCTGCATGTTGAAGGACTCAAATATAATCTATCATCTGTCAGCAAACTATGCAATGAAGACCATAAGGTAATATTCACAAAAATAGGTTTCCAGGTAAAGAGTAAAGAAGGCAATATTGTTACAGTCGAGAAAAGAACAACTAGAAATTTATATGTGATTGATGAGGATAAGACAAGTAGCTGTTTACTCACCAAAGAAGAAGAAAATCAACTCTGGCATAGGAGGCTGGGACACTTATCACAGAGAACATAAGGAAGTTGACCACTACTCATGCAATCAAAAAACATTCCCAACCTCAGGAGAGAGAGAGGGAATATGTTTGCTCAACATGATCTAAAGGAAAACATCCAAAAAGCAGTACAAGACCAAAGAGTTCAGTTCTGAAGTAGTGCTTGACATTGTGCATATTGATTTGTGTATACCGATGAGGACAAAAGGGTTGAAAGGTGAGAGGTACTTCATTTTGTTTATTGATGATTATTCAAGAAGGACCTGCCTCATGCACCTTAAACACAAGTTAGATGTTTTGAATTGCTTTAAGAGATACAGAAGATTGGCTGAAAATGAGACTGGAAGGAAGATCAAAGTATTGAGGTTAGATCAAGGCACTGAATTTACAAATGAAGCTTTTGAAGATTACCTTGAGAAGCATAGTATTCACCATCAGATGGCAGCAGCAAGAACACCTTAACAGAACGGGGTGGTAGAGAGGAAAAATAGAGCTGTGGTTAAAATGACAAGAACTCTACTGTTGGAATCCAAGCTTCACACAAGATTTTGGACAGAAGCAACATTTACAGCTATACATCTACTAAATAGAGTATTACTAAGGCCCAATACTGATAAGACTCCATATGAGCTATGGAGTGGGAAGAAGACAACAACCAAGTATCTCAGAGTCTTTGGCAGCCCATGTTTTGTGAAGAACAAGGAGCAAAACTTGGAAAAATTCAATGTTAGGTCTGATGAAGGCATCTTTGTGGGATACTCAGAAAAGACAAAAGGTTACAGAATTTTCCTGCACAAGCTGAGAAAAGTGATCACTTCCAGTGATGTGAGAATAGATGAGAACTGGAAAACAATACATAATAGAGAAGTTGAGGACAATGAAAAAGATGACTTCAATGTAGATGAAGAATCAGACCAACCTAAAGAAAAGGAACAAGAAGTAAGTTCAGACTCAGTGAAGAGTGAGTCTGAAGATGAAGAAAGAGATCCTCTTGTAACTAAGACAATGCAAGAAAGAAAGCCAAAGAAAACATGGACCAGTGCTCATCAAGAAAATCAGATCAGCAGGAGTTACAACAAGAAGAAGAATTATGGGAGCTACTGCTTTACTCTCATACGTTGAACCTAAATCTATTAAAGAGGCTACACAAGATCTAACTAAATCCCTATCCACAGAGCTATTTGAAAAGCACAAAATAAGTTTGTTTGTGCGAATGCCTCCTCAAGCCTAAAAATTAGGTGAATCCTCTATCTCTACTTTGCAATTTTTCAGATTTGTAATTGGTTGGCAAAGGGGGAGAGATGCAATAGTGCAGAGGGAGCTATTAAGAAAGGGGGAGTGCATATTCAGGGGGAGTTGAAATTACTGCATAATGGCTTTTGTTATAAGTGTTGCCAACAATTACAAAGGGGGAGATTGTTGTTCCCATAGCCTTGTATGGGTTGAAATTGTTGTTAACTAGGTTTAAGTGTGTAAGAAAGTAAATCCACATGAAAGGGCAAAAAAGTAAATCCACATGGAAGGGCAAGAAGATAAAGACACATGGAAGGGCAAGAAGATAAAGCCACATGAAAAGGCAAGAAAGTAAATCCGCCGCATAAGCTCTATTACAGTTTTATGGGATAGAGTATATAAAGACCTTGAAAGACAAAACTAGGGCAAGGCCAACATAATTGAATATACGGCAAAACACAAAAGTGTGTGGATGACCAAATAGAGAAAACAGAAAAACACAACATACGACCAAACCACACTGATGGCATGTGAATGACAGAACAGGGGACAATAACATAAAAAAGAAGTAGTTGTCGTGAACAGTACATCCGTTGAGTGAACAGTAGTTGCACAGTGAAGCCATCAAACAAAGAGAGAGAAAAACACTTGGAAAAGAGAGAAAAGAAGCTGTCGATGGGAAGAGAGAGAAAATGAAGTAGCCGTTGGACGAAGGAGAGAATAAAAATGGAGAAGAGGAGAGGTCGACGGTTGGGTTGAACGAAGAATAGGAGCTCGTCAAGAGAGAGAAAGAGAGATGACGCCCAAAAATCAGAAAAGGGGAGCGATGACAGAACGTCACGGAAGACAGAGAACCATCAAAAAGGGATTGTTGGCAGAAAAGAGAGGGAAACCCATGCGTGACGACAGACCACTGGCACACCAATGGTCAGTAAGGAAACAACATGACAAGAGAGAGAAACAGGTAAGACAAGACCAGATCGGCAATCGGGGAGACTAGATCTGAGCTAGAACAAGTGAGACAAGACTAGATTGGGAATGGGTGAGACCAGATTCGAGCTGACAAAGAGAGAGACGGACAATGAGATTGTGAGACAAGGAGATGGGTGAGATTGTGAGACGGTGAAAGTAAGGGTTGTGTGAAACAACGTAGAGAAGAAATTTGGTGAAACATCAGAAAGAACTCAACGTATTTCAAGATTTCATCAAGAGAGGTTAGAGAGCATTGCAGTAAACTTCTAAGTGGCAGTGGAGCAGCCTTTCAATTCAACAGAGGCAAGACATGCTAGAAGAAGGGTAGACATAATTAGTGACACTCTTTACATTATACTTACTTAGTAATTACAATAATGAAAGGAGCAGAGGATTAAGACATCCATTGTTATTGGAATTCTCAAGTATAGTGGATAGTCTCAATAAGGGAGAGTCCCTACCACCGTGGATGTACGTCACATTAATGGAACAACGTAAATCTCATGCATCCTTAATTTGCTTTACATTCTGTGATTTGAATTGAGTTGTGAATGTAGCTAAAGTATCAGCCAACCCATAACCTAACGAAGACCTAAACAAGAACATTCAAATTGTCTATTAGGCAAGGTGTCTGAAAGGTGACTTTGGGAACTATTGTAATTAGTAGGTAGTAATAGATCTACCTTTGTCGAGTATGAGAAAGAATTCACTTTTAAGAAGAGGTTAAAGTTGTTCACTTACCTACAAATTACAAATTGTGGTGATACTGATGCACCCCCCCTCTCAGTATCACAAACTAGTAGATCTTAGGGAGAAGTTGAGAACTTCAGTGGGTTACTAAGTGATGACTCCAACATATTAATGTTTCCTTCTACTAGATGGCTAGGTTCCCTCATGCTCTTTGGAGGGTTAGTGTATATCTTTCACCAAAGTTAGTAAAGGCTAACATATGCTCTAAGGATTGGCTACAAATAGCATTTTCACATGCAACATACATGTTACAAAATCAGCATCATTAGCATACAAGTTAATTGATAAAGAACCCACTAGGTGACCTATCCTAAGAACCTTTGAATCAATTTGTTATGCATACCCCAAAAAGGTAGGAAACAATTGGGTTGATCAAATCAAAACCTTAAAGAAACTAAATCTTAAGATGCCATATAGGTTGATCACTCCTTTGATAAGTCAAGACAATGTATACTTCCAAGAACACGAGAAAGCAAAGAAAAACTTGCTAAAAAATACTTTAATTTCATTAATTCCATTTTACATAGTTGTAGCATTATATAGGCATGTAAATATTACAATCCTATAAGGAAAAGGTGTTTCATTACATAACTATATAGGAAAAACCTTAATTATAGGAGATCCCTCAAATTAAGAAATATAAATCTACCTTAATTAGCAATCATAAAAAATACAAATTTACTTTGATTAGGAATCCTTAAAAAAACTACAACTAATGATAACTAGGCATAAAGCTCAAAGTAAAACCCTAACTACTGTATCAAGATTTAGCTGAACATACAAGTACAAATAAACCCAAGAAGTTAAGCCTTTTCTACATATAATTTGGCTTTAATTTAAAATCCAGCAACCCAAAACAAATTAGGCCCATTAATACAACTTAGCATACAAATCAAGTCTTTCCTTAACTTGGTCAAGTAATGTAGACATATATCATGGGTTCTAAGTTTTATTCTTTAAGTTCTAAGCCTTATCCATCATTTTGCACATAAAGATAGGCCCTGGAATCTTCTAAAGTGCCTTCTTTGTCATGCAGTTCCATGATTAAGCCTTGTAAAGCCTCTTTGTCCTTGTCCTAGTCATTGGACTACTGATTCCTTGCAAAGGATCTTAGGAATACTTGCTTTGTTGCACATGAATAGAACCTTATTCTCCATTAAACAAAGATAAGTTAGCAACATTAAAAGTAGCACTAACATTACAATAGTTGCTTGGTAAATTTAGCTTATAGGTGTTATCATTAGTCCTCTCTAAGACCTGAAAAGATCCTTCTCCTTGAGGCTACAATTTGAACTTTTTTTGTGGGGGCAAATCATTCTTTTCTCATATGCACTCACACCCAATCACTAGGTTTAAAGACAACCTTTACATGCCCTTTATTAACTTACTCAACATATTACTCACTCTTCCTTTCAATGTTAACCCAAATCTTGGCATGTAAATCCTTTACAAATTCTGCTTTTTTCTTACCATCAAATGATTTAAACCATAAGTAACTTCAAAAGGTTACAAGGAAGTAGTAAAATAAACAGATGTGTTATAAGCAAACTCAACATGTGGCAAACATCGTTCTTATTACGTCAAGTTCTTTTAAATGATAGTACGAAATAAAGTAGTGAGTGTCTTATTAACTACTTTAGTTTGTCCATTTGTTTGAGGATGTGCAGTAGTAGAAAATAAGAGTGAAGTTCCCAACTTCACCCTAAGATCTACTAGTCTGTGATACTGAGAGGGGCGGTAAATTAGTATCACACCCCTTAAAAACACACTCTGATAATTTAAGCCAAAGTATTGTACTTATATAATACTCTAGCTCTCGTCAATACGTAGGTATGTGAACAACTTCAAATTCTTCTCAAAAGTGAACTCTTTATCAGATTTGACTATGGTAGATCTATTGTTACCTACTAATCACAATAATCCCAAAAGTGACCTTTCAAACACCTTGCCTATTAGACAGATTAGATGTTCTTGATTAGGTCTTCTTTAGATTATGGGTTTGATGATACTTTAGTTGGTTCACAACTCAATTCAAAACACAGAAAGTAAATCAAAGTAAGGACATAAGAGATTTACGTGGTTTCATCAATGTGACGTACGTCCACAGTGATAGGGACTCTTCCTCTACCAAGACAATCCACTATATTTGAGAATACTAGTGTGGTACTCCCGATGTTCACAATTAAGTTACAATGGATGTCTTATTCCTCTATTCCTTTCACTAATGCAAATACCAAGCAAGTACAATATAAAGAGTGTCACTTACTGTATCTACCCTTCTTCTAGCTTGTCTTGCCTTTGTTAAATTGAATAGGCTGCTACACTGCTACTTAAAAGTCCACTACAACACTCTCTAACCTTTCTTGAAGAAATTTAGAAATACATTAAGTTCTTTCCAATGTTTCACCAAATTCCTTCTCTAGGTTATTTCACATAACTCCTACTTTTACTATCTCATGGCTTCACTCGTCTCATGATCTCACGGCCTGCTTCATGTTTTTAGTTTGGTGTTTCATGTCTCATGCACATTTTTGGTTTGGTCGCTTGGCTGGTCTCACACCTTATGCACGTTTCTGGTTTGCCCACTTTGCCAGTTTCACATTTCACGCATGTTTCTAGTCTTATACCGATACATGTTCTAGTCTCACATTTCAGATCTTCACCCACTTGGCTGTTCACAAGCCTCACAAATACCAGATCTACTCTCCTCATCTGTTTCATGGTTTCGCTGGTCTCCCATTTTTGGTTTCGCCATTGGTATGCCGGTGGTCTGTCTCTCTCTTATGGTGGTGGCTTTCTCTCTTACAGTGGCTTCTCTCTCTTGCTGTTGGTCACATGGTTTTCTCTTTCATCATCTAGCCATTCACACCTTTTGATCGTGTACCCTCTTTTCTGCCAGTTGTATATTTTCACCGTCTACCCCTACTTCAGCTGTATCTGTTCTGCTTTTCTTTTTTGGCCATTCAGGTTTTCTCTTTGCCGTCCACTCCTCACTTTGACTGTATCTGTTCTGTTTTTCTTTTTCATCGTGTTGGGTTCTCTCTTTTAGTCGGTTGTGTATTTTCAATGTCCGCTCTTCGTTCTGCCCTCCAACCCCCTTTTGCCGTGTCGTCTGTTTCTCTCTCTACCTCTTTGTCGTGTTGTCTCCTTGCCAACTACTGGTGTTTGGCTGTCTCCAGTTTTCTCTTTTGTAATCCTCTTGTGTCATCCATTTCTCTCTCTTGACGTCCAGCCCCTATTTTGCCGTCCAGCTGAATTTCCTTTGTTCTACCATCCACCTTTTTGGTCATCTTGGAATCTCTCTTTTTTCTACCGATTGTCTATTTTTGCCGTTCTGCTCTCCCGATGGTGTATTTTCCATTTTGCTCACTTTTTTAGCCATCTTCCCTATTTTGCCATATCATCCATTTTTCTTTTCTCCTGTGTAGGTTTTCTTTCTTGCAAGGGTGTGGTTTTACTTTCTTGCCCCTTCATGTAGCTTCAATTTACTCTCTTGCCCCTCCTGTGGCTTTACTTTCTTGCCCCTCCATGTCAAATTACTTGCACACTTAAATCTAGTTGACAACAATTACAACCCATATAAGGTTGTGGGAACAACAATCTCCCCCTTTGTAATTGTTGGCAAGACTAATAACAAAAACTATTATGCAGCAATTACAACTCCCTCTAAATATGCACTCCCCCTTTCTTAACAGCTCCCCCTGCACTGTTGCTTCTCTCCCCCTTTGCCAACCAATTATAAGAAAAACTCACAAAGTAGAGATGGAGAATTCACCTAAATTTCAAGCTGGAAAAGGCGTTTGCACAGACAGACTCATTCTATGCTTTTCAAACAACTCCATGGATAGAGGTTTAGTTAGAATATTTGAAATTTGATCTTTAGTTCCAACATACTCCAACTGAATTGTACCATATTCCACTTGATCTTTGATGAAGTGATACTAGATGTCAATATGCTTGCTCCTTGAATGTTGAATTGGATTCTTGCTGAGATCAGTAACACTTTGATTATCATAAAGTACACTTACTAGTAACATCACTTCAACACCCAAGTTTGCCAATTGTCTTTGCATTCATATCACTTGAGTACATGCTACACAAGTAGCCATATACTTAGCCTCAGCTGTGCTCAAAGCAACACTATTTTGCTTTCTACTTAACCATGCAACACATTTTGAGCCTAAGTAAAAGCTGCAACCATTAGTTGATTTTTTGTCATCTATACTTCCTACCTAGTGTACATCAGTGTATGCTCGTAGTTTTACAGAATCCATGGTCGGATACCACAAACCCATTTCTAGTATCCCTTTGAGGTATCTTAGGATTCTTTTCACTACCAACACATAAGATTCCTTAGGATCAGCTTGGAACCTACTGGCAATGCACACAGCTTGCATAAGATTAGGCCTTGATGTTGTAAGGTACATAAGGCTCCCTATCATCTTCCAGTATTTTGTAGGCTTTTTTCTCCTTCCCTCCTAATCTTTTGTTAACTTGCAGCCTATTATCATAGGGGTACTAACAGGTTTGCTATCTTCCATGCCAAACTTTTTTAGCATCTCTTTGGCATATTTCATCTGAGAAATAAAAATACCTTGTTTACATTATTTTATCTGTAATCCAAGAAAGTAATTCATTTCTCCAATCAATGACATCTCAAATTCCTCACTCATCTTCTGTGCAAAATCTTGGCATAGCTCAAAGTGATTCCCTCCAAAGATGATGTCGTTTACATATACTATGGTTATCAACTGGCCTTTCTCTTAGTTGAACACATATAGGTTATTATCAACTATTCCTCTTCTGAAGTTCAAGCTTCTCAAATATGCATCCAGCCTACTGTACCATGCTCTTGGGGCTTGTTTAAGGCCATACAAGGCTTTCTTCAACTTGCACACGTGTGTCTTATCCTCACTAATTTGTACTCCATTAGGTTATTCATTATACATTTATTCTTTCAGGAGCCCATTCAAAAAGGCTGATTTCACATCCATTTGATAAACTTTATACTTCTTATATGCTACCAAAATTAGGAACATTCTAATAATTTCTAACCTTGCCACTGGTGTCAAAGTTTCATCAACATCTACTCCTTCTATCTAAGTGTAGCCTTTGCAAACAAGCCTGGACTTGTTCCTCACCACCTTGCCATCTTCATTATGTTTATTCCTAAACACCCATTTTGTTCCTATGGCATTCTTGTTAGTGGGTGTTTGAACCAACTCCCATGTATCATTCTTCTCGATTTAATCCAGCTCCTCATTGATAACTTTAACCCAGGCTTTGTCTTGTGTAGCCTCTTCAATAGATTTAGGTTCAACTTGTGAGAGTAAAGCAGTAGCTCCCACAATTCTTTGATGAGAACCATGGAGATGATGGGTGGAAGGCTTCAATGGTTGCAAAAGGTCCATTGCACATTCTAGAAGGCCCAATAACACAAGCTAGAGCCAAAAAGATTAAAGAAGCCTTAAATGGGCTAATTCAGGACATTTAGGCCCACCCAACTTCAAATGGTACGAATTCAAGTTTGATAAGGAGTCCAGGCATAATTAATATAATTAGAATACTTAATAAGGAAGAATAAGTAATAGCATTTCTTCCTAAATAAGAATTTATTATTTACATTGGAATTTGTCCATAATTAAGAATTCTTCCAAAATAAGGATTTGTCCTAAGTAGGAATTTGTGCCTCTTTAGGATTGCTATCTTAGCCTATAAATAGGCACCCCTTGTAAGCTTTGGAGGCAGACAACTTTGAGTGAAATAGAAAGTAAGGGTTTTTTCCTCTAGGTTCTTTTAAAGATTAAGGAACTTATTAAGAGGTATTTCTTTTTGTTGCATCCTAATCGACTTATCACTCCTAATTCCTTTCTTTTCTGGAGTGTGGCGTCCATATCCTTCTTAAATGTTCTAGGTTCGTGTTCCTTTGGAGGGTGAGTTTAGGGTTTGTGATATTAAACTCTAGTTTAACTTTCCTAGTTGTTTTTTGATTCCTTGTGTGTGTTAGGTCCCTAAGCCACATCTTTTTGGGGTTTTTCGCATCAGTTGGTATCAGAGCAAGGATCTAAATCAGGGTGAATCCACTCACTCTTCAATTTTCTATCCTTGATTTATTTATTGTTGTTTAGTTTGTCTATTATGTGCATTATCATTCAAATGCACAAATCTATTTATTTGCAATCATTATCTTTTTTGCTTGTTTGTTTAAAGCTCATAAACATACTAATTTCATTTCCAATTGGTATGTCTAAGTATCATAATATCGTTTTCTGTTGAGAAAAAAAAGAAAAAAAAGAAAAAAAAAAAGAAAGAAAACATCAAATTTAAAGTTATTGATAAGGTTAACAGTTTGGTCATATTAGCCACAATCATAATAAAGTTTTCTTGCTCAACTCCAATTCTACCATCTGTTTTCCTAATTTGTTGCCAAAGTTTTCCTCCAGGTTATATTACCCCTATCTTGATTTTTGTGAGTTTAGTTCATTAAATCCATTTGTGTTGACATCCTTTTTCGCTTGATTCTTTGTTCTCCAATTTGTTCAATTCTACGCCATTTAGCTTATTCTGTTCAAAATCAATACCCTTGATTTACGTTGTTTAGTTCTTTATAGAGTTGAAAGGAAAAATCTGAGTGGTAAAAGGTAAGAGTGAAAGTTCATATAAAGAAAAAACCATATAGAGTGTAAACATGAGGGATTGTGACATTATCTTTTGAGTGACACACGTGAGGGAGTGTTTTATGAGGTATCCCATTTGTTTTGTACAGAAGTCAGACTATGACGTCCAAAGACAAAGGTGCAGCTCAAGAGGGAGCTGGTGATGTGTCCTTCATGATCAAAGCTATGCAACAACAATTTGAGCGCATGAATACTAGATTTTATGATATGAGGGAGAGGATAGAGGAGCCAGATAATACAATAGCAAAGTTGCAAAGGAAACATGGGGAATATGAGGCTCCCAAAGCGAGAAGGCAGTTGACACATGCCTATGTCCTTGAAGATGATGTAGAAGATGATGAATTTGATGATCAAACTACGATGGTTAGAACTGGTAACAATAGAAGGGATCGAAGAAAATTTGGGAGACAAGGCACCTACGACCATAATTTGGGTAGTATTAAAATGACAATTCCTTAATTCCAAGATAAGAATGATCCTGATGCATACCTAGAATGGGAAAAAAAGGTTAAATTGGTTTTTGATTGCCACAACTATTCCGAGGAGAAAAAGGTAAAGCTTGCTGCTGTTGAATTTACTAATTATGCTATTATTTGATGGGATCAACTTGTTTTGACTAGGAGAAGGAATCATGAGCAGCCTATTGATACATGGGAGGAGATGAAGGCTATCATGAGGAAGAGGTTTGTCCCTAATCACTATTACAGGGAGTTGTACCAAAGGCTGCAAAGGCTCACTCAGGGCACCAAAAGTGTGGAGGATTACCACAAAGAGATGGAGATTACCATGATTTGGGCCAATATAGAAGAAGATAAAGAGGCAATCATGGCTCAATTTTTGCAAGGGCTAAATGAGGACATAGCAAATGTGGTTGAATTGCAGCATCATGTAGAATTAGAAGACATGGTACACATGGCCATGAAAGTTGAAAGGCAACTTAAACGAAAGGGCTCCACATAGGTTGGGCAGAATTCAGGTTCTACATCATCATAGAAGCCAAATTGGAGTAAAAGGGATGAGATGGCCAATTACAAGTCCAAAGCCGAGCTACCCAAGCACAAGAATGTGGGTTCTAGCAAAGAGACAGGTAAATTTGAATCCCAATCGAGTAAAAATAGAGATGTTAAATGTTTTAAGTGTTTGGGCAGGGGTCACATTGCATCTCAATGTCCAAATAAGCATGCAATGATCCTGAGAAGTAACGGTGATGTTGAAACTAAAAGTGAATCAAATAATGATTCTATGCCACCATCAGAGGGTGAATGTGATGGAGAGGAGTATCCAGTTAACGGAGTAGCTCTCGTTACAAGGTGAGCATTGAATGTGCAAGCAAAAGAAGAAAATAAGGTGCAATGAGATAACATCTTTCAGACAAGGTGTTTCATCAAAGATAAGGTATGTAGTATGATTATTGATGGTGGGAGTTGCACTAATGTTGCTAGCACAACTATGGTTGAGAAGCTAGATTTACCTACTATGACGCATCCTAAACCATATAAACTTCAGTGGTTGAATGACAATGGTAAAGTGAAGGTAAATCAGCAAGTGCTCGTATCATTTTCTATCAGAAGGTACCATGATAAAGTTTTATGTGATGTTGTACCTATGCATGCGGGACATATTCTATTAGGAAGACCATGGCAATTTGATAGGCGAGTTATGCATGATGGCTTCAAGAATTGATATTCCTTTGTAATGAACGGAAAACCTGTCATTCTTGTACCATTATCACCTCAACAAGCATATGAGGATCAATTAAGGATTAAAAATGAGAGTGAACAAAAAAAAAGAGATTGATAAAAGAGAAAAAGGAGAAGAAAACGTGAGGACACAAAAGAAAGAGAAGAAAAGAGAAAATCTCTATGCAAAAGGAAGTGATGTCAAAAGAGCATTCTATGCCAAACAGCCTATGATTGTACTTTTGTACAAGGAGGTTTATTTTAGCACTAACAAGTTTGACCAATCTTTGCCTAGTGTTGTTGTTACACTATTGCAGGAATTTGAAGATGTATTCCCTGATGATATCCCAAGTGGATTGCCACCTAATAGGGGAATTGAGTATCAAATTGATTTCATCCCAGGTGCATCCATCCCTAACTGGCCAGCATATAAGAGTAATCCTGAGGTGACAAAGGAGCTTCAAAGGTAGGTTGAGGAGCTTATGTCCAAAGGATATGTGAGAGAAAGCATGAGTCCATATGCTGTTCCTGTCCTACTTGTACTAAAAAAAGATGGGACTTGGAGGATGTGTGTTGACTGTCGAGCAATCAACAAAATCACTGTAAAGTATCGTCACCCCATACCTAGATTAGATGATATGTTAGACGATTTGCATGGGTCATGTGTCTTTTCTAAAATTGATTTGAAAAGTGGATATCATCAGATTAGGATGAGAGAGGGAGATGAGTGGAAAACAGCTTTCAAAACTAAGTATGGGTTGTATGAGTGGCTAGTTATGCCATTTGGTCTCACTAATGCACCAAGCACTTTTATGCAACTAATGAATCATGTTTTACGTGCATTCATTGGTAAATTTGTAGTTGTATATTTTGATGATATCTTGGTCTATAGTAAAACCTTAGAAGATCATCTTGATCATTTACGTTCCGTTGTAAGTGTTTTACGTTTTGAGAAATTGTATGTTTAACTTACATAAATGTTCCTTTTGTACTGATCAGATCACATTTCTTGGCTATGTTGTCAGTGCTAAAGGTGTTGAAGTTGACAAGGAAAAAGTTAAGGCAATTCATGATTGGCCACACCTAAGTCAACTAGTGACGTGTGTAGCTTTAACGGTTTAGCTAGTTTTTATAGACACTTTGTTAAAGACTTTAGCATCATTGTAGCACCACTCACTGAGCTTATAAAAAAGAACATAAATTTTAGGTGGGGTAGTGACCAAGACAAAGCTTTTAATTTCATCAAGGATAAATTAAGTTTTAGACCCTTACTTGCTTTACCTAACTTTGCAAAAGCTTTCGAGATTGAGTGTGATGCTTCAAGTATTGGCATTGGAGCTGTTTTAATGTAAGAAAGGTGCCCAATTGCTTACTTTAGTGAAAAGTTAAGTGGAGCAAGCCTTAATTATCCTACTTATGATAAAGAGATGTATGCATTGGTACGGGCTTTGGAGACATGGCAACATTACCTTTGGCCTAAAGAGTTTGTCATCCATACTGACCATGAATCTTTAAAGCACTTAAAGGGACAAGGAAAGCTAAACAAAAGACATGCTAAGTGGGTTGAATTTATTGAGACCTTTCCCTACATCATCCAATATAAAAAAGGTAAGGAAAATGTGATAGCTAATGCATTATCTTGCAGGTACGCCCTTATCTCTACACTTACTATGAACTTATTAGGATTTGAACACATTAAGGATTTATATGTGAATGATCCTGACTTTGCTAATGTGTATAGAGCATGTGCGGTGTCAGCCTTTGAGAAGTTTTATAGGCATAAGGGTTTCTTATTTAGGGAAAATCGTTTATGCATGCCTATGAGTTCTTTGAGGGAGTTGGTTGTAAGAGAAGCTCATGAGGGTGGTCTAATGGGTCATTTCGGAGTTAGGAAAACCCTAGATGTCCTAAATGAACATTTGTTTTTGGCCACGAATGAAATGAGATGTTGAGCGGATATGTGCAAAATGCATATCATGCAAACAAGCTAAATCTAGAGTTTTACCTTATGGGTTGTATACCCCTCTACCCATACCTAACCATCCCTAAGTTGATTTATCTATGGACTTTGTACTAGGATTGTTGTTGTTGATAGATTTTCAAAGATGGCACACTTCATCCCATATCATAAAACTGATGATGCAAACAACATGGCTGACTTATTCTTTAGAGAAGTAGTATATTTGCATGGTATGCCATGAAGCATTGTTTCAAATACAAAGTTCTTAAGCTACTTCTGGAAGACTTTGTGGGGTGAGTTAGGCACTGAGATATTGTTTTCAACTACTTGTCATCCACAAACCAATGGGCAGACTGAGCTAGTTAATCAAACTCTTTCTACTCTTTTGCATGCTATTATTCGAACAAATTTGAAAACATGGGAACATTGTTTACCACATGTCAAGTTTGTGTATAATAGGAGTCTTCCTTCTACTACTAGTTACTCTCTATTTGAAATCATATATGGTTTTAATCCATTGACTCCTTTGGATTTGGTACCTATACTTGTCAATGTGTATGCCAGCATAGATAGGGAACCCAAGGCTGACATGATAAAAAAATTGCATGAGAAGGTGCGACAACATATTGAAAAACAAACTGAGCAACATGCATCCCATGTCAATAAGGGACAAAAGAAGGTGGTGTTTGAACCTAGTGATTGGGTTTGGGTGCATATGTGAAAGGAATGATTCCCAGATCAAAGGCGTTTGAAGCTATAACCCAGAGGAGATGGTCCCTTTCAAGTTGCAGCCTGAATTAATGACAATGCTTATAAGTTGGACATTCTTGATGAGTATAATGTGAGTGCAACATTTAATGTTTTTGATCTTTCCCTTTTTGATATAGGTGATGATTCGAGGACGAATCCTTTTGAGGAAAGGGGGAATGATGAGAACCATGAAGATGATGGGTGGAAGGCTTCAATGGTTGTAAAAGGTCCATTGCACATTCCAGAAGGCCCAATAACACAAGTTAGAGTCAAAAAGATTAAAGAAGCCTTAAATGGGCTAATTTCGGACATTTAGGCCAACCCAGCTTCAAATGGTGCGAATTCAAGTTTGATAAGGAGTCCAGGCATAATTAATATAATTAGAATACTTAATAGGGAAGAATAAGTAATAGCATTTCTTCCTAAATAAGAATTTATTATTTATATTGGAATTTGTCCACAATTAAGAATTCTTCCAAAATAAGGATTTGTCCTAAGTAGGAATTTGTGCCTCTTTAGGATTGCTATCTTAGCCTATAAATAGGCACTCCTTGTAAGCTCTGGAGGTAAACAACTTTGAGTGATATAGAAAGTAAGGGTTTTTTCCTCTCGGTTCTTTTAAGGACTAAAGAACTTATCAAGAGGTATTTTTTCTTGTGGCGTTCTAATCACCTTATCACTCCCAATTCCTTTCTTTTCTAAAGTGTGGCATCCATATCCTTCTTAAATGTTCTAGGTTCGTGTTCCTTTAAAGGGTGAGTTTAGGGTTTGTGATATTAAACTCTGGTTTAGCTTTCCTGGTTGTTCTTTGATTCCTTGTGTGCTTTGGGTCCCTAAGCCACGTCTTTTTGGGGTTTTCCGCATCATTCTTCTTCTTGTTGTAACTCCTACTGATGGATCACCTATGATATGATTTCCTTGATAAGCACTAATCTATGTCTTCTTTGTCCTTCTCTCTTGCACAATCTTAGTTGCAAGAGAATCTCTTTCTTCATCTTCAGACTAACTCTTCTCTGAATCTAAACTTACTTCTTGTTCCTTTTCTTTAGGTTGGTCTGATTCTCCATCTACATTGAAGTCATCTTCTTCATTGTCCTGAGCTTCTCTATTCTGTATTGTTTTCCAATTCTCATTTATTCTCACATCATTGGATGTGATAACTTTTCCCAGCTTATGCAGGAAAACTCTGTAACCTTTTGTCTTTGCTAAGTATCCTACAAAGATGCCTTCATCAGACCTAGCATTGAACTTTCCTTAGTTTTGCACCTTGTTCTTCACAAAACATGGGCTGCCAAAGATTCTAAGATACTTGGCTATTGTCTTCTTCCCACTCCATAGGCCATATGGAGTCTTTTCAATATTAGGCCTTAGTAAGACTGTATTCAGTATATGTATAGCTCTAAATGTTGCTTCTGTCCAAAATCTTGTGTGAAGCTTGGATTCTAGCAATAGAGTTCTTGCCATTTCAACCACATCTCTATTTTTCTTCTCTACCACCCTATTCTATTGAGCTGTTCTTGCTGCTACCATCTAATGGTGAATACCATGCTTCTCAAGGTAATCTTCAAAAGTGTCATTTGTAAATTCAGTGCCTTAATCTGACTTCAAAACTTTGATCTTCCTTCCACTCTCATTTTCAGCCAATCTTCTATATCTCTTGAAGTAATTCAGAACTTCTGACTTGTGTTTGAGGTGTATGATACAGGTCCTTCTAGAATAATCATCAATAAATAAGTTGAAGTACCTCTCACCATTCAACCCTTTTGTCCTCATTTGTCCATATGAATCAGTATGCACAATGTCAAGCACTGCTTTAGAACTAAACTCTTTGGTCTTATATTGCCTTTTGGCATGTTTTCCTTTAGAGCGTGCTTAGCAAACACACACACACACACTCTCTCTCTCTCTCTCTCTCTCTCTCCTGAGGTGAGGAATGTCTCTGATTACATGAGTAGTGGTCAGTTTCCTCATGTTCTTCTATATTAAGTGTCCTAGCCTCTTATGCCAAAGTTAATTTTCTTCTTCTTTGGTGAGTAAACAGCTGCTTGTCTTGTCCTCATCAATGACATATAAATTTCCAGTTGTTCTCTTGCCAGCTGCAACAGTATTGCCTTCTTTACTCTTTACTTGGCAACCTGTTTTTGTGAATATCACTTTGTGTTGTTGCATAGCTGGCTAACAGATGCTAGATTATATCTTAGTCCTTCAACATGCAGAACATCTTTCAGCTTTCCATTTCCAATATTTACTAACCCCTGACCATTGATGTTGAGTGAATCATCATTGCCAACTTGACTCTGCCCTATCTTGACTTGTTTAGTTTTGATAATTTACTCTTGTCTCTTGTCATGTGTGAAGTGCATCCACTGTTAAGGATCCACTGCTTACCCTTGTAGTTAGCCTTTAGTACAATTTTAGCTATATTAGCCACCTCCCATTTAGCTTTATATTCCTTCTTTTGAATTGGCTAAAAGATAGCTTTCTCATTTTTCTCAGCCTTGACTGCACCGCTTGTTTTACTATGCCATCGAGTGCCTTCTTTTGCTCAGGGAGAAGTGTCATGCATCTCTTCACACTGCTCCAAGTCTGCCAATACAACAAACTTGTTCTTTGAAACCACTAGTTTGGGCTTCTACCAACACTCCTTGTCAGTGTGTCCTTGCTTTTTACAGTATGTGCAAGAACTCACGATAGGTGTTCTACTCTAAATTTTGTATTGTCTTCCCCTGTATGCAGCATCATATCTTCTCAAGTTGGAGACATATACTAGCCTTTTCTACTAGCATTTACTTGCCTTATGACCCCAAATTTCATAATAAAGAGAATAACCTTGAAACTGCCTCTTCTTGGGTCTAATCATAGCTTGTTTTCTTTTGTTCATTACTTGTTGTGTAAGCAATGTAGTTAGCTTCTTTGCTTGTGTGACTTTCATTTCAGCCACCTTCTTCTACTTCTTCTATTCAGCCATTGCCCTTGGCTGGCTGACTTTCTTTTCTTTCTGAGACATAGTTGCTATGGGCTACTGCTCTTTAACCACATAAATCATTCTTAGCCCTGTCTTTGGTTTGATAACTATCTTCTCTTTTTCAATTATCCTCTCTAGAGTCACAGCCTTCTCATTCACCTACTATGACAAAGTCTCATTCTCTTTAGTTAGTGCAACCTCAGATTGTTGCACTTTCTCTTCATTCTTCATTTCTCTTACATACCTTGTTTCTCATATCATTTCAATCTTGTGCATGTTCTCTTCACTCTCTTTGAGTTGTTACTGAAGTCTCAACAACTCTTTCTCCATTCCTTCAATTTTTGAAGTCCTTGAGCCAAGCTCTATTGAGCCAAGCTCTGTTTTTCAAATCTTCTCTTCAAGTCAATATGTTCAGCCCTTATTTCATCCTTTTGACTTTCAGCTTCCTCAGACTTTGCTTCAACTTGTTTTATATGGGCCTCCAACCTTCTTATGGTTTTGCCCCTTCTAATTATCTCCTTTAAAGCTACTTCCAACTCAACTTCAAGATCAAGTTCTTCTTCCTCAACATCCTTTTCCTCTTCAGAGGTTGAACTACCACCTTGAGTTGATGCCATAAAGGCATGCTCATCTGATGAGTCTTCATCTTCCTCTTCATCAGCTTCTTTTGTCTGACTCACATAACTCTTGAATGAGTCTCTCTTCTTCTTCTGCGGGTTGGTAGTCTTCTTACTGGACTTCTTTGATTTGAACGATGGTCTTCTCCATTTTAAATTTTGCTCATCATTACCATCCTCATCTTTATCATCAAGTTTCTCTTTTCACTGAGAAGCAAAGTGTCCAGTCTGCTCACAATGATAATATCTCAAGGACAATTGTCCTTTTCCCTTCTTAGACCTTTTCTTGAATTTCCTTATGAAGTAAGCAAACACTTCACCTTCACTTTCTTCTCACCACCATCATCATCCTCATTGGATGATTCTTCCTTTTCTTTTATCTTCAAGTGTCTCATAGCTTTGAAAGCTACCTCCTTTGATACCTTTGACACTGAGGAGCTCTCAGTTGACTTTATTCTCATCTCATATGCAATGAGATTGCACTGGAGATCATGCAGAGACATAGAATTGAGATCTCTACTCTCGTCTATAGCTGCCATCTTTGAGGCAAACCTCTCAGGCATAATTGTCAGAATTTTTTTCACAATCGATGAGTCCTTCACAAGGAAAAACAAGAAGCTAAAAAAAAAAAGATAAAACATCTCAAAAAGCTATATGAAAATTTTGTTGTTGATGAAACTAGTATCCTAGTGAAGGTATAAAGGTTTAAGGCAAAAAAGAAGGAGTACTTGAAATGAATTGAGGAGCTGATCATACTTAAGGTAGTGCAAGGCAAGATACACAATGATTTTAGTGCTAAGGTGATTGCACAAGAGCAAGAGGTGCTGATTTTGCAAGCCAAGCTCCACAAGGCTGAGTCTGAATTAAGGAACCATAAAGAAAGCTTTATATAGGCCATAAAAGTGAAAAGAGCATCATCATCAGTGAATGCCATCAAGGAGGATGCTACCAAAAAGTTGGATGAGTGTCTAAGCAATCAAAGACCTCATTCCATGGGGAAGAAAGGACTTGGTTATATTGAAAAGTTGAGAGTGAAGGTATAAGAGAAGAAGAAAATTGTGTTTGTACCTAAAAGCAAGCATAATGACGTGATGGAGAAGAGAGACCAACCTAAGCTAAAATGGGTTAGGAAAAATGTGGTGCAAACTCCCATCCAAAAGAGACAGGTTGTTAAAGATAGAGAGAAGGGTGCCACGACAATTGTTAAAGATAGGAAACATGATCTTGGTGAAAGAAGAAAATCCAAATTTGAAGGATTTTGCTGGAATTGCTGTAAGTATGGGCACAAGACTTATGTGTTCTAGAGTAAAGGACTTATAATAAAGAGGAATGTGAGGCAAGAGCCTATGGGGAGACTCTATTAAGAAAAGAGACAATGCTAGGTAAAAAGAAGCAATATTCCACTGAGAAATAGATTTGATTTGTTAGGAGAAATCTATGGAAGATGCGAAAGGGCTAAACACATTACTGAGGATTGCTTGACATTGCTGCCTAGTTAAAGAATACAAAGGAGAACACTCACACATGCACCCACATTCAACCAAACATTGCTGTACAGTCAAAGAGTACAAAGTAGAACACCTACATATGCTCCTATATTCAGCCAAAGAAGAAGAAAAAGAGAAATAACTATGGTTATGAAAGTAGTCTTAAAAGCTTCCAAAAAAGAAAGGCCATGAATCCTGAATAGTGGCTACTCTTCACATATGATAGGAGACTCGAAGATGTTTAAGGAAGTAGTAAAATATGATGGAGGATGAATCAAATTTGGCAATGATGGTGCCTTAAAGATCAAAGGTATCAGTATTGCTGAAATTGGTGCAATAAAGCTGGAGTATGTGCTTACCGCAAAGCAAGTTGCCGATATATACACAAAATCTCTATCAAGAGAGATGTTCCAAAAGTTAAGGCTAACTTTATGTGTTCAACCAACCCTAGAGGCAATGGTATTCTTTACCCCTCTCCCATTCCCTTTTCTATTATTCTTTGAATTTGTTGTCAAAAGGGAGAGATATTTTACATAAATCCAAAAAGAGTATATACTAATCAAAAGGGGGAGTAGCTTGACAAATAAAAGGGGACAAATTGTCAAGGGGAAGAAGCAGAAAGGGGGAGTTAAACCCAGTTACAAGAGATGCATGTTTCATGGGTAGCTGTGAATGTCAAAGGTTATTACATGTGCATTATTGGATTTAATATATTGCCAACAAATCCAAAGGGGGAGATTGTTAAGCCCATCTTTAATGGCTAATGTTGTACTTGTTGTCAACAGCATCTCACATTATTGCTCATGTTGATTTGATGTTTTGAATATTGTTAAGATGCATAGAAGTTGTTAGTCAAAACCATTTATGGTAAGTCAACAAAAGTCAATGAGTCAATATTGACCATTGACCCTAAATTTTAGAAATTAAATCTAGCCATGGATTATGGGACAAATTTTGAGAATTAATGATAACTGTTGATTATCGTGTAACCCTAATTTCAAAACTCTATAAATAACCTCATGCACCTTGCAAGACAAGTGTGTGCTGTAGTATTTTTTGAGAGAATGGAAACTTAATTTCAATAGCTGACCACACCAAAGGAGGGTGTAGCAACTAGCCACACCGAGGAAGGTGCAATCTGACACAAGGGAGTCAAACCAATAGAAGGTGCAATCTGGTAGCAAGGGAGTGCAAGCAAAACTAGAATCTGCAGATTGCAATAACTCCAACAGGCATGCCTACACGAATAGCAACTTTAATAGGCATTCCCAGCATTAGTAGAGCGTCCAACAACTTGCAATCCTAGAAATTACAGTATGTCCACAAGGCTATACTAGCAAAAGCAACATGTCCAGTAGCCAAACCAAAAATTGCAACATGTTAGGGAGGCTATACAAGCAAGTGCCCTGTAGCGGGTTTTGTAACTTACTGCAGCAATGGAGAAAATGTGCTTGGTAGCTTGTAGTAGCAGAGCAGAAAACATACATTGATAGCAAATCTAGTAGCTTGCAGCAGTAGAAGAGTAAATGCCCTGACAGCAAGTTTAGTAGCTTGCAACAGTAAAGGAGAAAACATGTCGTATTAGTAGGCGAGGTAGCACCAGCAACAAGGGAAGAGAACCTACAAAGGATGAAGGAGGCAAACCTAGCAACAAAGGAAGAAAGTTGCTAAGGTAATAGGTGAGGTAGCACCAGCAGTAGGAGGAGACAACCTACCGAGGAAGCATCAGTAGCAAGAGAGAGAATCTACTGAGGTAGTAGGTGAGGCAGCATTGGCAACAGAGGAAGAGAACCTACCAATGCCAAAGGAAGCAACACTAGCTGCAAGAGGAGAGAACCTGCCAAGGGAGCAAGTGAGGCAATATCAATAGCAAGGGGAGAGAACTTGTAGTAATGAGACATAGAGTAGAGAATTTGCAGTAGAGATAACTTATAGTGGAGATAACCTTTAGAGAAAGGACCAATAAAGCCTAAGCAAAGAGTACCAGTATGGAAAAAGAATATCCATTTTTTGCAATAGTAGACTGTGCACATTAAGTGATCTATCTCAAGGAAGTCATTATCATAAACTATTTATGTATTTTGTGAAAAAGGGTTGGACACCCTTAGAGTAATTGGGAGATTAGTCCATTGAGTGATTGGCAGATGATCTCATTTAGTGATCAGGAAATCAAACCTTTGAGTGATTAGGAAATCGACCCAATGATTGGGAGATCATCGTAAGTGGTTAAGGAGTGATCCTTCTACACCATAACTATATCCCTTGATAACAATAGTTAATTGTGTGATTTAGGAGTAACTTATCACACCGTTGACATAGCTTACACATTGTGGGTGAACCATGTAAAAATTACTATGTATTCTTGGGTGCTTGCATTTGATTGATATTTGTACGATTGCTCTTACATAAAGAAGAAAGATAAAAATTAGATCATTGGTTCTAACAAGTCATAGAGGTCAAATTTGGAAAAATTTATAAAAAACAAGCATCTCACACTAATTTACCCCCTCCTCCTCTTAATATGAAACCAAAGAAGGTCTTTATCAATTTGGATTTGCTAGGTGATTGTAAATAATCTAGGCTTGCATTTATCATCTTAAATTTCTTGGTAACAACATTAATCTAAATCTTTATGTCTATATTATGCAATTCTCATTCACTACATGTGTTTACAAACTATAGAAACACATTAGTAATTAAAAGAAATTTGTTCCTCACACTTTCCTTCATATGTGTACCCTTAAATTAGATTATTATTACTTGTGTTTCACTCTATTTTGGCTTTTCTTAATGATGATCTCACCACTTTTTCCTTTTTCCACTCAAGCCAGCTCGTTTTATGTTCTTCAAAGACTCGTGATGAACAAATCACAAGGAGTAATTTGTTAAATGGTGGCAAATCTCAAAATTAGAACTTTTAAAAGAAAGATAAATATTTAAGATATCCTTTTTAACCTTGGAAAGAAAAAAAAATCAGATTTGTAGCCTTATAGATGTACACAATAAGTTAAAAGAATTAAGATGCACTACTCACCAAACACCTACCAAGAAAGATATTCCCGCTTTGCATCTCAACACGATCTAATACCTTATCTTGTACACTAAAAGCTCTTTGTACTACTAAAAGTTTTCCATTATGCTCTAGGTATTCTATTCCCTCATTAATATTATTAATGTCTACTAATAGTAGCAATTAAGCCTTATCACTAAACTCACTCCCAATCTCATATTCACCATCATCTCTAAGGATTACTGACCTTTTGTTAATGAATTATGACACTATACGCCCTCTACCTAAAAACCTAAAACATTTTATGAAACTAGCATTTTCCTTAGGTACCTTTAGATTTATCATCAAATTTGCCCCTATCAAGGTTGCCCTCACTAGTCTTGGGTTTATGTGTATCAGATTTAATCTTTAAAGTTGTCTTCTAATATGAACTCTGATTATATGTAAATGGAACCGAACACAAATGTTGATATAGGATTGTTCAAATATAGGTTAAAGGATTGGATATCTGACCCAATGATTATAAACAACCAAAAAATAGAACTATACAATTCATACGTCATTTCTAACAACAAGACAATGTTGAAGAAGATAAGTCTATTAAACAAACATACTTAAGTATGAAAGTTCAGAATTAGTTCTTAAAGAACTAGAGAAAATAGCTTATACACTTATAAAAACTATTCTCCCCCTTTAGCCATCATTTTTTTCCTTCGTATATGCTACACCCTCAAAAACCCTAACTACTAAGTGGGCTTATTAAGGAAATTCATCCAGCCCACTAAATAATAATAAAAACCCATGACAATAGCCCATTAAGATGTTGAAATTTGTCTAACCCATAACAATATAACCTATGAAAATAACCCATATAAATGCCCAAACACGGGCTCCCAACTCTAACTTCCTTCCCAAGGCTATAGTTTTCATATTACTCCATAAATGACACATTTGCAAGCTGTGATGAAGCCTCCATCATCCTTAACTCATGTCTAGCAACTTTCAGTAAGTAAATGTCACACAACAAGTTGTTAAGTGCTTCCTTCATTTTCTTTAACCTTGCCCATGTCATTGGTGGTCTAAGGTTTTACAAAGTATTAACTCTTTTATTGATTTAAATGGGTACAATATAACTTTCATCATTCTTGGTCTCCTCAAAATGATTTGTCCTCAAATTAGCACTTACATCATTAAAGAGAAAAGGAGAAAAGTTAGAAACATTAAATATTGCACTCACATTATACTCACCTAACAAGTTAAGTTTATATGCATTATCATTGACTCTTGCTACCATTTCAAAAGGACCATCTCCCCTTGGTTGCAACATTGATTTCCTTTACATAGGAAATTTGTCCTTCTGCAAGTGAACCCAAACCTAATCACCAAGTTCAAAAGTGATATGCTATAACCTTTGTTGGCTTATGTTTCATACTATTTGGTTTTTTTTCTCAATGTTAAGCCTAGCTTTCTCATAAAGCTGCCTAATCACTTCAACCTTCTTTTGCCCATCTACATTAACCCTGTCCTACATAGGCAATAGTACTAAATCTAAAAGAGATAATGGATTAAAACCATAAACAAGCTCGAAAGGAGAATAACCCATAGTACTATGAACACTACAATTATAGGCAAATTTCACAAAATGCAAACATTCTTCCCAAGTTCTAGAGTTTTTACCAATAACAACACTAAAAAACATACCAAGAGATCAATTTACCACCTTAGTTTATCCCTCTATATATGGATGGCAAGTTGTAGAAAACAACAATTTTGTTCTAAGCTTATCCCATAATTTCTTCCTAAAGTGGCTTACAAATTTTGCATCATAGTCTGACATTATACTCTTTGGCACTCTATAGAGATGAACAATTTCTTTAAAAAATAAGTCTATAATATGTGTGGCATTATCCATTTTGGTGTAAGCAATGAAATTTGCCATCTTTGAAAATCTATCAACTTCAACAAGAATATAATCTTAACCCTTTTTGGGCCTAGGTAAATCAAGAATAAAATCCATAAAAATGTTGGTTTAAGGTTCATAAAGAATTTCTAAGGGCATATACTCTCCATGGTGCAAAACCCTAGACTTAGCTTGTCTACAGATAATACATTTGAAATAAATTCTTTCAACATCCCTTTTCATATATGGCCAAAAGAAATCCATATTTAAAACATCAAAAGTATTTTGAATGCCAAGGTGTACCATTAAACCACCCTTATGAGTTTCTCTTGCAAGTAATGTTCTCATAGATCCTTGAGGAATACGAAGCTTATTTACTTTAAACAAATACCCCTTATGTCTATAAAACATAACAAAAGTAGCTTTCTCACATGTAGTATACACATTACAAAATCAATAAGATGCTCAAACCCCAATAACTTAGTGCTTAATGTGCTAATCAATGTGTACCTACATGACAAAGCATCAATAATATTTTCCTTACTTGATTTGTATTGAATTATATATGAAAAAGTTTCAAGAAACTCAACCCATTTTGCATGTCTTCTATTCAACTTGTCTTGCACTTTCAAGTGTTTTAAAAACTCATGATTAGTATGAATTACAAACTCCTAAGGCCAAAGGTAATGATGCCACATTTTTAAAGTCCTAACAAATGCATACATTTCTTTATCATAAATTGGATAATTCATTATTGCCCCACTTAACTTCTCACTAAAGAATGTAATAAGTTGTTTCTTTTGCATGAGAACTCCCCTATGCTCAATGCCTGATATGTCACATTCAATTTCAAAGATCTTAGAAAAATTAGGCAAAGCAAGAAGTGACACATTACACAACTTAGCCTTAAGCAAATCAAAGGCATCTTGTTGTTCCTTACCCTACTTGAAACCTATACTATTTTTAATCACCTTAATCAATGGTGCAACTATGGTACTAAAATCCTTAATTAACTTTTTATAAAAGCTAGCTAAACCATGGAAACTCCTTATATTGCTCATGCTCTTAGGTGTAGTTCATTCTTGAATAGCCTTAATCTTCTCATTATCAACCTCTATGCCATGAGCAAACATAACATAACCCAAGAAAAGGACATAATCCTTGCAAAAATCACATTTCTTCAAATTGGCAAACAATTTCTCTTTTCTCAACACATTGAGCACATAATGCAAATGTTCAACATGCTCTTATAAATTCTTGCCGTATAATAATATGTCATCAAAATAAGTTACAACAAAGTTTCCTAAGAAAGGTGTCAAAACATGATTCATTACTCACAAACCATGCTTAGTCGTGAATGCAATTTTCCATTTATTACCTTCCCTCATCCTAATTTGATAATAACCATTCTTAAGGTCAATTTTAGAGAAGTAATAAGTACTATGCAATTCATCAAGCACATCATCAATCCTAGGTATAGAATGTCAATACTTAACTATTATTTTGTTGATAGCTCTGCAATTGACACATATCCTCCAAGATCCATCTTTCTTTGGCATAAGTAACACTAGCACTACACATGGGCTGATGCTCTCCCATACATGTACCTTCTTCATCAATTCATCAACTTGCCTTTGAAACCCCTTTGTCTCCACAAAATTACTTCTATTTGCTGGCTTGTTGGGAATGAGAGCTCCAAGAATAAGATCAATGTGATGTTCAATCCCTTTCCTTGGTGGTAAGCCATTTGGCATCTTCTTAAGGATACGTCATTATGTTCCTACAACAAAGATGAAACAGTACTAGGCAAAGATGAATCAAGGTTAGTGTTAGAGAAATAACAATCCTTGTAAAGGATCAAGATCATTTGTTGCCTAACTTAGAAGGCAACCCTAACATCTACTCCTTTTGCAAACTCACTTGTTTTCTCTCATTTTCACTCTTTTGAACTTGACCACTCTTATACCTAGCACTCTTAAGTGCTTTCACCTTGTTTTTCTTTTCTTCACTTTCTTTTCTCTCTATTCTCTCTTTCTTTTCACTCCTTCTTTTTGCTCACTTTCATAAAGTCTTAATTGGCCTTCATACACCTGTTTTGGAGTCAATGAAACAAGTATGAATGGTTTTCCATTCATGGTGAAAGAATAAAAATTCTTGTAACCATCATGCAAAACTTTTCTATCAAATTGTCAAATATAGCCTAATAACAAATCCATGCCTACATAGGTACAACATCACAAAATAACTAATCCTTATATCTACCAATTAAAAATAGAACCATAACTTGTTTAGACACTCTCACCACTCCATTATCATTCAACCACTAAGGAAAACTACCTCCATCTATGATAAAACAACAAAGTTTTTCCTGAACTAAAGATAAAGTATGGAAAATATTTTCTCATTGTATCTTAACATCATTCTCCTTAACCTACACACTAAGGGCTTTCTTTGCTACTAAAAGATTTCCACCATGCTCTGGATACTTTATCCCCTCATTAACATCACTAGTATCCTTTAGTGATGACATTTGGTCTTCATCACTAGCTTTATTGCCAAACAAATAGTCACTATTCTCTTTCAGGTACATGTTTCTCTTATTAGGACATTGTGAAGCCACATGACCCCTACCCAAATATCTAAAGCATTTGATGTCCCAATTTTTTACTTAAATTTGCCCTTTTTAAGGGTGCCCTCACTAATCTTAGGTCTATGTGAATTGGTTTTAAGCTTAAAAGTCATCTTCTTTTCCTTCTAGCCTTAGTTTGGCTTCCAAAAAGATGAACCTAAATTCTAATTATATCTAGAAGTACTCTTTCTCTTAAGTTACCTCTCAACTTTCATGACAATGTGTACCATGTCCTAAAAATTTACATAGTGTTATAGTTCTACAACATTAATTATGCTTCTATTCAACCCTTTAAGGAACCTAGCTATGGTTGCCTCCTTATCCTCCATTACATTTTCCCTAACTATAACAATCTCTGTCTCCTTATGATACTTTTCCATAATCTTGGAACCTTGTGTAAGGCTCTGCAATTTATTATACAAATCCTTATAATAAAGGCTAGGAACAAATCTCCTTCTCATCATAGTTTTCAACTCATTCCAAGTTTCTATGGTTCTTTTGAAATTCCTCCTTCTATTAGTAATATGCTATTCCTACCACATTACTGCATAATTAGTTAACTCAATCACAACTATCTTGACCTTCTTTTTCTTAGAGAAGCTATGATAATCAAAGAGTAGCTCTACCCTTCTCTCCCAGTTTAATTACACATTTAGGTAAGCTTTTTCTTGGAAAGAGGGAACCTTCATTTTAATGCTACTCAAAGTTCTGTCTACTCCTTCCTTCATTATATTTCAATTATCCCAAACTCTATTATACCTATCATAAACATTTCCTTTGCTTGTTACTCCTTTACCATTCCTATTACCATGTCCTCCTCTAAATCCACTTCTAAAGTTTCTACTAGCATTATCACCCTTATCATAATAATCATTACTATCTCTACCAAAATCATGTTTAAATTGCTTTTTCACGAACCTTCCAACTGGCCTCTTAAGATTCACACTTGATTCCCCCTCTATTTTATCCATGCTATCATTAAATTTCCACAACATTTGTTCAATCCTATCAAACTTCTACTCTAAGGATTTCATAAGTAATTTAAAATTTGGAATAACTACTTCCTCATCTCCATGTGGAAAATTACATTATTTAGCATTAGACATTGTATCTGTAAGATTGTTAGTAAATAAAGAATATACCTCACAAACTCACTCCCGTACATGTTTGCTCTCCACTCGACTACAAGAGTTACAATAGTCCTCAACTCTTGTGTTTCACACAATGAAATACAAGACTTTACAAGCACTTTCAGTAGTTTTAGCAAACTAAATTTAGAACAAACAAAACTTGAATATATCAATCTTAGACCTACCTTTTCAAAGAAATGACACAATCAAGGAAGATGACCAATAAAGTAAATAGAGTGACAAGAAATTCAATGATATAAGCAGTTCAATCAGGCAACAATTAATTATTGAATATAATTAAGTAAATGACCAATTAAAAAATAAAGTTGATTTTTTTTTGGTTAACTAATAGGTATTTCTACATAACAAATGAACAACAACAACGAAACACAAGAAATACATGAATTTTGCTTTTCTTTTCTTTTCTTTTTATTGATAATTCAACCAAAAATGAAGAACATATGAATAAGATGATGAAAAAAGGATAACTAACCTAAGTTAAAGCCAAATCTTTGATACCAAATAATATGAACTCCAATTATATGTAAATGGAACCTAACACTAATGATGGTTTGGATCATTCTAATGGGGTTCTGACCTAATGATTATAAACAACCAAGAACTAGAACTATAGGATTCAGATGCCACTTCTAACAACAACACATTGAGAAGGATAAGTCTATTGAACCAACATACTTAAGTATGAAAGTTTAAAATTAGTTCTCAAAAAAACTAAAGAAATTAGCTCATACACTTATAGAAACTATTCTCTTCCTCCAACCATCCTTTTTTCCCTTTTTTTTTATTCTAATCACCCAAAACCCTAGTTGTCAAGATCTGCCTATTAAGAAAATTCGTCTAGTCCATCAAATAATATTAATAATCCATGAAAATAACACATTAAGATGCTGAACTTTGTCCAACCCACTACATAACAATATAACCGATGAAAATAACCCATTTAAAAGTCCAAACGTGGGCTCCCAACTCCAACTTCCTTCCTATGGCCATAGTTTTCATATTCCTCCATAGATGACACATTTGCAAGCCTTGGTGAAGCCTCTATCATCCTTAACTGGTGTCTAGCAACTTCTTATAAGTAAATGTCACATAACAAGTTGTTGAGTGCTTCCTTTATTTTCTCTAACCTTGCCCTTATCATTAGTGGTCCAAGGTTTTACAAAGCATTAATCCCTTGTTGATTTGGGCTGGTATAATATGGCTTCCATTAGCATGTAAGTGTTTCACAAGTTCATCCAAATTCTTGCTATAAACTAAAAATCATTGAAGTAAACTGGTACAAATTTCCTTATGAAAGCACACAAGACATGATTCATTAACCTCATGAATGTACTAAGTGCATTAGTACTCCGAAAGGTATTACTAACTACTTATACAATCCACATTTAATTTTAAATGCTATTTTCGATTCATCTCCCTCTTTCATGCAAATTTGATATTAGTCATTCTTTAAATCAATTTTTAAAAAAACACACAAACCATGCAACTTATCAAGCATATCATCTAATCTAGGGATAAGAGGTTTATACTTTACAGTGATCTTATTGATGGCTTGACAATCCATACACATGTGCCATGTTCCATCTTTCTTTAGGACTATGATGATAAGGACCAAGCATGGGCTAAGACTCTCCCTTACAAATCCTTTTTACACTAACTCATACATTTGTCTCTGTATCTCCTTTGTTTCATCTAGATTAGCTCTATAAGTAGGTCGGTTTTGTTTACCACCACTAGGCATGAAGTCTATTTGGTGTTTGATTCCTCTTAAAGTAGGTAATCTGTAAGGAATCACTTTAGTAGATAAATCTTCACAACAGTAGCAAAACTTTCAGATCTAAGCAAAATGGATCAATAAATGAACCGCACTCTGATACCAATTGATAAGGACTTTCTTAGGTCTCACACTGAGAAAGGGAGGAGGTGAATCAGTGTGAGATGTTTACTTTTTATAAATCTATCTAGATTAAACCTTTGCGACTTGTTAAATTCTATGATCCATTTTTATCTTACTTCTTTATGAGAGAATGCCCACATTGATAACAAGCAAGTGCAAGCACCTGAGAACATATAGAATTTTTACGTGGTTCACCCATAATATGTGAGCTACATCTATAGTGTGATAGGATCACTTCTAGATCACATAATCCACTTTTGTTATCAAGGGATGCAATTGATGTTATGGAGGGATCTCTCCTTAACCACTATAGAAGGATCACCCTAAGTGTTTCCCAGCCTTTTTCAAATAAGTGCACAAAAGGTTTATGACAAAAATTTCATGAGAAAGATCTCTCTATGTGCATAAGCTGTTATGGTAGCAAACTGATTCTCTCCTTCCTCATTACCAATCTCTAACTTTTGCATTATCGGTCTTTACCTTCTACATTGTCGGCCTCTGCCTTCTACATTATAGGTGATACAAACTCCGATTGTATGTAAATGGAACCCAACACCAATATTGGTATATGATCGTTGTAAATATGGTTAAGGGATTTGGAGTTTTGACCTAATGATTATAAACAACCAAGAACCAGAACTATAAGATTTAGATGCCACTCCTAACAACAATAATGATGAAGAAGATAAGTCTATTGAACCAACATACTTAAGTATGAAGGTTTAGAATTAGTTCTCAAAGAACTAGAAAAAATAGCTCATACACTCATGAAAATGGGTCTAACCCCCTCCAGCCACTCTTTTTGCCCTTTTTATATACTAATTTGCAAAAACCCTAGCTAATAAGATGAGCTTATTAAGGAAATTCATCCAACCCACTAAATAATAATAAAAACCCATGAAAATAACCCATTAAGATGTTGAAATTCGTTCAACCCATTACATAATAATATAACCCATGAAAATAATCCATTTAAATGCCCAAACATGGGCTCCTAAATCCAACTTCCTTCCCAAGGCCATGGTTCTCAAATTCCTCCGTAGATGACACATTTGCAAGCCCTGGTGAAACCTCCATCATCCTTAACTCATACCTAGCAACTTCTTGATAGTAAATGTCACACAACAAGTTGTTGAGAGCTTCCTTTATTTTCTTTGACCTTGCCCTTGTCATTGTTCCTCTGAGGTTTTGCAAAGCATTAACTCCCTACTTGATTTGAGCTGAGACAATATGGCTTCCATCAATTTGTTTTCCTTACTTAAGAAATAATCTATAATTAAGGTTTTTCCTATATAGGTATGTTAAAATACACTTTTTTCTTATAGGATTGTGATATTTACATGCCTACAAAAAGGCTACAACTATGTAAAACATGCTTTGCTTTGCCTTCTTGTGTTCTTGCAAGAATACATTGATTTGATTTATCAAAAGAGTGATTAACCTTTGTGGCATCAAAAGATTAGGGCTTTTAGGACTTAGTTTTCTTGGGATTATGATCTAATAAATCCTACTTGTTTCCTAACTTTCTAAGGTGTGCATAACAATTTGATTTAATGGTTCCTAGGGCATGTTGCCTAGTAGGTTCTTTATTAGTTGGTATCAAAGTTTGGGTTCTAGAAACAAGTTATGTATCCCTTATCTATCTTTTTTTAGTGATTTTCTTTGTACGTTATTCATTCTTTGTTGTTCTTTGCTTAGTTCTTCTTTGCTTTGATCTGCTTCTCACTCTTAAAATTATGTTAATTTTGTAGGTGCTTGATTTGAATTAAAAAAAATGTTGAAAAAAAAGTTAAAAAAATAGTTGAGAAAAAAAAAGAAAAAAAAGGAAGATCAAGATGTTGTGTATGAGCTGAGTAGTGCATTTTGATTCTTTCAACCTATTATGTACATCTATAAGGTTGCAAATCTAATTTTTTTTCCAAGTCTAAAAAGGATATCTTAAGTTTGTTTTTTCCTTTAAAAGTTCTAATTTTGAGATTTGCCTCCATTTAATGGATTGCTCCTTGTGATTTATTGATCTTGAGTCTTTTAAGAACATAAAGGGGGCTAGCTTGAGTGGAAAAAGGCAAGAGTGGTGAGATCATCATTAAGAAATAATGTGAAACACGAGTGTAATTATCTAATTTGATGTTAAACAAATGAGGGAGTATGTGAGGAACAAATTTCTTTTAATTACTAGTATGTTTCTGTAGGTTATAAACATGGGTAACGAAGGAGAACTACATGATATAGGCATGAAAATTTGGATGAAGGCTACTACCAAGCAATTTAAGATGATAAATGCAAGGCTAGATGATTTACGATCACCTAGCAAATCCAAATCCTCTAGAAGGCATGTGATTGAGGAACAAAATGAGGAAAAATTAGATTATGAAGAATCAAACTTTAGAAAAGGTAAGAAGGCTGTTTCCAAAAGAGCTAACAATTTAGGCCACATAAAGATGAAGATTCTAGCATTTCAAGGGAAGAATGATCCTAAACTTTATTTGAAGTAGGAAGGAAAGGTTAAACATTTATTTGATTGCCAAAATTATTCTAAGGAGAAGAATTTAAAGTTGGCAACTGTAGAATTCACTGATATATAAATATATGTTTCAACTAATTGGTGATGTGTAAGAGAAGGAATGGTGAGAGGCCAATTTAGTAATGGGAATAGATGAAATTGGTAATGCACAAGAGATTTATACCTAGCCACTACTATGGAGACTTGCATTAAAAGTCACAAGGGCTAGCTTAAGGGTTTGTGAATGGAGGACTATGACAAGAAGATAGAGATAGCCATGATTAGAGGTAGTGTAGAGGAAGACTGAGAGACTACCATGGCAAGGTTTATTGGTGGTTTGAATAAGGATATTGCTGATGTGGTGGATTTGCAACACTATTTAAAAATGGAAGAGCTGTTGCATAAGGCTATGAAGGTTGCAAAACAAGTTAAGTACAAAGGGTGCAAATTTGGTTTTGCTTGTAGTTCTACATGGAAGAATACTTGGAAAAAATCCAAATTTCTTAAAGCCAAAAAAAAGAAACAAATCCAAAGGAATCGAATGTTATTTCTAAAGGTAAATTGAAACCAAATATTTTTCTAAATCTCGTGATATTATGTGCTTTATGTGTTAAGGGCATGAACATATTACTTCTTAATGTCCAAATAAAAATGTTATGATCATGTTGAAGAATGGTGACATATAAAGTATTTGTTCAACTGATAATGACTTGCTACCATTGGACAATTGTTTTGATGTTGATCTTGAGAACCTATTCATGGAGATATGCTAGTTGCAAGGTGTGCATTAAGTGTTCAAACTAAGGATGATAATAATGAGGAGCAATACGAGTACATTTTCCATACAAGACGCCACATTAAAGACAAGGTATGTAGCATAATTATCAATAATGGACATTGTACTAATGTTGCCAATACTTTGTTGGTAGAGAAGCTAAATTTGGATACCTTTAGGTATCATCAACCATATAAGCTACAATGATTGAATGATTGTGGACAATATAGAGTAACCAAGCAAGCTTTAGTACCTATTTCTAACCATTCTCATGATTCTTTAAAAGAAATTAGAGGTCTAATGACTAAAGAAAGGTCCAAACGTATGAAGGAAGCTTTGCAAGGGTTAATCATGGAAATGCAAGCAAAAGAAAATATTTTAGATGAATCAGATGCATTGCCAAGGTTAATCACCTATCTGTATGTGGTTAAAGATGAAATATGATTAACATATGAAGAATAAGGTGTGGAGAGCTTTAAATAGCCTAGTCCATATGTTTGGAATCAATTAGAGCCCAATTCGCATACCTAAGATGTATGTAAGGCTTCATTCACATTAAGGACCTTATTGAATTTCTATATATATTCTTATCATTCAATATGGCTTTGATTTGTTTTATTTTGTCTAAGTCTACATATGTAGTATGGCCTAATAGTCATGGGCTTAATGGACTTATAAGGGGTTACATATGTGATTAGCTAGAGTTTCTATTTTCTAGTTTAGAATAAGAATTTGACTTTTTAACTTTATGTTGTTGATTTATTTTCCAACTAGTAAGGAATAAGGGGGATTATAATTTTCCATTTAGTCTTGATGCCTTTATAAGGGGCTATATAATCTATAAATGGAAAAAGAAAAAAGACAATTGGAGTGTTTTTCTTCACTTTATGAGAATTTCATTTGAGTTTTTTGTCATGAACTTATTATGGTCTTATCAAGGCATCTTGTAGTGACCTAGTTCATCGTAACTTTGGTTCTAATCAATGGGTTTAATTAGGTTTGAGTTCTCCTTGAGTGATTTGAATACTCTCCTAGGGTTCTAATTTTGTATAATTGGGTTTTAGGCTCAACTTAACCTAAGGTTTGCATTATGATTATATCTAGAAGTACTCCTTCCCTTAAACTACCTCTCAACTTTTATAGCAATGTGTACTATGTCCTTAAAATCTACATAGTGTTGTAATTCTACCACATCAACTATGTTTTTATTCAGCCCTTGGAAAAACCTAATCATTATTGCCTCTCTATCTTCCATTACATTTGCCCTAACCATTGCCATCTTCATCTCCTTATGGACTTTTTAAAGTCCTTCTTGTTATAGTAATTTGCTCATCCCACCATACTATTGCATAATCAATAAACTCTATCATAAACATCATAACCTTCTTCTCCTTAGAGAAGTTATGACAATCAAACAGTAGCTCTACTTTTCTCTCCTAGTGTAACTATACATCTGGGTGAGCTTTACCTTGGAAAGAGGAAACCTTCATTTTAATGTTACTCAATTTTTTGTCTACTTCCTCCTTTCTATTTTTGTTCTCCTAATATCCATTATGCCTATCATAAGCATTCCTATTGCCTTGTACTTCCTTAACATCGCCACTCTAGGCATATTACTATTTTTGTACCAATCACTTATTTCATTGTGAGATGCACACCATTATGTTTTGGTTAGTCTGAATGCTTTTGAAGTGTCAATTGCTTAAATCTTAAGATTATGGCATAATTCATTACAATATTGCTTTTCCTTTTATCACACCAAATGACCATGCAAATTAAAATTCAAGTCTACTCCAAACATTTGTTTCATTGCAACATTAGTTTCATTGTGACATACAAGTCAATATACTTTTTTTAGTGTGAATTTATTGAATTCCATCAAATAAGTGAATTATTTTCCTAATTAGCTTTTCTTAAATGTATAGAATGGGTCATTACTTGAAAGATGATGTTGTTGCTTTACTTTTAGCTAATAATGCTTATCCTTTCATTTTGAAGAGTAATACAAATAAAGGAATCATGAAATTGACTTAAATATGTGTATTTATCATTGATTTCATTAAGAGAAGAATGTTGTTATGTCCCAGTTCCTTTGAATCCATTAAAGTTAATCAAATGAAGTAGCTATTGCCCCTGATTAGCTTCTTTAATAGGATAAAATTGTTTATTGCTTGCAAGGTGAGACCTTTCATTGATTACTTTAGGTAAGGCTTCTCCTTATCTTATATAGAATCATTTACAGAAAATGAACATGGAATTAACATTTATGTCTACTACAAATAATGATATGAATATCATTACAACTTGGCTATTTTGAATCCATTTAATGCTATTAAACAAAGAAGTCTTTTCTTTATTAACTTTGTTTACAATAGTCAAGTTAAGTACCTAGAAAGATAAGGTCATCACTCCATTTCTAGCTAATAAGGCTTATCATTTCATTTCAAGGAATATTTCAAACAAAAAAAATCATGAAATTAAGCTAAATGTATAAAGTGATGATTTTATTGCTAGATGCACACTATTACCTATTAAGTAGCTTGAATCAATTCAAGTCAATCAAATAAAGGAGTTAATGCTTTTGAATACCTTTATTTACCAAGAGAATTATTCATTTCTTGAAACTTACGACCATTATTTGATTGCTTAGCAATAAGGTTTCTTGATTCCTTGAAATGAATTATTCACACATAATGATAATGCATTTGACATTATCATGCCAAATGCCTTTGCCTCTCATATCATGCTGCAATACAAAAGTTATTGATACCCTTACTTGATTGGGTGTCTACTCCAAATTTCTCATGTAGGAATTGTAGCAATGTGCTTGCATTCTTTAGGCAATAGGCTTAAGCAACTAACAACTAACATATGCAATTAACAACTTTTGTTTACCCATCGATTTGTGGGGGGTATGAAGTGATAAAAAGAAGCTTCTTTTCAAGTTTACTCCATAAAGTTTTTCAAAAGTTACTAAAAACTTTGCTTTCCTGATTTGAAATGATGATAGGAAGAACTCCATAGAGTCAAATAATCTCACAAAAATGCAAGTCAACAATGTGAGAAGCATTATGGGTTTTGTGGCAAGGCACAAAATAAGCTATTTTTGAGAATTGACATATAACCACCTTAACAGCTTCATTTTGTTATTGAATTCTTGACAAACAAAGAAGTAAATCTATGCTCATAGCTTCCCATGGAACGTAAGGGATCGAAAATAGTGTGTACAATCCATGTGCAATGACATGGCTAATGGAGATTAAGGTGTTGGTTGAATGAACAAAGCTTCCATAAAAGGAGAACAAAGTGTAGACCAAGTGCAACAAAGCAAATATTCCCTAAATACTTCCTTTGCGAGGAATTAGTGGTTTAATGATTAGGATAAGGACAAAAAGAATGAAAGAGGTTTTATAAGGCTTAATAATGGACATGCATGATAAAGAGGCTGATCTAGAAGATTTTAAAGCTATTTTAAACATTTCCAATGCTACACCAAGGATAATCACTTATCTTTATGTACAAGATGTAGAGAAGGCTTAGAATGTGAAGAACAAAGCTTGAAGCCTATGATATAAGTCCAAGTGGCATGACTAAGATTAAAAAAATCTAAATTCACATGCTAAGTTGTATTAAAGGGATTTTTTTTTCTATTTTAGGCTGCTAGATTTTAAGTTAAGGCCAAATATACATGTAAAATGGTTTAACTTCTTAGGTTTATTTGGGCTTGTAGGTAAGGTTGAGTCTTAATACATTAGCTAGGGTTTTAACTTTAAATATTATGTCTAGTTGTTATTAGTCATAAACTTTTAAGGATTCCTACATTAAGGCAAATTTGTATTCTTAATTAAAGGGATCCCTTGTAATTAAGGTCTTCCCCATATAGATATGATAAGAAATACCTTCTCCTTATAGGATTATGATGTTTACATACCTAACTATGTAAAGCAAGGATTATTATATTGTGGTCTTTTTAGCATGCTTCGCTTTAGTTTCTTGTGTTCTTGAAAAATATCTTGACTTATCAAAGGAGTGATCTTGCTTTAGTTTCTTGTTTTCTTAAAAGATATCTTGATTTATAAAAGGAATGATCAACCTTTGTGGCATCTTAAGATTAGGGCTTTTAAGACTTAATTTCCTTAAGGTTCTAATCTAATCAATCTAACTTGTTTCCTAACTTTCTAGGATGTGTATACAATTTAATTCAAGGTTTATTAGGGTAGGTTGCCTAGTGGTTTTTTATCATTTGGTATTAGAGTTTGGTCCTAAAAACAAGTTACATATCCTTTATCAATTTTTGTTTAGTACTTTTCTTTGTACTTTATTCATTCTTTGTGTTTCTTTACTTAGTTCTTATTTGTTCAAATTATTTTATTGTTCTTGAAGTCGTTTTAATTCTATTAGTGCTTGACTTGATCAAATGAAAAAAAATTGAAGGCAAAGAAGTTATGTTTGAGCTAAGTAATGCATCTGGCTCGTAGGCATTATCATTAATCCTCTCCAAGACATGAAATGGTCCATCTGTTTAAGTTACAATTTGGACTTTCTTTGTCGGGGAAATCATTCCTTCCTCATATGTACCCACACCTAATCAACAAGTTTAAAGACAACCTTCACATGCCCCTTATTAACTTACTTAGCATATTGCTTATTCTTCCTTTTAAAGTTTGCACAAACCTTGGCATGTAAATCCTTCACAAATTTTACCATTTTCCATCAATATTAGCACACTCTTTAGTAGGGAAAGATAAAATCTCCAATAGAGTTAAAGGATTAAAACCATAAGTGATGAGAATTGTAGAGATGATGGGTGGAAGGCTTCAATGGATGCAAGATGTCCACCACACATTCAAGAAGGCCTAATAACACGAGCTAGAGCCAAAAAGATTGAAGAAGCACTAAATGGGCTGATTGAGGTCATTTAGGCCAACCAAGCTTCAAATTGTGTAAATTTAAGTTTGACAAAGAGTCTAGGCCTAATTAATATAATTGGAATACTTAATGATCAGACTAAGTAATAGCATTCACTCCTAAATAGGTTTGTGTTATTAAACTCTAGTTTAGCTTTCCTGATTGTTCTTTGATTCCTTGTATGTGTTGGGTCCCTAAGCCACATCTTTTTGGGGTTTTCCACATTAGTTGGTATTAGAGCCTGGTTCTAAATCAAGTTGACTCCACTCACTCTTCAATTTTCTACCTTGTGATTTATTTATTTCTATTTAGTTCATCTATTATGTGCATTACCATTCAAATGCACAAATCTGTTTGTTTGCAATCCTTCTCTCTTTGCTTATTTGCTTAAGCTCATAAACGTGCTAATTTCAATTCCAATTGTTGTATCTAAGTATTCTACTATTTTTTTATGTTGAAAAAAAAAGAAAAAAAAAAGGAAGAAGAACAAAAGAAAGAGAACATCAAATTCAAGTTACTAGTTTGATCATATTGGTCATAATAATAATAAAGGTTTTCTCGCTTAACTCTAATTCTACCATTTATTTTCTTATTTTTTTAACCCAAGTTTATCTTCTAGGTTGTACTACCCTTATCCTGATTTTTGTGAGTTTAGTTCATTAAATTTGTTTGCCTTGGTATCCTTTTTCATTTTTTATTCCTTGTTCTCCAATTTGTTCAATTCTACATCATTTATCTTATTTTGTTCAAAAGCAATACCCTTGATTTACATTTTTTAGTTCTTTATAGAGTTAAAAAGGGAAATCTGAGTGGTAAAAGGTAAAAGTGAAAGTTAATATAAAGAAAAGGCCATAAAGAGTGTAAACACAAAGGAGTGCAACACCATCTTTTGAGTGACACACGTGAGGGAGTGTTCTGTGAGGTATCCTAATTATTTTGCATAGAAGTAATACTATGACATCCAAAGACAAAGGTGCAACTCAAGAGGAAGCTGGTGATGTGTCCTTCATGATCAAAGCTATGCAACAACAATTTGAGCATATGAATACCAGATTTGATGATATGAGGGAGAGGATGAAGGAGCAAGCTAATACAATAGCAAAGTTGCAAAGGAGGCATGGGGAATATGAGGCTCCCAAAGCAAGAAGGTAGTTTATTGGTTAGACTAAGTAACAACATTCACTTTTAAATAGGAGTTTATTTTCTGTGTTGGAATTTGTCCATAGTTAGGAATTCTTCCAAAATAAGGATTTGTCTTAAGTAGGAATTTGTGCCTCTTTAGGATTGCTATCTTAGCCTATAAATAGGCACCCCTTGTAAGGTTTGGAAAATTTGAAAGGGTTTTTCTCCCTCAGTTCTTTTGAGGACTAACTAACTTATCAAGAGGTACTTCTTCTTATGGTGCTCCAATCGACTTATCACTCTTAATTCCTTTTTTTTCTGGTGTGTGACATCCATATCCTTCTTAAATACCCTAGGTTTGTGTTTGTTCAAATGGTGGGTCTAGGGTTTGAGTTATTAAACTCTGGTTTAGCTTTCATGGTTTGTGTTTTGATTCCTTGTGTGTGTTGGGTCACTAAGACATGTCTTTTTGGGTTTTTTCGATCAATACGCAACTTTAAAAGGTGAAAAGGAAGTAATAGAATGAATAGATCTATTTGAGGATGTGCAACAATAGAAAATAAAAGTTTAGTTCCAAATTTATTCCATAAAGTACGCCAAAAATGACTCAAGAACTTAACATCCCTATAACTAACAATAGTTCTTGGCAATCCATGCAAATGTACCACTTCCTTAAATAATAACTTAGCAATATGTGTTGCAACATTTGTTTTAGAACATGCAACAAAATGAGCCATTTTGCTAAACCTATCAATAATGACAAATATGTTGTCCTTACTACTTTGAGACCTTAGTAATCCTAAGATAAAGTCCATAGAAATATTAATCCAAGGTTGGTTAAGCACAAGTAAAAATTTATACAAGCCATGGGGTTTAACTCTTATGCACACCAATAAAAATGGTGTGCCCCATTATCACAATCATGCTTCATATTAGACCAATAAAAATGCTCAGGCAATATATCTAGAGTCTTCTGCACACCAAAGTGCCCCATTAAACACCCTCATAAGTTTCCCTAATAAGCAACTCATAAATAGAACAAATAGGTAAACATAATTTATCTCCCCGCAATACTTCATGCTTATAAAAGTCACCAAATACACACTTATGACATGCATTCCATACTTGGCCAAAATCATAATCATTTGCATACCTTAACAATTGAAAACCAAGTAACTTAGTTTGCAAATAAGTAAATAATGTGTATGAAGTTCCCAACTTCATCCTAAGATCTACTAGTCTGTGATACTGAGAGGGGGGTGAATCAGTATCACACCCCTTAAAAACACACTCTGATAATTAAAGCATAAGTATTCTACTTATTTAATACTCTAGCTCTCATCAATACGCAGGTATGTGAACAACTTTAAACTCTTCTCAAAAGTGAACTCTTTCTCAGATTCGACTAAGGTAGATGTATTGTTACCTACTAATCACAATAGTCCCCAAAGTCACCTTTCACACACCTTACCTATTAGATAAATCGAATGTTCTTGATTAGGTCTTTTTTAGATTATAGGTTTGATGATACTTTAGCTGCATTTACAACTTAATTCAAAACACAGAATGTAAATCAAAGTAAGGACACAAGAGATTTACGTGGTTCCGTCAATGTTACGTACGTCTACGGTGGTAAGGACTCTTCCTCTACAGTCCAGTCGGTTCTCTCTCACTGTACAGCCGGATCTCTATTTTTTTTGGTGGTGGCTCCTTTTTCTCTTTTATGGTGGTGTCTCCTTACCATCCAACCCCTTCTTTTTCCATATCATCTTGTTTTTCTGCTTCCCACAGCTAGTGTGTATTGCCATGTAGGTTTTTCCCTCTTGCAAAATTGTGGTTTTACTTTCTTGCCCTTCCATGTCAAATTACTTGCACACTTAAATGTAGTTGACAACAATTACAACCCATACAAGGCTGTGGGAAGAACAATCTCCCCCTTTGTAATTGTTGCCATTCTTGCAACAATTATAACTCCCCCTTTCATAATAGCTCCACCTATATTGTCGCTTCTCTCCCCTTATGCCAACTAATTACAAAAGAAACTCACAAAGTAGAGATGGAGGATTCACCTAAACTTCAAGCTTGAGGAGGCATTTACATAGATAGACTCATTTTGTGCTTTTCAAACAATTTTGTGGATAGAGGTTTAGTTAGAATATCTAAAATTTGATCTTTAGTACCAACATACTCCAACTGAATTGTACCCTGTTCCACTTGATCTTTGATAAAGTGATACCAGATGTCAATATGCTTGCTCCTTAAATGTTGAACTGGATTCTTACTAAGATTAATAGCACTTTGATTATCACAAAGTGCACTCACTGGTAACTTCACTTCAACACCTAAGTCTACCAATCGTCTTTGCATCCATATCACTTGTGTACATGCTACACAAGTAGCCATATACTCAGCCTCAGCTATGCTCAAAGCAACACTGTTTTGCTTTCTACTTAACCATGCAACACACTTTGATCCCAAGTAAAAACTGCAGTTGCTGGTTGATTTTTTGTCATTTGTACTTATTGCTCAGTTTGCATCAGTGTATACTTGTAGTTTTACAGAATCCATGGTAGGATACTACAAATCCATTTTTAGTGTCCCTTTGAGGTATCTTAGGATTCTTTTCACTGCTAACACATGAGATTCCTTAGGATCAGCTTGGAATCTGTTGGCAACACACACAGCTTGCATAAGATTAGGCCTTAATGCTGTAAAATACAGAAGGCTCCCTTTCATCTTGCTGTATTCTGTAGGGCTTGTACTTCTTCTTTCCTAATCTTTTGTTAACATGTCTACTGACATAAGGGTACTGATAGATTTGCTATCCTCCATGCCAAACTTTTTCAGCATCTCTTTAGCATATTTTGTCTAAGAAATAAAAATACCTTCTTCACACTATTTTATCTGTAATCCAAGAAAGTAAGTCATATTTCCAATCAATGACATCTCAAATTCCTCACTCATCTTCAATGCAAATTCTTGGCATAGCTTAAAGGGATCCCCTCTAAAGATGATGCCATCTATATATACTATGATTATCAACTGACCTTTCTCTGAATTGAACACATATAAGTTATTATCGACTATTCCTCTTCTTAAGTTCAACCTTCTCGAATACGCATCCAGCCTGCTATACATGCTCTTGGGGCTTGTTTAAGGCCATACAAGGCTTTCTTCAGCTTACACATATGTGTCTCATACTCACTGATTTGTACTCCATCAGGTTGTTCAATATACACTTCTTCTTTCAGGAGCCCATTCAAAAAGGCTAATTTCACATCCATATGATAAACTTTATACCTCTTATATACTGCCAAAGCTAGGAACATTCTAATAGTTTCTAACCTTGCCACTGGTGTAAAAGTTTGAGTGTAGCCTTTGCAAACCAACCTAGCCTTGTTCCTCACCACCTTGCCATCTTCATTGTGTTTATTTTTAAACACCCATTTTGTTTGACATTCTTGTTAGTGGGTCTTGGAACCAGCTCCCATGTTTCATTCTTCTCAATTTGATCTGGCTCCTCATTGATAGCTTTGACCTAGGCTTTGTCTTATGCAACCTCTTCAACAAATTTAGGTTCAATTTGTGAGAGTAAAACAATAGCTCCCACAATTCTTCTTCTTGTTGTAACTCCTGCTAATGGGTCACCTATGATCTGATTTCCTTGATGAGCATTGGTCCATTTCTTCTTTATCCTTCTCTCTTGCACAGTCTTAGTTGCAAGAGAATCTCTTTCTTCATCTTCAAAATCACTCTCCTCTAAGTCTGAACTTACTTCTTTTCCCTCTTCTTTATGTTGGTCTGATTCTTCATCCATCTTGAAGTCATCTTCTTCATTGTCCTTAGCTTCTGGCTGCTACTCTTTCACCATATACATCATTTTTGGCCCTGGATTTGGTTTGATAACTGTCTTCTCTTCTTCAGTTATCTTCTCCTGAGTCATAGACTTCTTTTTAGCTTTTGTGGCAAAGTCTCATTCTTCCTTTCTCTTGCAAATCTTGTTTCTCCTACCACTTCAAACTACCACCTTGAGTTGATGCCATAAAGGCATGCTTATCTGATGAGTTTTCATCTTCCTCCTCATCAACTTCTTTAATTTGACTCACATAATTCTTGAATAAGCCTCTCTTCTTCTTCTATGGGTTGGCAGTCTTCTTACTAGACTTTTTTGATTTGAATGATGGTCTTCTCCATTTTGAATTTGGCTCATCATCACCATCCTGATCTTCATCATAAAGTTTCACTTTGCACTGAGAAGCAAAGTGTCTGAAGTTCCCGACTTCTCCCTAGAATCTATTAGTTTATGATACTAAGAGGGGGGTGAATCAATATTATCACAATTTGCAATTTGCAGGTAAGTGAACAACTTGAATTGAAAGGCTGCTCCACTGCCACCTAGAAGTTCACCCGCAACGCTCTCTAACCTCTCTTGAAAAAGTCTGGAAATACATTGAGTTCAATGCTTCACTGAATTCCTTCTCTACATTGTATCACACAATTCCTGGTTTCACTGTCTTACAGTCTCACTCGTCTCCTTGTCTCAAGATCTCACTATCTCACAACTCGCCTATCCGTTTCTCTCTCTCTTGCTGTCCAGCCAAATTTCTCTCTCTTCTCGCTGGATTTGTCTCTCTTACCGTCGGATTTCTCTCACCGTTCTACAAGATTTCTCTCTCTTACCTCCACATTTCTCTCTCTTCCTTCGTCTTTTTTTCTACTGGTGGTTTCTCTCTCTTTGATTAGCCGGATCTCTCTCATTGTCTAACCAGAGCTATCTCACCATCCAGTTGGATCTGATTTTTGCCGTATCGTCTCTTTTCTGTTCACCCACTTAGCCGTTCACCTTTTTGTCTCGTTCCCCTGTTTGGCCATCGGGTTTCTTGTGTTTTGGCCGACCACCCCTATTCTTCCAACGATGGCTTCTCTATTTTCTTTAGGTGTATCGGTAGTATCCGGTTTTCTCCCCTTTTGGTCCTCTTTTCTCCTTCGCCCGACAACGACTCCAATTTGGCCGTATATATATTTTTCTCTTTTTCTCTTCTGCCTCTGACGAATTCATTTTCTCTCTCTTCTTCCTTTCCGACGAATTTTTCTCTTCTTCCTGTCGATGACTTTTCTCTCTCTTCCAGGTGTTTTCTCTCTCTTCGTCCGACGGTTATTGTTAATGACGACTACTCTTTTCTTTTGTAGGTGGTGTTCTTCTGAGTACGGTTTTGTGTTTCTTCGTGTATTCAATTGTGTTGGCTTTTATATACTCTCTATAAAACTTAATAGGGCAAATTTACTATTTTGCCCTTCCATGTGGATTTCAAGTTTTTGCTCCTCTATGTGGCTTTTACCTTCTTGCCCTTCCATATGGCTTTACTTTCTTGAACACTTAAACCTAATTGACAATAATTACAACCCATACAAGGGTGTGGGAACAACAATCTCCCCCTTCGTAATTATTGGCAACACTCATAACAAAAGTCACTATGCAACTGTTTCAACACTCCCTAAATATGCACTCCCCCTTTCTTAATAGCTTCCCCTACACTGTTGCTTCTCTCCCCCTTTGCCAACTAATCACAAATCTATAAAACTCGCAAAGTAGAGATGGAGGATTCACCTAAACTTCAAGTTTGGGGAGGCATGTGCACAGATAGACTCAATCTGTGCTTCTTAAACAGCTCCGTGGACAAAAATTTAGTTAGAATATTTGAAATTTGATCTTTAGTGCCAACATACTCCAACTGAATTGTACCCTATTCCACTTGATATTTGATGAAGGGAACTGGATGTCAATAGTGCTTTGATTATCACAAAGGACACTCACTGGTAAGTTCACTTCAACACCCAAGTCTACCAATTGCCTTAGCATCCATATCACCTATGTACATGCTGCATAAGTAGGCATATACTCAGCCTTAGTTCTGCTCAAGGCAACACTATTTTGCTTTCTACTTAACCATGCAACACACTTTGAACCCAAGTAGAAGCTGCAGTTGTTGGCTGATTTTCTATCATCTATACTTCCTGCCAAGTCTGCATTAGTGTATGCTTGTAGTTTAACAGAATCCATGGCTAGATACCACAAACCCATTTCCAGTGTTTCTTTAAGGTACCTTAGGATTCTTTTCACTACCAACATATGAGACTCCTTAAGATTAGCTTGGAATCTACTGGTAGGGCGCACAACTTGCTTAAGATTAGGCCTAAATGTTGTAAGGTACAGAAGGCTCCCTATCATCTTCCTATACTCTGTAGGGCTTGTACTCCTTCCTTCCTGATCTTTTGTTAACTTGCAGCCCATTGTCATAGGAGTACTGACAAGTCTGCTATTCTTTATGGCAAACCTTTTCAGCATCTCTTTGGCATATTTCGTCTGAAAAATAAAGATACCTTCTTCACACTGCTTTATTTGTAATCCAAGAAAGTATGTCATTTCTCCAATCAATGACATTTCAAATTCCTCACTCATCTTCTGTGCAAATTCTTGACATAGCTCAGAGTGATCCCCTCTAAAGATGATGTCATCTACATATACTATGGTTATCAGCTGGCCTTTCTCTGAGTTGAACACATACATATTATTATCAACTGTTCCTCTTCTAAAGTTTAACCTTCCCAAGTATGCATCTAGCCTACTATACCATGCTCTTGGAGCTTGCTTAAGACCATGCAAGGCTTTCTTTAGCTTGCACACATGTGTCTCATCCTCACTGATTTATACTCCATCGAGTTATTCAATATACACTTCTTCTTTCAATAGCCTATTCAGAAAGGCGGATTTCATATCCATTTGATAGACTTTATACCTCTTATGTGCTGCCAAAGCTAAGAACATTCTGAGAGTTTCTAACCTTCATTATGTTTATTCCTAAACACCCATTTTGTTCCTATGACATTCTTATTAGTGGGTCTTGGAACCAATTCCCATGTATCATTCTTCTTAATTTGATCCAGCTCCTCATTGATAGCTTTAACCCAGGCTTTGTCATAAATAGCCTCTTTAATAGATTTAGGTTCAACTTGTGAGAGTAAAGCAATAGCTCCCACAATTCTTCTTCTTGTTGTAACTCCTACTGATGGGTCACCTATGATCTGATCTCCTTGACGAGCACTGATCCATGTTTTCTTTATCCTTCTTCCTTACACCATCTTAGTTGCAAGAGGATCTCTTTCTTCATCTGCAGACTCACACTTCTCTGAGTCTGAACTTATTTCTTGTTCTTTTTCTTCAGGTTGGTCTAATTCTTCTTCTACATTGATGTCATCTTTTTCTTTGTCATCAACTTCTCCATTCTGCATTATTTTCCAGTTCTCATCTATTCTCACATCATTGGAAGTGATTACTTTTCCCAGGTTATGCAGGAAAACTCTGAAACCTTTTGTCTTTTCTGAGTATCCCACAAAGATGCCTTCATTAGACCTAGCGTTGAATTTTCCCAAGTTTTTCTCCTTATTCTTCATAAAACATGGATTATCAAAGACTTTGAAAGACTTGGCTATTGTCTTCTTCCTAGTCCATAGCTTATATGGAGTCTTAACAGTATTGGGCCTTAGTAATACTTTGTTTAGTAGATGCATGGCTATAAATGTTGCTTCTATCCAAAATCTTGTGTAAAGCTTGGATTCTAGCAATAGAGTTCTCGCCATTTCAACCACAACTTTATTTTTCCTCTCTACCACCCTATTCTGTTAAAGTGTTCTTGCTGCTACCATTTGATGATGAATTCCATGCTTCTCAAGATAATCTTCAAAAGCTTTATTTGTAAATTCAATGCCTTGATCTAACCTCAATACTTTGATCTTCCTTCCACTGTTATTTTCAGCCAATCTTCTGTATCTCTTAAAGCAATTCAAAACTTCTGACTTGTGTTTAAGGTGCATGAGGCAGGTCATTCTCAAATAATCATCAACAAACAAAATGAAGTACTTCTCACCTTTCAACCCTTTTGTTCACATCGGTCCACACAAATCAATATGCACAACGTCAAGCACTGCTTTAGAACTGAACTCTTTGGTCTTATACTGCTTTTTGGCATATTTTCCTTCAGAGCATGCTGAGCAAATATACTCTCTCTCTCTCTCTTGAGGTTGGGAATGTCTCTGATTACATGAGTAGTGGTCAACTTCCTCACGTTCTTCTGTGATAAGTGTCCCAACCTCCGATGCCAGAGTTGATTTTCTTCTTTTTTGGTGAGTAAACAACTGTTTATCTTATCCTCATCAATCACATATAAATTTCCAATTATTCTCTTCCTGGCTGCAATAGTGTTGCCTCCTTTACTCTATACCTGGCAATCTATTTTTGTGAATATCACTTTGTGGTCGTCATTGCATAGTTGGCTGACAGATGCTAGATTATATCTGAGTCTTTCAATGTGCAAAACATCTTTCAGCTTTCCTTTTCCAATATTCACTGACCTTTGACCACTGATGTTGAGTGAATTATCATTACCAAACTTGACTCTGCCTTCTCTTGATTTGTTTAGCTTTGATAATTTACTCTTGTCTCCCATTATGTGCGAATTGCATCCACTATCAAGGATCCACTACTTATCCTTGCAATCAGCTTGTAGTGAAATTTCATCTATATTAGCCACCTCCCTTATTGGTCTATATTGCTTCTTTTGAACTAGTTGGAAGATAGCTTTCTCCTTTTTCTCAGCTTTGATTGCACCGTTTGTTTTCATTGTTCCACTGAGTGCCTTCTCTTGCTCAGAGAGAAGTGTCATGCATCTCTTGGCATTATAGCCATCCTACTCGTACCTTTCACATTGTTCCAAGTCTACCAATACAGTTAACTTGTTCTTTGAAGCCATTGGTTTGGGCTTCCACCAACACTCCTTGTTAGTGTGTCCTTGCCTTTTACAGTATGTGCAAGAACTCACGATAGGTGTTCTCCTCTAAGTTTTGTATTGTCTCCCCTTGTATGCAACATCATATCTTTTCAAGTTGGAGACATATGCTAGCCTTCTCCCCTAGCAGTTACTCGCCTTATGACCCCAAACTCCACAATAAAGACAATGACCTTGAAACTGCCTCTTCTTGGGTTTGATCACAGCTTGTCTTCTTCTGTTCATCACTTGCTGTGTAGGCAAAGTAGCTGGCTTCTTTGCTTGTGTGACTTTCATTTTAGTCACCTTCTTCTCCTTCTTCTGTTCAGTCGTAGCCCTCTGTTGGCTGACTTTCTTTTCTTTTTGAGAGGTAGCAGCTATGGGCTGCTACTCTTTGACCACATACATCATTTTTGGCCCTGGCTTTGATTTGATAATTGTCTTCTCTTCTTCAGTTATCTTCACCTAAGTCACAGCCTTCTCTTTCAACTTCTATGGCAAAGTCTCATTCTTCTTTTCTCTTGCAGAGCTTGTTTCTCCTACCACTTCAAACATCTGTAAGTTTTTTTCACTCTTTTTGAGTTGTTGCTGAAGTCTTAACAACTCTATCTCCATTTCTTCAATTGTTGAAGTCCTTGAGCCAAGCCCTATTGTAAGGTCTTCACATATTTTGATCTATTCATCAAATCTTCTCTTCAAGTCAATATGTTCAGCCCTTATTTCATCATTTTGACTTTCATCTTCCTCAAACTTTGCTTCAACTTGTTTTATATGAGCCACCAACTTTTTTATGGTTCTGCCCCTTCTGATTATCTCATTTGAAGCTGCTTCTAGCTCAGCTTCAAGATCTGAATCTTCTTCATCAACCTCTTCTTCCTCTTCAGAGGTTGAGCTACCATCTTATACTGATGCCATAAAGACAAACTCATCTAATGAGTCTTCATCTTCCTCCTCATCAATTTCTTTTGTCTGACTCACATAACCCTTGAATGAGCCTCTCTTCTTCCTTTGTGGGTTGGCACTCTTCTTATTGGACTTCTTTAATTGGAATGATGATCTTCCCCATCTTGAATTTTTCTTATCATCACCATCCTCATCTTCATCATCAAGTTTCACTTTGCACTGAGAAGCAAAGTGTCCAGTCTGCCCACAACAATAACATCTCAAGAACAACTGTTTTTTTCCCTTCTTAGACCCCTTTTTAGATTTCCTTGTGAAGTAAGCCAATACTTCACCTTCACTTTCTTCTTCTTCTTCCTCCTCCTCCTCCTCATCATCATCCTCACTGGATGATTCTTCTACTTCTTTTATCTTCATGTGCTTCATAGCTTTCAAAGCTGCCTCCTTTGATACCTTCAATGTTGCAAAGCTTTCAGCTGACTTTATCCTCATCTCATATGCAATGAGATTGCACTGGAGATCATACAAAGACATAGAATTGAGATCTTTACTCTCCTCTATGGCTGCTACCTTTGAGGCAAACCTTTCAGGCAGAATTCTTAGAATTTTCTTCACAATCAATAAGTCCTTATTGTTCTTTCCATGACTTCTAAGGTCGTTTACAGCATCAATAACCCTGGTGAAAAACTCTTGGACTGTGTCATTTTTTTTTCATTATGAGAGATTCATATCTCTCCTTGAATACTTAAAGCTTAGCCTCCTTCATTTTGCCATCACTTTCATAGATTTTCTATAATCTATCCCATATCTCCTTGGCAAATTTGTAGTCCAAAGCCACAAAACCCTCATGTACACATTTCACCACATTCATGCCCATCGTTGCAAATGCCACATGCATTCTTGCTCTCCATATATGGTAGTTGGTTCTGTTGAAGATTGGAACGTTCTTGCTATAAGTGGTGCTAATGTTGGTACTAGCTTCCATTTCTCAATATGCTAAACAAGTCAAAGTTCTCGATCCCTTCAAACTAGTACACCAAGCTGTTAAGCTTCAAACTAGTGAACCAGTGCTCTAATACCAATTGAAGTTCCTAACTTCTCCCTAGAATCTACTAGTTTGTGATACTGAGAGGGGTGAATCAGTATCACTACAATTTACAATTTGCAAGTAAGTGAACAAATTTAACCTTTTCTGAAAAGGGAACTCTTTTTTAGACTCAACCAAGGTAGATCTATTGCTATCTACAAATCACAATAGTGCCCAAAGTCACCTTTTAGACACCTTTCCTAATAGACAATTCGGATATTCTTATTTAGGTCTTCGTTATGTTATTGATTGGCTGATACTTTAGCTGCATTCACAACTCAATTCAAAATACAGTATGTAAAGCAAATTAAGGACACACAAGATTTACGTGGTTTTGTCAACGTGATGTACATCCACGGTGGTAGGGAATTTCCCTCTATCGAGACTATCCACTATACTTGTGAATACAGGTTACAATGGATGTCTTTAATTCTCTACTTCTTTCACTATTGCAATTACTAAGCAAGTACAATACAAAGAGTGTCACTTATTGTGTCTACCCTTCTTCTAGTTTGTCTTGCCTCTATTGAATTGAAAGGTTACTCCACTGCCGCTTAAAAGTTCACCGCAATGCTCTCTAACCTCTCTTGAAAAAGTCTGGAAATATGTTGAGTTCAATGATTCGCTGAATTCCTTCTCTACGTTGTATCACACAATTCTTGCTTTCACCGTCTTACAGTCTCACCCATCTCCTTGTCTCATGATCTCACTCTCTCATAGCTCGCCTGTCTGTTTATCTCTCTCTCTTGCTGTCCAGTTAGATTTCTCTCTATTCTTGCCTGATTTCTCTCTCTTAACACCAGATTTCTCTCTCTTCGTCTGTCTTCGATTCTGCCGGTGGTTTCTCTCTCTTTGTTCAGTCGAATCTCTCTCACTGTCCAGCTAGATCTATCTCACCATCCAATCGGATCTGATTTTGGCCTTATCGTCTCTTTTCCATTTGCCCACTTGGTCGTTCATCTCTTTGTCTCCTTCCCCTATTTGGCTGTCGGGTTTCTTGTGTTTTGGCCAACTACCCCTATTCTTTCGACAATGGCTTCTCTATCTTTTTTGGGTGTATTTTGGGTGTATTGGTAGTGCCTGGTTTTCTCCCTTTTTGGTCCTCTTTTCTCCTTCACCTGACGCCGGCTCCGATTTGGCCGTATATATATTTTTCATTTTTTCTCTCCTTCGTCCGATGAATTTGTTTTCTCTCTCTTTTTCTTTTCCGACGACTTTTTCTCTTCTTCTTCCCATCGATGGCTCTTCTCTCTCTTCCAAGTGTTTTCTCTCTCTTCATCCGACGGCTACTCCTCTTCTCCCTTTTTGCTCTCTTCGTACGTCGACAATTGTTCACTCAACGACTGCACTGTTCACTCGATAACTACATTGTTCACTTGACAACTATTGTTCACGATGTCTACTCTTTTCTTTTGCAGGTGGTTTTCTTCTATGTAGGGTTTTGTGTTCTTTTGTGTATTCAATTGTGTTGGCTTTTATATACTCTCCATAAAACTTAAAAGGGCAAATTTACTATTTTGCCCTTTCATGTGGATTTTACGTTTTTGCCCCTTAATATGGCTTTTACCTTCTTGCCCTTCCATGCGGCTTTACTTTCTTGCACACTTAAACCTAGTTGACAACAATTACAACTGATACAAGGGTGTGGGAACAATAGTGTCCAATCTGTCCATAACGATAACATCTCAACGACAACTGTCCTTTTCCTTTCTTAGACCCCTTTTTAAACTACCTTGTGAAGTGTGCCAATATTTCACCTTTATTTTCTTCCTTATCATCATCGTCATCCTCACTGGATGATTCTTCCTCTTCTTATCTTGAAGTGCTTCATAGCTTTGAAAGTTGCCTCCTTTGATGCCTTTGACATTGAGGGGCTCTTAGTTGACTAGAGATCATGCAAAGATATGGAATTGAGATCTTTACTCTCCTCTATGGTTGCCACCTTTGAGGCAAATCTCTCAAGCAAAATTCTTAAAATTTTCTTTGCAATAGATGAGTCCTTTTTTTGCCCATATCTTCTAAGGTCGTTTACAGCATCAATAACCTTGATGAAGAACTCTTAGACTGTCTCATTCTTCTGCATTCTAAGGGATTCACATCTCTCCTTGAAAACTTGAAGCTTGGCCGTCTTTATTTTGCCATCACCTTCATAAACTTTTTGTAGTTTGTCCCATATCTCCATAGCAGATTTGCAGTCCATAACTTTAGCATACCCAACATCTATCAATGTTGAAATGATGACATTTGAGGCCTTCCCATTTATCTTAAATTGCCTTAATTCCTCTGGGGTTGGATCCTTACCTTCTTTTCGAGCCACAAAGCCCTCCTATATAGATTTCACCACATTCATGCCCATGGTTACAAATACCACCTACATTCTTGCTCTCCACATATGATAGTTGGTTCCTTTAAAGATTGGAACCTTTTTGCTGTAAGTAGTGCTGGTGCTGCTACCGGCATCTATTTTTCAGTATGTTGAACAAGTTAAAACTTCTGAAACCCGTCAAACTAGTACACCAAGATGTTAAGCTTTAAAATAGTGAACTAATGCTCTGATACCAATTGAAGTTCCTAACCTAGTCTATGTTACTGAGAAGGGGGTGAATCAATATCACACCCCTTTAAAACACACTCTAATAATTTAAGTCAAAGTATTATACTTATTTAATACTCTAGCTCTCATCAATATGTAGGTATGTGAACAACTTTAAACTCTTTTCAAAAGTGAACTCTTTCTCATATTTGACTAAGGCAGATCTATTGTTACCTACTAATCACAATAGTCCCCAAAGTCACCTTTTAGACACCTTGCCTATTAGACAGATCGAATATTCTTGATTAGGTCTTCTTTAGGTTATGGATTCAATGATACTTTAGCTGCATTCACAACTTAATTCAAAACATAGAATGTAAATCAAAATAAGGACATAAGAGATTTATGTGGTTCCGTCAATGTAATGTACGTCCACAGTGGTAGGGACTCTTCCTCTACAGAGACAATTCACTATAATTAAGAATACTAGTATGGTACTCCCGATGTTCACAAAGTAGTTACAACAAATGTCTTAATCCTCTATTTCTTTTACTATTGCAAATTCAAAGCAAGTACAATACAAAGAGTATCACTTACTGTGTCTACCCTTCTTCTAGCTTGTCTTGCCTCTGTTGAATTAAATAGGTTACTTCACTGCCACTTAGAAGTCTACCACAACACTTTCTAACCTCTCTTGAAGAAATCTAAAAATACGTTGAGTTCTTTCCCATGCTTCACCGAATTCCTTCTCTAGGTTGTTTCACATAACTCCTGCTTTCACCGTCTCACGGCTTCATGGTTTGCACTCACGCTTCTGGTCTACCGTTTCATGTCTCAGGGCCTACCCCACGCTTCTGATCAGTCATGCCACTGTACATTCTTGTCTCACGTTTTAGATCTGCACCCTCTTCACAGTTCTCAAGCTTCACGGATACTAGATCTACTCTCCTCATCTGTTTCACGGTTCTACTAATCTCCCTTTTTTTTTTTTCTCCCGGTGGTCTGGTTTTCCATGTTTTCTCTCCCGGTGATCTGTCTCTCTCTTACAGTGGTGGCTTTCTCTCTTACGGTGGTGGCTCTCTCTCTTACGAATTTTCTCTCTCATTGTCCAGCTGGGTTTTCTCTTTCACCGTCCAACCAGATCTCTATTTTTTTTCGGTGGTCACTCCCTTTTGTCTCTTACGGTGGTGTCTCCTTGTCGTCTAGCCCCTTCTTTTTCCATATCGTCTTTTTTTTCTCCTTCTCACTACTGGTGTGTATTGCCGTGTAGGTTTTTCCCTTTTGCAAAGTTGTGGTTTTACTTTCTTGCCCCTCTATGTAGTTTTAAATTACTCTTTTGCCCCTCCATGTGGCTTTACTTTCTTACCCCTCCATGTCAAATTACTTGCACACTTAAATCTAGTTAACAACAATTACAACCCATACAAGGCTGTAAGAACAACAGTATACCTCTTAGACAACACATTAGCAACAATGTTTTCCTTTCCATGCTTATACTTGATTATATAAAGAAATGTTTCTATGAACTCCGGCTACTTAGCATGTCTTTTATTAAACTTACCTTGGGATTTCAAGAACTTTAAGGTCTTATGATCAGAATGAATGATGAATTCCCTTGGCCACAAATAATGTTGTTGTGTTCAAAGAGTTCATACTAATGTGTAAAGTTCTTTGTCATAAGTGGGATAATTTAATGATGCTCCACTTAACTTTTTACTAAAATAAGTAATTGGTTTGGAATCTTGCATCAAAAACAGTTCTTATACCTATTCTAGATGCATCATATTCTACCTCAAAAACTTTATCAAAGTTAGGTAAGCATAACAAAGGTGCATTAGTATGATTTTCTTTTAAAGTATTGAAAGCCTAATCATGCACATCATCCCACTTGAAAACAACATTCTTTTTAACAAGTTCATTTAAAGATGCAATAATGGAACTATGATCCTTAACAAACCTTCAATAAAAACTTGCTAAACCATGAAAGCTTCTTACCTTGTTCATGTTCTTATGTGTAGGCCAGTCCCTTATCGCCTTTACCTTCTCCCTATCCACACTAATACCTTGTGAACTAACAACATAACCAAGAAATACAATGGATTCCATGCAAAATGTACACTTTTTGATATTAGCATATGGTTGGTTCTCTTTTAACACATTAAACACAGCATGCAAGTGTTTCACATGTTCATCCAAATTCTTACTATAAACTAAAATATCATCAAAGCAAACTATGAAAGCATGCAAGACATGATTCATTAATCTCATGAATGTACTACGTGCATTAGTTAATCCAAAAGGCATTACTAACCACTCATACAATCCATATTTAGTTTTAAATGCTATTTTCCATTCATCTTCCTCTTTCATGCAAATTTGATGATAGTCATTCTTCTTTAAATCAAATTTATATGTAATTCGGCCTTAATTTCAAATTCAGCAACCCAACACAAAATCAGGCCCATTAATACAACTTAGCATGCAAATTAGCCTTTCCTCAACTTGTTCATGCAACTTGGACTTATATCATGAGCTTCAAGTTTTGTTCTTTAAGTTTTAAGCCTTGTCCATCATCTTGCAGTTAAAGATGAGTGATTATTCTTAGTGTAGCATTGAAAACTTTTAGAACAGCCTTGGAATTGTCTAGAGCACCCTCTTTGTGATGTAGCTTCATGATTAAGCCTTGTAATGCATCTTTCATTCTCTTTGCCTTTGCCCTAGTCATTGGACCTCTAATTCCTTCCAAAGGATCTAGGGAATATTTGCTTTGTTGCACTTGAATAGCACCTTGTTCTCCATCATATGTCCAAGTCACATGACAAAGCTGAGGAAGGGCTTGATTTGCATGCTAAGTTAAAGGGCCTATCCTTTTGTTTTGGGTTGCTAGATTTTAAGTTGAGGTCAAATTTTCAAATGAAAAGGCTTTACTTCTTAAGTTTATTTGGGCTTGTAGGTTTAGCCAAGTCTTGATACATTAGTTAGGGTTTTTACTTTGACTTTTATAGCTAGTTTTCATTAGTTGTTGTCTTTAAGGATTCCTATATCATGACAAATTTGTGTGAACAATTTTCTTTTAGTAAAGAAAGCAAATTAGAAGTAATAAATCCATTATTTGATGGATTGCAATAGACTTAGACTAACCAAGATATAACAACATGCATCTTGTATTAAAATCATTGATTAGTGACATATTTAAGTTAATTTCATCTTTCCTTTGTGTGAATTACTCCATAAAACAAGAAGATAAGCCATATTAGCCAGAAATAAAGTCACCACCTCATCTTTTATACAATGAACCATTCTATCCATTTAAGAAAATCTATTCAAGATAAATGACTTTTTTATTAGATATAATTCAATGAATTTGAACTACTTAAAGAGCATTGGTGTGCATGTCGTAATGAAATAAATGTTCAATGCAAACATAGATGTTAATTGCATGGTCATTTTGTTTAAATGATTCTTTGTAATGAAAGGAGAAGTCATTTTGCCAACAAATTAGATGATTTGGTAAGTTGCAAGTAACGAATGATTCTTTCTTAGTAAGGAAAGCTAACCAAAAGCAATAACTCCTCTGTTCAATGGACTTCAATTGATTTAGAATAACCAAGATATTATTTTTTGTATTTCATAATAAAATCAATGATTCGTGTATTCATTTAATTTAATTTCATAATTGTTTTTATTAATGACTCCTTGTAATGAAAGTGACAAGCCTTATGGTGTATTGAATTAGTTGTTACAATGAAATTAATGTTCAGTGTATAAATGGATGTTAATTGCATGGCAATTTAGTGTGAATGATTCCTTGCAATAAAAGAGAAGCTTTATTGCCAATCAATTGGGTGAAAGTCTAATGTTTCAAGCAATAAACAATTTTCTCCTAATAAAGAATGTTAATTAAAGCAATGACTTCTTTATTTGATAGATTTCAACTAGATTCTTACTACCTAAAACATAATAAGTGCATTTCACAATAATATAATTGATTGATGTAGATATTTAAGTTAATTTCAATGATGTCAAATAGCCTTATTAGCTAGAAATTAAGTAACAGTCTCATCTTGTAGGCAATGAACCATTTTTTCCATTTAAGAAAAGCAAATCAAGATAAATGACTGATTTCTTTGATAGAATTCAACAGATTTTAATCACTCAAGTTATATTGAGATGCATGTTGTAATGAAATTATTGGCTGGTGTAAACATGAATGTCAATTGCACAATCATTTTGTATGAGTGATTCCTTCAAACAATATGACGCCTTATAGCAAATAGTGATTCTCTCTTAGTAAACAAAGCTAACAGTAACTCCTTTATTCAATAGACTTTAATGAATTTAAATTGTCTAGGGCTTAAAACATGTATCTCACCTGAATCAATAATCAATGTAATCATTTAAGTAAATTTTGTGATTCTTTTGTGTAAATATCTCCTTAGAACATAAAATGAATGGGCTAGAAATAAAGTGATGCCCTTATCTTTCAAACAATTAATAATTCTATTCATTTATGAAAAGCCAATCAAGATACTCTTTTGATTACTGTAATTCAATGGATTTAGATTATTTAAGGTCTATTGATATGCATGTCACAATGAAATTCATGTTTAGTGTAGACATAGTTGTTAATAATAGCCTAACCATTTAGTGCGATTGATTCATTACAATAAAGGATAAGCTTTATTGCTAATGACTCAAATGACAATCTCAAGTTTGAAGTAAGAACAATTATGTCATGCTAAAGAATCCTAATCAAGAGCAATATCTCTTTTATTTGATGGACTTTTATGGATTTAAATCACCTAAGATATAGTAACCTGTATCCCATAAAGAAATATATGATAGTATAGGCATTTATGTTATGTTCATGATTCTTTAGAATAAAAGGATAAGTCTTATTAGCAAGAAATGAAACCTCATCTTTCATGTAGCAAACCATTGTATCCATTTAAGAAAAACTAATTAAGCAAAATGACTTTTAATAGATTTAGCCTACCCAAGGAGTATTGATGTCTATGTCATAATGAATTTATGTCCAGTGTAGAAATAGATGTTAATATTATGATCATTTTGAATGAACAATTCCTTACAACGAAAGAAAAACCTTAGTGCCATGAAATCAAGTGAGGATATGAAGTTTCAAGCAATTAACAATTGATTTTTGTAAAGAATGCTAACCAAGAATCATTGCTTCTTTATTTGATGGACTACAATGGCTTCATACTTCATAGAGGTGAAGTCCTTATGTTAAGTAATCAAGAGGTAGTCTTGTGTTTCAAGCAATCACTGATTAACTAGTATTAAGTAGAGTTAATTGAGAGTAATTAAAATTTTATTAGAGAAACATCAATCGATCTAGATTTGGAAAGATATAAGGGTGTCTCTCACAATTAAAATAGTGATTGGTGTAGACATTCAAGTTAATTTCACAATTCTTTTGTTTGAATGATTTCTTGAAAAAAAAAAAAGGAAATTAGCCAAAAATGAAATGCGGATCTCATTTTTTCATTAATGAACCATTCTATGCATATATGAAAAGCTAATCATGATGAGCAACTCCTTTATCTAACTGAATTCAATTGATGGAGACTAACATTTTGGTATTAACATGTATGCCACAACAAAAAAATAATTTTTGGTAGAGAAATGGATGTTAATTGCATGATCATTTCATTTTAATGGTTACTTGCCAAAAAAGGAAAAGAAAAATATCACAATATGAAGTTTCAAGCAATAAAGGATTCTCTCTTGGTAAAAAAGGCTAATCAAGTGTAATATGTCATGGGGCCATTACCCTCTCCCTAAAAGGCCTATTGGGGTGTATATCACCCATGTTATAAGGCCCAAGATCCCTCTTTTCTTATCTAATGTGGAATTCCATTAGAAATAGCTCTTTTAATTGTTGCAATTTGATGGATTCATACTACCTATGGAGACATATTATTGTTCAGTAATGAAGAGAAGAGCTTATGTTTCAAGCAATTAACATAATTCTCTCATAATAAAGGATTTTAGAGTAATAGCTTCTTCTTTTTTTTTTTTTTTATGGATTTCAATGAATTTGGATTGCTCCTCATGTGCATCCCACAAATAATATAGTGATTAGTGTAGACATCTATGTTAATTTCTTAATTCCTTTATGTGAAAGACTTTTTGGATGGAATTAGCTTATGATGGAGAACAAGTTGCTGTTCAAGTACAACAAAGCAAGTATTCCCAAGGTCATTTACAATGAATTGGTGGTCTAATGACTAGAGCAAGGGCAAAGAGGATGAAAGAGGCTTTGCAAGTCTTAATCAAGGATATGCATGATGAAAAGGCTACTTTAGAAGATTGTAAGACTATTCTAATAGTTTCCAATGCTACTCTAAGGATAATCACATATATTTATGTGTAAGATGATGGGCAAGGTTTAGAACTTGAAGAACAAAGCTTACAAACTATGATATAAGTCCAAGCTACATGACCAAACTAAGGAGAGGCTTAGTCTCATGCTAAATTGTATAAAAGGACTTGTTTTTCTTTGGGTTATAGTATTTTAAGTTAAGGCAGAATTACATGTAAAAAAGGATTAATGTTTTGGGTTTATTTGGACTTATAGGTTTGGTTGAGTCTTGATACATTAGTTAGGGTTTTTACTTTGACATTTATATCTAGTTGTCATTAGTTATAGTCTTTTTAAGGAATCTTACACCAAGGCAAATTTGTATTCCTTAATTAAAGGAATCTCTGGTAATTAAGATTTTTCCAATATTGCTATGTTAAAAAATGTCTTTCTCTTATAGAATTGTGATATTTACATGCCTATATAAAGGTTACAACTATGTAAATAGGAATGAATAAGATCAGAGTATTTTTAGCAAGTTTTGCTTTGCCTTCTTATGTTGTTAGAAGAACATATTGTCTTGACTTATCAAAGGAGTGATCAGCTTTTGTGGCATTTAAAGATTAAGAACTTTTAGGACTTTGTTTCCATAGGGTTATGATATGATTAATCCCACTTGTATCCTAGCTTTTGGGGTGTGCATATTGATTAAAGGGTTCCTAAGGCAGGTCATCTAGCAAGTTTTTTATGAATTGGTATCAAAGCCTTGGTTTTAGTAACAATTTTGTTGTTCCTACAGCCTTGTATGGATTGTAATTGTTGTCAACTAGGTTTAAGTATGCTAGAAAGTAAAGCCACATAAAAGGGCAAGAAGGTAAAAGCCACATAGAGGGGCAAGAACATAAATGCCACATGGAGAGGCAAGACAATAAATTCACTACAAGTAAGCCCTATTAGGGTTTCATGGAAGATAATATATAAAGACCTTGGAAGACAAAATTAGGGAAAGGCCAATGCAATTGAATACATGACAAAACACAAAAGTATGTGGATGGCCAAATAGAGAAAAATAGAAAAACACAACACATGGTCAAAGCACACCGACGGCAAGAGAATGGTAGAACAGGGGACAACAAAATAGAAATCGGAGCCGAACAGTAGCTGTCGAGTGAATAATAGCCGTCAATGGGAAGAGAGAGAAAATGATTCAGCCAATGAGTGAACAATAGCTGTCGCCAAAAGAAGAAGAGAAAATGAAAATTGGCCAAACAAGAAAAGGAGACAAAGAGGTGAACAGCCAAGTGGGTGAACGAAAAAGAGATGAAACGACAAGTGGAAAAAATTGGGGGGCTGAATAAAGAGATACTAATGGCAACAAAGAAGAACAACCGTTCAGAGAGAGAGAGAGAAAGAAGGAGACGCCAAAAGTGGGGTTGAACAAAGAACAGACAACAGAGGTCGACATACGACCAAATCGAACTATCGTCGAGCGAACGAGAAAAGAGGTCCAAAAAAAAGGAGAAATCTGGACACCACCGATACGCCTAAAATACACCCAAAGACGAGAGAGAAGTTGTCATCGGAAGAACAGGGGTGGTCAGCTAAAATACAAAAGAGATGGCTAGACTAGAGGATTTAACGGAAAGGGGAGAGAGAGAAACCCGACGACCAAACCAGAGGAGTCAATGGGAAGGAGAGAGAGAAACCCAATGGCCAGACCAGAGGAGTCGACGGGAAGGAGAGAGAAAACATGGCCAAATAGAGGAAAAGGAGAGAAAATCTAGAATGGCCAAAGAGGGGTGGACGAAGAGAGAGAGAGACCATTGATAGGACAGCAAATTCGGCTAGATGGTGAGATAGATCCAGTTGGACAGTAAGAGAGAGAAATCTAGCCGTAAGAGAGAGAAATTCGGCAGGACAGTAAGAATGAGAGAAATGTGAACAGCAAACCAAAAACACGAGGTGAGCCATGAGACAAGGAGACGGGTGAGACTTGCGGTGAACTCAACCTATTTTCAAATTTCTTCAAGAGAGGTTAGAGAGTGTTGCAGTGAACTTTTAAGCGACAGTAGAGCAGCCTTTCAATTCAATAGAGGCAAGACAAGATAGAAAAAGGGTAGACACAGTAAGTGACACTCTTTGTATTATACTTGTTTAGTAATTGCAATATTGAAAGGAGCAGAGGATTAAGACATCCATTGTAACTGGAATTTTAAAATATAGTGGATAGTCTTGGTAAAAGAGAGTCCCTACCACCGTGGATGTACATCACATAGATGGAACCATATAAATCTCATGTGTCCTTAATTTGCTTTATGTTCTATGATTTGAATTGAATTGTGAACGTAGCTAAAGTATCAACCAACCCATAACCTAACGAAGACCTAAACAAGAACATCCGAATTGTCTATTAGGCAAGGTGTCTGAAAGGTGACTTCGGGGACTATTGTGATTAGTAGGTAGCAATAGATCCACCTTAGTCGAGTCTAAGAAAGAGTTTGCTTTTAATAAGAGGTTAAAGTTGTTCACTTACCTATGAATTGCAAATTATGGGGATACTGATTCACCTCCCACTCAGTATCACAAACTAGTAGATCCTAGGGAGAAGTTGGGAACTTCAATTGGTATCAGAGCATAGGTTCACTATTTTGAAGCTTAACAACTTGGTGTACTAGTTTGAAGGGATCTAAAAGTTGACTTGTTTAGCATACTGAGAAATGGAAGCCGGTACCAGCACTAGCACCACTTACAGCAAGAAGGTTCCAATCTTCAATGGAATCAACTACCATATGCGGAGAGCAAGAATGCAAGTGGTATTTGTAACCATGGGCATGAATGTGGTGAAATGTGTACAAGAGGGTTTTGTGGCTTCGGAAGAAATTAAAGACCTAACCTTAGAGGAGTTCAAGCAGTTTGAGATAAATGGGAAGGCCTTAAACGTCATCATTTCAGCATTGATAGATACTGAGTAGGCTAAAGTTATGGCTACAAATTTGCCAAGGAGATATGGGACAGATTGTAAAAAGTCTATGAAGGTGATAATAGAATAAAGGAGGCTAAGGTTCAAGTGTTCAAGGAGAGAAATGAATCTCTTAGAATGCAGAAGAATGAGATAGTTCAAGAGTTCTTCACCAGGGTTATTGATGCTATAAACGACTTGAGAAGTCATGGGAAGAACAAGAAGGACTCATCAATTGTGAAGAAAATTTTGAGAATTCTACTTGAAAGGTTTGCCTTAAAGGTAATAGCCATAGAGGAGAGTAGAGATCTTAATTCTATGTCTCTTCATGATCTCTAATGCAATCTTATTGCATATGAGATGGGGATAAAGTCAGTTGAAAGCTTTACAATATCGAAGGTATCAAAGGAGGCAGCTTTCAAAGCTATGAAACACTTGATAATAAAAGAAGAGGAAGACTCATCCAGTGAGGATGATGATGACGATTAGGAAGAAAGTGAAGGTGAAGTATTGGCTTACTTCACAAGGAAATTCAAAAAGGGGTCTAAGAAGGGAAAAGGACAGTTGTCCTTGAGATGTTATCGTTGTGGGCAGACTAGACACTTTGCTTCTTAATACAAAGTGAAACTTGATGATGAAGATGAGGATGGTGATGATGAGTAGAATTAAAGATGGAAAAGATCATCATTCAAATTAGAGAAGTCTAGTAAGAACATTGCCAACCCATAGAAGAAGAAAAGAGGCTTATTCAAGAGTTATATAAGTCAGATAAAAGAAGTTGATGAGGAAAAAGATGAAGAATCATCATATGAGCATGTCTTTATGGCATCAGCACAAAGTGGTAGCTCAGCCTCTGAAGAGGAAGTGGAGGTTGATGAAGAAGAGCCAGATCTTGAAGTTGAACTATAAACAACTTCAAATGAGATAATTAGAAGGGGTAAAACCATAAAAAGGTTGGAGGCCCATATAAAACAAATTGAAGCAAAGTCTGAGGAAGCCGAAAGTCAAAAGGATGAAATAAAGGTTGAGCATATTGACTTGAAGAGAAGATTTGAAGAACAGATCAAAATATGTGAAGACCTTACAGTAGAGCTTGGCTCAAGGACATCAACAATTGAAGAAATGGAGATAGAGTGGCTGAGACTTCAGCAACAACTCAAAAAGAGTGAGGAGAACTTGCAAAAGTTTGAAGTGGTAGGAAAAACAAGCTCTGCAAGAGAAAAGAAGAATGAGACTTTGCCACAGAAGTTAAAAGAGAAGGTTGTGACTCAGGTGAAGATAACTAAAGAAGAAAAGACAGTTATCAAACCAAAGCCAAGGCCAAAAATGATGTATGCTGTTAAAAAGCAACAACCATAGCTGTTATGTCTCAGAAAGAAAAGAAAGTGAGCTAGTAGATGGCTATGGCTAAATAGAAGAAGTAGTTTGGGGTCATAAGGTGAGTAACTACTGGTGGAGAAGGCCAATATATGTCTCCAACTTGAGAAGATAAGATGCTGCATATAAGGGAAGACAATACAAAATTTAAAGGAGAACACCTATTGTGAGTTCTTGCACATGCTGTAAAAAGCAACGACACACTGACAAGGAGTGTTGGTGGAAGCCTAAACTAGTAGTTTTAAAGAACAAGTTTGCTGTATTGGCAGACTTGGAATAGTGTGAAATGCACGGGCAGGATGGCCATAATGCCAAGAGATGCATGACACTTCTCCCTGAATAAGAGATGGCACTCCATGGCACAATGAAAACAGTTGGTGCAATCAAAGCTAAAAAAAAAAAGGAGAAAGCTATCTTCTAGCCAGTTCAAAAGAAGGAATATAAAGCTAAAAGGGAGGTGGCTAATATAGATAAAATTGCACTCAAAGCTGACTACAAGGATAAGTAGTCGATCCTTGATAGTGGATGCACTTCACACAGGACAGGAGACAAAAGTAAATTTTCAAAGCTAAACAAGTCAAGAGAAGGCAAAGTCAAGTTTGGCAATGATGATTCACTCAACATTAGTGGTCAGGGGTCAATAAACATTGGAAAAGGAAAGCTAAAAGATGTTATGCACGTTGAAGGACTTAAATATAATCTAGCATTTATCAGCAAACTATGCAATGAAGACCATAAGGTAATATTCACAAAAACAAGCTGTCAGGTAAAGAGTAAAGAAGGCAATACTATTGCATCTGAGAAGAGAACATCTAGAAATTTGTATGTGATTGATAAAGAAAGAGATGCCCTTGCAACTAAGACTGTGCAAGAAAGAAAGCCAAAGAAAATGTGGATCAGTGCTCATCAAGAAAATCATATCATAGGTGACCCATTAGCAGGAGCTACAACAAGAAGAAGAATTATGGGAGCTATTATGTTACTCTCACAAGTTGAACCTAAATCTGTTAAATAGGTTACACAAGATCTAACTAAATCTCTATCCACAGAGTTGTTTGAAAAGCACATAATGAGTCTATCTGTGCGAATGGCTCCTCAAGCTTGAAAATTAGGTTAATCCTCCATCTCTACCTTGCCAGTTTTTTTCAAATTTGTAATTGGTTGGCAAAGGGGGAGAGAAGCAATAGTGTAGGGGGAGCTATTAAGAAAGGGGGAGTGCATATTTTAGGGGAGTTGAAACTATTGCATAGTGGCTTTTGTTATGAGTATTGCCAACAATTACAAAGGGGGAGATTGTTATTCTCGCAGCCTTGTATAGGTTGTAATTGTTGTCAACTAGGTTTAAGTGTGCAAGAAAGTAAAGCGACATAGAAGAGCAAGAAGGTAAAAAGCCATATAAAGGGGCAAGAACCTAAAAGTCATATTGAGGGGTAAGACAATAAATTCGCTGCAAGTAAGCCTTATTAGGGTTTCATAGAAGATAGTATATAAAGACCTTGGAAGACAAAATTAGGAAAAGGCCAACACAATTGAATACATGACAAAACACAAAAGTGTGTTGACAGCCAAATAGAGAAAACAAAAAAAGACAACATACGGCCAAAGCACATCGATGGCAAGAGAACGACAACACAGGGGATGGCAAAATAGAAATCAGAGCTGAACAGTAGCAATCAATGGGAAGAGAGAGAAAATGATTTAGTCGTCGAGTGAACAGTAGTCTTTGCTAAAAGAAGAAGAGAAAACGAAAATTGGCCAAACAGGAGAAGGAGACAAAGAGGTGAACAAACAAGTGGGTGAACGGAAAAGAGATGGAACAGAGAGTGGAAAAAATTAGGGGGGCTGAACAAAGAGATACTGACAGTAACAAAGAAGAACAACCATCGAGAGAGAAAGAGAGAAAGAAGGAGAAGCCCAAAGTGGGGCTGAACAAAGAACAGAGAATAGAGGTCGAGATAGGCCAAATTGGAGCTGTTGTTAAGTGAAGGAGAAAAGAGGACCAAAAAAATGGGAGAAAACTAGACACCACCAATACGCCCAAAATACGCCCAAAGAAGAGAGAGAAGCCATTGTCAGAAGAATAGGGGTGGTTGGCCAAAACACAAGAGAGATGGCTAGACCAAAGTAGTCAACGGGATGGGGAGAGAGAGAAACCCGATGACCAGACTAGAGGAGTCAACGGGAAGGAGAGAGAAAACACAGTTAAATAGGGGAAAAGGGAGAAAATCCAGAACGGCCAAAGAGGGGTCGACGAAGAGAGAGAGACTATCGGCAGAACAGAGGAAATCCAACTGAATGGTGAGATAGATCTGCCTGGATGGTAAGAGAGAGAAATCTAGCAATAATAGAGAGAAATCTGATAGGACAGCAAGGGAGAGAGAAATATGAACGACAAACCAGAAACGTGAGGCGAGTTGTGAGACAAGGAGATGGGTGAAACCGTGAGACGGTTAAAGTAGGAGTTATGTGAGACAATGTATAGAAGAAATTCAGTAAAGCTTCAAAAAGAACTCAACGTATTTCTAGATTTCTTCAAGAAAAGTTAGAGAGCATTGCGGTGAACTTCTAAGCGGCAGTGGAGCAGCCTTTCAATTCAACAGAGGCAAGATAAGCTAGAAGAAGGGTACTTATTTCTTAAAAGTGAACTCTTTCTTAGACTCGACTAAGGTGGATCTATTGCTACCTACTAATCACAATAGTCCCCAAAGTCACCTTTCAGATACCTTACCTAATAGACAATTCAGATGTTCTTATTTAGGTCTTTATTAGGTTATGAGTTGGCTGATACTTTAGCTGCGTTCACAACTCAATTCAAATCACAGAATGTAGAGCAAATTAAGAACACATGAGATTTATGTGGTTCTGTTAACGTGACATACATCCATGGTGGTAGAGACTCTCCCTTACTGAAACTATCCACTATACTTGAGAATTCCAGTTGCAATGGATGTCTTAATCCTTTGCTCATTTTACTATTACAATTACTAAGCAAGTATAATACAAATAGTGTCACTTACTGTGTCTACCCTTCTTCTAGCTTGTCTTGCCTCTGTTGAATTGAAAGGCTACTCCACTACCACTTAGAAGTTTATTGCAATGCTCTCTAAGCTCTCTTGAAGAAATCTAGAAATACGTTAAGTTCTTTAATACTTCACTGAATTCCTTCTCTATGTTGTTTCATATAGCTCCTGCTTTCACCATCTCACTGTCTCACTGTCTCCCCCATCTCCTTGTCTCACAGCTTTACTGTTTCACGGCCTGCCCTCACCTTTGGCCGTATCAGATTTTCTCCATTTACTGCTGGTCACAGTTCATCAGTCATCCATCCCTATTTTGGCCCTAATGGGTTTTTCTCTCCTTCCCTATATGGCCGTCGAGTTTCTCTCTCCTTCCACCAGTGGTGTGTTTTGTCGTGCTCACTTGGTTGGCCATCTCTAGTTCTCCCATTTTTCCCCTGTTCTGCCAACGGTGGTCTTGGTTGGCCAAATAGAATTTTGCCGTTTTGCTCTTCCGATCTGCCGTTCAGTCATTTATCCCTTTTTAACCATTTCTCTATTTTTGCTGACCATCTATTTTGGTCATCATGTTTCTCTCCCTACCCTTTGTCGTCACATGGTTTGCTCTAATTTGGTCAATTTGCCAACCTCTCCTCTTTTCCGATGATGACTACTATTCACTTGATGACTGCACTGTGCGGCTGGCCTTTATATTCTCCTCCATAAAGCTTAATAGGGTGAATTTATTGTTTTGCCCTTCTATGTGGATTTTACATTTTTACCCCTCAATGTGGCTTTTACCTTCTTGCCCTTCTATGTGGCTTTACTTTCTTGCACACTTAAACCTAGTTGACAACAATTACAACCCATAGAAGGTTGTGGGAACAACAATCTCCTCCTTTGTAATTATTGGCAACACTCATAACAGAAGCCACAATGCAACAATTTCAACTCCCCTTAAATATGCACTCCCCCTTTATTAACAGCTCCCCTTGCACTATTGCTTCTCTCCCCCTTTGCCAACCAATTACAAATCTGAAAAACTCGTAAAGTAGAGATAGAGGATTCACCTAAACTTCAGGCTTAAGGAGGCATGTGCACAGATAGACTCAATCTGTGCTTTTCAAACAGCTCCGTGGATAGAGGTTTAGTTAGAATATTTGAAATTTGATCTCTAGTGCCAACATACTCTGACTGAATTGTACCCTGTTCCACTTGATCTTTGATGAAGCGATACCAAATGTCAATATGCTTGCTCTTCAAATGTTGAACCGAATTCTTGTTGAGATCAATAGTGCTTTGGCTATCATAAAGTACACTCACTGGTAACTTCACTTCAACACCCAAGTCTGCTAATTGTCTTAGCATCCATATCACTTGTGTACATGCAACATAGGTAGCCATATACTTAACCTCAGCTATGCTCAAGGCAACACTATTTTGCTTTCTACTTAACCATGTAACACAATTAAACCCAAGTAGAAGCTGCAGTCGTTGGTTGATTTTCTATCATCTATACTTTTTACCAAGTTTGCATCAATGTATGCTTGTAATTTAACAAAATCCATGGCTGGATACCACAAACTCATTTCCAGTGTTCCTTTGAGGTACCTTAGGATTTTTTCACAGCCAACACATGAGACTCCTTAAGATCAGCTTGGAATCTGCTAGTAGCGCATACAGCTTGCATAAGATCAGGCCTTGATGTTGTAAGGTACAGAAGGCTCCTTATCATCTTCCTGTACTTTGTAGGGCTTGTACTCCTTCCCTGCTGATTCTTTTTTAACTTGTAGCCCACTATCATAGGAGTACTGACAGGTCTGCTATCCTCCATACCAAACATTTTCAGCATCTCTTTGGCATATTTTGTCTGAGAAATAAAGATACCTTCTTCACACTGCTTTATCTGTAATCCAAGAAAGTACATCATTTCTCTAATTAATGACATCTCAAATTCCTCACTCATCTTCTGAGTAAAATCTTGGCATAGCTCAGAGTGATCCCCTCTAAAGATGATGTCATCTACATATACTATAGTTATCAGTTGGCCTTTCTCTAAGTTGAACACATACAAGTTATTATCAACTGTTCCTCTTTTGAAGTTCAACCTTCTCAAGTACACATCCAGCCTACTGTACCATGCTCTTGAAGCTTGCTTAAGACCATACAAGGCTTTCTTCAGGTTGCACACATATGTCTTATCCTCACTAATTTGCACGCCATCAGGTTGTTCAATATACACTTCTTCTTTCAGGAGCCCATTCAAAAAGGTGGATTTCACATCCATTTGATAAACTTTATACCTTTTGTGTAATGCCAAAGCTAAGAACATTTTGATAATTTATCATCTTGCTACTAGTGCAAAAGTTTCATCAACATCTACCCCTTCTATCTGAGTGTTGCCTTTGCAAACCAGCTTAGCCTTATTCCTTACCACCTTGCCATCTTCATTGTGTTTATTCCTAAACACCCATTTTGTTCCTATGACATTCTTATTAGTGGGTCTTCAAACCAGATCCCATGTATCATTATTCTCAATTTGATCCAACTCCTCATTGATAGCTTTGACCCAGGCTTTGGCTTGAATAGCCTCTTCAACAGATTTAGGTACAATTTGTGAGAGTAAAGTAGTTGATCTCACAGTTCTTTTTCTTGTTGTAACACCTGTTGATGGGTCACCTATGATCTAATTTTTTTGATGAGCATTGGTCCACATTTTCTTTGACTTTCTTTCTTGCATAATCTTAGTTGCAAGAGGATCTCTTTCTTCATCAATCACATACAAATTTCTAGCTGTTCTATTCCCAGATACAATAGTATTGCCTTCTTTACTCTTTACCTAGCAACCTGTTTTTGTGAATATTACCTTATGGTCTTCATTGCATAGTTTGCTGATAGATGCTAGATTATATCTGAGTCCTTCAACGTGCAGAACATCTTTTAGCTTTCCTCTTCCAATGTTTACTGACCCCTAACCATTGACATTAAGTTAATCATTATTGCCAAACTTGACTCTACTTTCTCTTGACTTGTTTAACTTTGACAATTTACTCTTATCTCCTGTCATGTATGAAGTGCATCCACTGTCAAGGATCCATTGCTTATCCTTGTAGTCAACTTTGAGTGCAATTTTAGCTATATTAGCCACCTCCCTTTTAGCTTTATATTCCTTCTTTTGAATTGGTTAGAAGATAGCTTTCTTTTCTTTCTTAGCTTTGAATGCACCACTTGTTTTCATTGTGCCATTTAGTGAATTGTCTTGCTCTAGGAGAACTGTCATGCATCTCTTGGCATTATGGCCATCCTGCCCACACCTTTCACAATGTTCCAAGTCTGTCAATACAACAAACTTGTTCTTTGAAACCATTGGTTTGGGCTTCCACTAACACTTATTGTCAGTGTCTTCTTGCTTTTTACAGCATGTGCAAGAACTCTCAACAGGTGTTTTCCTCTGAATTTTGTATTGTCTCCCCCTGTATGTAGCATTGTATCTTCCCAAGTTGGAGACATATGTTGACCTTCTCTACCAGCAGTTACTCGCCTTATGACCTCAAACTCCACAATAAAGGCAATGACCTTGAAACTGCCTCTTCTTGGGTCTGATCACAGCTTGTCTTCTTCTGTTCATCACTTGTTGTATAGGCAACGTAGCTAGCTTCTTTACTTATGTGACTTTCATTTCAGTCACCTTCTTCTCCTTCTTCTATTCAACCATAGCCCTCTACTGGCTGACTTTCTTTTCTTTCTAAGACATAGTAGCTATGGGCTGCTGCTCTTTAACCATATACATCATTTTTGGCCCTAGCTTTGGTTTGATAACTGTCTTCTCTTCTTCAGTTATCTTCACCGGAGTCACAGCCTTCTCTTTCAACTTTTGTGGCAAAGTCTCATTCATCTTTTCTTTAGTAGAGCTTGTTACTCCTACCACTTTATCCTTCTACAAGTTCTCCTCACTCTTTTTGAATTGTTACTGAAGTCTCAACAACTCTATCTCTATTTCGTCAATTGTTAAAGTTCTTAAGCCAAGCTTTATAGTAAGTTCTTTATATATTTTGATCTGTTCTTTAAATCTTCTCTTCAAGTCAATATGTTCAGCCCTTATTTTATCCTTTTAAGTTTCAGCTTCCTTAGACTTTGATTCAACCTGTTTTATATGGGCTTCCAACCTTCTTATGGTTCTACCCCTTCTGATTATCTCCTCTAAAGTTGCTTTCAACTCAGCTTTAAGATTTGTTTTTTCTTCATCAACCTCCTCTTCCTCTTTAGAGGTTGAACTATCATCTTTAGCTTATGCCATAAAGGCATGCTCATTTGATGATTCATCATCTTCCTTCTCCTCAGTTTCTTTTATCTGACTTATATAACTCTTGAATGAGCCTCTCTTCTTCTTCTATGGGTTGGTAGTCTTTTGGTTGGACTTCTTTGATTTGAATGATGGTCTTCTCCATTTTGATTTTGGCTCATCATTACCATCCCCATCTTTATCATTAAGTTTCACATTGCACTAAGAAGCAAAGTGTCCAGTCTATTCACACCGATAACATCTTAAGGACAACTATCCTTTTCCCTTCTTAGACCCCTTTTTGTGTTTCCTTGTGAAGTAAGCCAATACTTCACCTTCACTTTCTTCCTCATCATTCTCACTGGATGATTTTTCCTCTTCTTTTATCTTCAAGTGCTTCATTTCTTTGAAAGTTGTCTCCTATGATACCTTCATTGTTATAGAGCTTTCAACTGACTTTATCCTCATCTTATATGCAATGAGATTGCACTGGAGATCATACAAAGATATAGAATTGAATTCTTTATTCTTCTCTATGGCTGCTACCATTGAGGCTAACCTCTCAGGCAAAATTCTCATAATTTTCTTCACAATCAATGAGTCCTTCTTGTTCTTCCCATGACTTTTAAGGTCGTTTACAACATCAATAACACTAGTGAAGAATTCTTGGATTGTCTCATTTTTCTATATTATGAGAAATTCATATCTCTCCTATAACACTTGAAGCTTAGCCTCCTTCATTCTGCTATCACCTTTATAGATTTTCTACAATCTGTCCCATGTCTCCTTTGTAGATTTGCAATCCATAACTTTGGCATACTTAGCATCTCTCCATGCTGAAATGATGATGTTTGAGGCCTTCCCAGTTATCTCAAAGTACCTTAACTCCTCTAGGGTTAGGTCTTTACTTTCTTTCAAAGCCACAAAACCCTCCCATACACATTTCACCACATTCATGTCCATGGTTGCAAATACCACTTGCATTCTTACTCTCCACATATGGTTGTTGGTTCCATTGAAGATTGGAACCTTCTTGCTATAAGTGGTGCTAGTGCTGGTACCAGCTTCCATTTCTCAATATGCTGAACAAGTCAAAATTCTAGATCCCTTCAAATTGGTGAACCAGTGCTCTGATACCAATTGAAGTTCCCAACTTCTCCCTAAGATCTACTAGTTTGTGATACTGAGAAGGGGGTGAATCAGTATCACCACAATTCATAATTCACAGGTAAGTGAACAACTTCAACCTCTTCTTAAAAGCAAACTCTTTCTCAGACTCGACTAAGGTGGATCTATTGCTACCTACTAATCACAATAGTCCCCAAAGTCACCTTTCAAACACCTTGCCTAATAGACAATTCGAATGTTCTTGTTTAGGTTTTGGTTAGGTTATGGGTTGGCTGATACTTTAGCTACATTCACAACTTAATTCAAATCACAGAATGTAAAGTAAATTAAGGACACACGAGATTTACGTGGTTCCGTCAACGTGGTGGCATACATCCACAGCAATAGCGACTTTCCCTTACTAAAACTATCCACTAAACTTGAGAATTCCAGTTACAATGGATGTCTTAATCCTCTGCTCCTTTCACTATTGTAATTACTAAGCAAGTACAATAGAAAGAGTGTCACTTACTGTGTCTACTCTTCTTCTAGCTTGTCTTGCCTCTATTGAATTGAAAGGCTGCTCCACTGCCCCTTAGAAATCCACCGCAACGCTCTCTAACATCTCTTGAAGAAATTCAAAAATACGTTGAGTTGTTTAATGCTTTGTTGAATTCCTTCTCTACATTGTTTCACATAGCTCTTACTTTCACTATCTCATTGTCTCCCCATTCTTCTTGTCTCATGGCTTTACTATTTCATGGCTTGCCCTCACCTGTCCTTTTCACACTTCCTTTTGTTGTATCAGATTTTCTCCCTTTACTATTGGTCACTGTTCATCGATCATCCACCCCTGTTTTGGCCGTAATGGGTTTTTCTCTCCATCCCTACTTGGCCGTTGGGTTTCTCTCTCCTTTTGCCGATGGTGTGTTTTGTCGTGCTCACTTGGTTGGCCATCTTTAGTTCTCCCTTTTTTCCCCTGTTCCGCAATCGGTGGTCTTGGTTGGCCAAATAAGATTTTTCTGTTTCACTCTTTCAATCTACCGTTCAATCATCCAGCCCCTTTTGGCCATTTCTCTATTTTTGCCGGCTGTCTGTTTTACCCGTCGGGTTTCACTCTCTATCTCTTTGTCGCCACATGCTTTGCTGCAATTTGCTCAATTTGCCGATCTCTCCTCTTTTTCCGACGACTGCACTGTGCAGTTGGCCTTTATATACTCGTCCATAAAGCCTAATAGGGCGAATTTACTGTTTTGCCCTTCCATGTAGATTTTACGTTTTTGCCCCTCCATGTGGCTTTTACCTTCTTGCCCTTCCATGTGGCTTTACTTTCTTGCATACTTAAACCTAATTGATAACAATTACAACCCATTCAAGGCTGTGGGAACAACATAATCTAAGTCTTTTAAGAACATAAAGGACATTGGCTTGAGTGGAAAAAGGTAAGAGTCATGAGATCATCATTGAGAAAAGCCAAAATAAGGTGAAACACAAGTGATAACATCTGACTTAAGGGCAAACATGTGAGGGAGTGTGCGAGGAACAAATTTCTTTTAATTACAAATGTGTTTTTGTAGGTTGTATACATGAGTAGTGATGGAAGCCATATTGTACCAACTTAAATCAACAAGGGAGTTAATGCTATGCAAAACCTTAGACCACTAATGATAATGGCAAGGTCAAAGAAAATAAAGGAAGCACTCAATAACTTGTTGTTTGAGATTTACTTACAGAAAGTTGCTAGGCACGAGTTAAGGATGATGGATGCTTTATAAGAGCTTGCAAATGTGTCATCTATGGAGGAGTATGAAGACCATGGCCTTAGGAAGAAAGTTACAGTTGGAAGCCTGTGTTTGGGCTTAAGTGTGCTTGAAAACTATAGTTTATGAGTGAATGAGCTATTTTGTCTAGTTCTTTGAAAACTAATTTTGAACTTTTATACTTAAGTGTGTTGGTTTAAGAGACTTATCTTCTTCAATGTTGTTATTGTTAGGAGAGGTGTCTAAATCCTATAGTTTTTATTCTTAGTTGTTTATAATCATTGGGTCAGAACTCAAATCCCATAACCTATGTTAGAACAATCTTATACCAACATTGGTGTTGGGATTTGTTTGCATATAATTGGAGTTTTTATCAAGTAGTGAAGAAGAAGTGCATGACATAGATGTGAAGCTTTGGATGAAGGCTACCACTGAACAATTTAAGATGATAAATTCAAGGCTAGATGAGTTATAATCACCTAGCAAATCCAAATCCTCTAGAAGGGATTGAGGAAGAAGATAAGGAAGAGTTAGACTAAGAAGAATCAAGCTCAAGAAATGGTAGGAAGCTTGTTTCCAAAAATGATAGCAATTTGGGCAGTATAGAAGATGAAGATTCCATCATTTCAAAGGAAGAACAATCTTGAACATTATTTGGAGTGGGAGAGAAAGGTTGAGCATGTTGTTGACTACCATAACTATTCTGAGGAAAAGAATGTAAAATTGGCAGCCATAGAATTCACTAATTATGCAACTATTTGGAGGGACCAATTGGTGATTAGTAGAAGGAGAAATGGTGAGAGGCCAATTCAGTCTTGGGAAGTGATGAAATTGGTAATGTGCAAGAGATTTATACTTAGCCACTTCCATAGAGACTTGCATAGAAAGTTGCAAGGACTGATGCAAGGGTCCATAAGTATAGAGGACTATTATAAGGAGATGAAGATAACCATGGTTAGAGCTAATATTGAGGAAGACCAAGAGGCTACCATGGCAAGGTTTATTGGTGCCTTAAATAAGAAAATTGCAAATGTAATGGATTTGCAATACTATTTGGAAATAGAGGAGCTGTTGCATAAGGCTATCAAGGTAAAGAAATAAATCAAGTTCAAAGGAACCAAATTTGGATCAGCTTCTAGTTTTATATGAAAGGCAACCTAGAAAGATGCCAAAGCAGCCTCAAAGTCAAAAGAAGATGTTGTTTTTGAAGGTAAAACCAAAATGAAATCTTCTAAATCTTGTGATGCTAAGTGCTTTAGGTCTCAAAGACATGAACATATTTCTTCTCAATGTCCAAATAAAAGAACTATGATCATGTTTCTACCCTTTCCATCAGACTCTAAATTCTTCTTATCAATAGGCGTCATAGCAGCACCTTCAGCAACAGGGGTAAAGCCATTGACAATAGATTCAAACATATCTAGACCAAGTGACATCAAATATGGGAGCATTCTATTCTTCCATAACTAATAATTTTGTCCATCAAAAGTGGGAATGCCCTTGTTGTTAACTTTGTTCATACTCTTCATGATATTAACTAGCAAAAGATGTAAAAATTCACAGCAGCAACAAAACTTTCAAATTAAAACAAAATGGATCAACAAAGGAAACTAGGCTCTGATACCACTTAATGAGAACCTTCTTTGGTCTCACACTGAGAGGGGAAGAGGGTGAATCAATGTGAGATGCTTACTTTTTACAAATCTGCCCAGATTGAACCTTAGTGACTTGATAAAGTCAATGATCCAATTTTTATCTTACTTCTTTATGTAAGAATAACCATATGGATATCAAGCAAGCACATGCACCTGAGAACACATATAATTTTAACATGGTTCACCCACAATGTATGAGTTACGTCCACAATATGATAGGATCACTCCTAAATCGCACAACCCACTCTTGTTATTAAGGAATACAGTTGATGTTGTGGAAGGATCACTCATTAACCACTTACAATTATCTCCTGATCACTCAAAGCATTGATCTTCCAATCACTCAAAAAAATTGATCTCTCAATCACTTGAAAAATTGATCTTAATCACTCCAATGGTCTCCCACCCTTTTTCAAGAAGTTCATAAAAAGTTTATGACTAAAACTTCCTTAAGAAAAATCACTTAATGTCCACAAACTGCTGTTGTAGAAAATGAATCTTCTCCTTCCTCACAACTAATCTTTATTTAAGCTTTACCGGTCTCTCCTCTGCAAGTTCTCTCTTTTTCTTTCTGCCATTACTATTATCTCTTCTCTGCTATCGGTTCTCTCTGCTTTAGGTTTTCTCCTATCTGCTGGTTCTCTCCATTGTAGGTTCTCTCCTCTGATGCCAATTCTATCCACTGCTGTACGTTCTTTTCGCTATAGGTTCTCTCCATTTAGGTTTTCTTTAGTCTCTATAGGTTCTCTCCTCTGCTACAAGTTTTCTATTATCTTTGCATGTTCTCTCCTCTACTAGTTTTTTCCACTATAGGTTATGCTCTATATCAGTTCTCCCCTTCGTAGGTTCTACACTTTGTCAGTTCTCTCCTCTGCAGGTTTTACTCTCTGTAGGTTCCTTTTCTATAAGTTCTCTCCACTGCTACACTCTTCTTCTCTTTTAGTGCTGCTGTTGTTTTCTTCTGCCATTGCACTCTCATTCTGTTGTGCACTCTCTCTTTCTCTTCTATTGCTGCTACTGTCTCCTTCTTATTGCTACTGCTACCTCCTTGTTAAGTTTCTACCTATTACTATTTTTTCTCTACTCTCTTGACAATCGTGTTTAGCCCTTTCTTTACTAAGCTACATAGGTTTCTACTGTCTCTATTCCGCATAACACTATGTTGTCTCTATGCCACACAACTCTCTTCTCCTTATTGCCGGTGCTGTCTCTCCTCCTTGTTGCCATTATTGCTTTCACCTTGCTACTACTACTACCTTCTCCTTGTTGCTGCTGTTGTATCTCCTATGTTTTGCAAAACACGCTTATGGTTTGTAGCACAGACTTATGGTTTTGCAACATACGCTCTCTCTTATTGTCTGTAACACACCCTTTCTTCTACTCTGTAAAATGTCCTCTCTTCTAGTCTACAACATGTCCTCTTTTCTAGTCTGTAGCACACCCTATGGCGTGCTAAAAATAATAAAGGAGTTGTACGCATCGGAACAGTACCTTCTTACGTTCTCTTTTGGTTTGGTGTGGCTACTACATGTTCTCCTCTGGTTTGGTATGGCTATTGCACACCTCTTCTTCCCTTGGTGTGGCTACTGGCTGCTATAGCTTCTTCTTCCTTTGTTTGGCTATCGATTGTCGTAACTCTCTTCTCCCTTTGGTGCGGCTGCCTCCTTCTTTGGTGGCTACTGCCACCTCTTGGTTGGCTACAACTTTCCTTGGTGCTGCACCTCTCTTCGCTTGTTACACCTCTCCTTGGCCAATCACTCTCTTTTGGTGGCCAACTCTCTCTTTGACGCTCAACCTTTCTTTGGCCAACTACATACCCTCAATCATTTTCTCTCAACGTTTTGTAGCACACACATCTTTTGAAAGATGCATGTATGTATTTATTAGCTTTGAGCTTAAGGTTGCCCCATCATCAATGGTGAGCATTGATTCCTAAAGGTTACCCTACAATTAATGGCTAGATTTGATTCATAAAATTTAGGGTTAACGGTCGACATTGACTTCCTAAAATTTAAGGTCAATGGTCAACATTGACTTTAAAGTTGACCTACCATCAACGATTTTGATCAATGACCTTTCGGTATTTCAATGGCATTCAAAACATCAAATCAACAAGAACAACATTGTGAGATGCTATTGGCAACAAATCCAACATTAGCCATCGAGGATAAGTTCAATAGTCTCTCCCTTTGGATTTATTGGCAATGTATTAAATCCATAAATGAACAATTAAGCACAAGTGTAGCTTTTGACATTTATAACTTCCCCTAAAACATGTATTCCCTTTTTGTATGTACTTGTATCTTTAACTCCCCTTTTTTTTTGCTTCTTTCCCTTTACAATTTCTACCCTTTTATTTATCAAGCTACTCCCCCTTTAACAAAAATCCAAAGAATAATAGAACAGAGAATAGGAGAGGGGTTGGAGGCATAACTTAGCCTCTAGGGTGTGGCTAAATACATAAGTTCAGCCTTAACTTTTGGAACATCTCTCTTGACAAAGCTTTGGTGAATATATCTACAACTTGCTCCAGTGGCTTTTTTTTTTGGTTGAATCTCCACATTTTTGTGGGTAGCATTTTCCATCTTCCTTTTTTGATAGGTACTACAAATTGCATCTCTTTCTCTTCTTAGCTTGGGTACATTTTTCATAGCTTTATTTTTGGACAATTTGTTCAACCCCTTTTGTTCAAGATGTCTTAATCTTCTATGCCACAACAAATTCTCATCTTTTGTGCTCATGTAACATGTGTTTTTGTTTCTGGAAACTTGGTATAAGTTTCCATTTGTTCTTTCACCCTTAGTAAGAACAATACCATCAGTTAATCTTTTTACTGTGTAGCCACTCTTGTTGAAAGTAACTTCATCTCCATCATCACAAAGTTGCAAATAAAGAGATTTAATTGCTATGTGGAGAATCACCTTTAATGAATGTGTTTTTTACAATGTCATCACTAGTTTAGATGGCCATCACCAAGAGAATGGTTGTACAACAACATGTTCCACTATGTCATTAACATGATGTCATTTGAGGCATTGTGGAGAATCACCTTTAATGAATGTGTTTTTTACAATGTCATCACCAGTTTAGATGGCCATCACCAAGAGAATGGTTGTACAACACCATGTTCCACTATGTCATTAACATGATGTCATTTGAGGCATTGTCCAGGTATCTTACTCCCCATCTAACTTCCTTACTTACATTGAAAACAAGAATGGCCTCTTTGTCAAAATTCTTCTAAGAGCAATAAGTGTTGACTAAGATGCTGAAAGAGCAAGTACAATGAGCTTAATAGTGAATGAAGTTTTATGCTTATAGGAATAGGATAAATAAGACCTTTAAGGCTAAGGATTAGGCATTCTTGAAATTACAACCTCATAGGCAAAAACTTCAATGGCGATACACATCAATTCAAAGTTGGCCTCAAAGTATTATAGTCCATTTTAGGTATTAGGAAGGGTGGGAACAATTGCTTGTAAATTGCAATTATTGAAAAATAGTGAGATTCATCTTGTCTTCCATATTTCGCCACTCAAGAAGTCTACAAAACTTGGCATTTTAGCATCAATAGCTTTCCTTGGTTGGTAAAAATGGACAATTCAAGATAAAATTAATGGTAATCCTCAATCGGTGCATTATGTAGCAAAAGAATACAGTGGCTACATAAGCATTAGATCATTAGGCCAATATGACCCAAGAGAAGGCAATATGGGAGAACCTTCCATTCATCCAATTAGAATTTCTAGACTTCAATTTTTACTAGTCCTGACAACAATGATGTTAAGGGAGAGAATTTTCATAATACAACTCAATTATGGCTTATGGTTTTACTAAATAAGGAATTAAGTTTAAAATAGCAATGAGATAGTTGCGACTATTATTACATTTATGGTTTCCCTAGTAATTTTGAGTGAATTGGTAAACGACAGAGTTCTTAGGGCAAGTACAAAAAAGGTAGTCATATATGATGTATGCAATTAGTTATGGAATATAAATATTGAATTTCTCTCTCTACCTCTCCCCTTCTCTGTTTACTTCTCTCTAATGTTGCCTTTACGTTTTCCTGCATATATTAACAAGTGATGGTGTTGTTGTTACAAAAGGAGAAAGAATAAATGGAAACTTATACCAAGTTTCTAGTAGCAAAAATACATGTTACATGAGCACCGAAGATGAGAATATGTTATGACATAGGAGATTAGGACATTTTGAACAAAAGGAGCTGAACAAATTGTCCAAAAATAAAGTAAAGCTAGAATATATGCCTACCACGAAGCAAGTTGTAGATATATTCACTAAACCTCTATCAAAAGAGATGTTCCAAAATTTAAGGCTGAACTTATATATTTAGCTACCCCTTAGAGGTTGAAGTATACTTCTAACACCCCCCTTCCCTTCCTTCTTCTATTATTCTTTGGATTTATTGTCAAAGGGAGAGATATTTTACATAAATCCAAAGAGAGTATATACTGATCAAAAGGGGGAGTAACTTGATAAATCCAAAGAGGAAAATCAAATAAAGGGGGAGAAATTATCAAAGGGGAGAAGTAGAAAAAAAAAAAAAAGAGGAGTTAAAGGTTGTTTCCAAGTGATATCATACCTGTATGAAAAAAGGGAGATGCATGTTTCAGGGAGAGCTGTGAATGTTAAAAGCTATTGTTTATTCTTAATTACTGTTTTGAAATTTAATGTATTGTCAACAAATTGAAAAGGAGAGATTGTTGAACCCATCTTTGATGACTAATGTTAAATTTGTTGTCAACTTCTCTCATATTTATCCTTATTGATTTGATGTTGTGAATGCTGTTAAGATACAGAGAGATTGTTTGTTAAAACCATTGAAGACAGGTTAACCCTAAATTCAACGAGTCAATGTTGATTGTTGACCCTAAAATTTTAGGAGTCAATATTGATTATTGACCCTTGATGTTGACCTTAAATTTTAGCAGTCAATGTTGACCGTTGAACCTAAATTTTAGGAATTAATGTTAACTGTTGATTGTAGGACAACTTTTGGGAATTAATACTGACCATTAATTATAGGGTAACCCATAGGAATCAATGATGACCGTTGATTGTAGGGCAACTATTGATGATAGGTCAATGCTAAATTTAAGACTTATAAATATATTTATGTAGCTGTCAAAAGAGGTGTGTGCTACAGAAATGTAATAGAGAAATAGATAGAACGAAAAAGAACAGCCAACAAAAAGAATAGGTAAGGGGTATAGTAGAGAGAGAACGGTAAGAGGTTGTGTATTGTAGACCATAAGAGAAAACAATAAGAGGTTGTGTGTTACAGACCAAAAGAGAGGATGTGCTGTAGACCAAAAGAGAGGACGTGTTGCAGATTAGAAGAGAGGATGTTCTGTAGTCTAAAAGAAAGGGTGTGCTGCAAACAATAAGAGAGGGTGTGCTGTAGAGCAAAAAAAAGGGCATTCTGTAGACCAAAAAAAGGGGAGTGTTGTAGAGCAGAAGAGAGGACATGCTGTAAATAAAAAGAAAAAACTGTGCTACAAAACATAATAGAGACAACAACAACAGTAAGAAAAAGGCAGTAGTAACAGCAAGGAGAAGGTAGCAACAACAATAAGAAAAAGGCAGTAGTGGCAATAAGGAGCAGAGATAACACTGATAACAAGGAGAAGAGACTGCAGCTTATGATAAAAATAATATACTAAAGAGTCTCACCTGAACTTTAGGCTTAAGAAGGTCCTTATCAGTTGTAAAAACTCTACAGTATAATGGAGTTACAGAATACATGAACAGTACTTTGATAGAGAAAACTAGATATCTATTATCCAATACAGGTTTGGGCAAGGAGTTTTGGGCAAAGCAATTAATACAGCTTGTTGGTTGGTAAATCAATTTCCTTGTACTTTCATTGAGTGTAAGACACCTAAAGAGGTGTGGTCAGGCAAATCTGTAGATTATTCTGATTTGAAGATATTTGGCTGTCTTGCTTATACTCATGTTAATGATGGAAAGCTTGAACCGAGGGCTAAGAAATGCATTTTCCTTGGCTACGCTTTTAGTGTGAAAGGTTATAGGTTGTGGTGTCCAGACCCTATGTCTCTAAAATTCCTCATCAGTAGAGACGTGACATTTGATGAATCCACTATACTGCATCCAAAAGAGGAAGAAAGAGGAAGTCTTAACGCCAAATAATGAAGATAGTGGGAGTTCCAAACAGCAGTTGGAGTTTAAAAGTGATATTCCTTCTAAGTCAGGTTGACACTTTAGAAATAGATGAGGATACTCTAGATACTCAATACGTACAACCATATAGTATCGCCAAAGACAGACCCAGAAGGACTATCAAGCCACCAGCTAGGTTTTCATACTCAGTTTGCTTATTATTTGGCAGTAGCGGAAGAGGTGGAGTATACTGAACCTAGAAACTACTCAAAGGTTGTCACTTGTGCCGAATCTTCCCAGTGGAGCATTGCTATGACCAAGGAAATTAAGTCCCTGCATAAGAATCAAACTTGGGACTTAGTGAAACTTCCCAAAGATAAGAAGACTATTGGCTACAAATGGATCTTCAAGAAGAAGGAGGGAATCCCAGGAGTTGAGGATGCAAGGTACAAGGCATGTCTGGTTGTAAAGGGCTATAGCCAAAAAGAAGGGATTGACTTCAATGAGGTGTTTTCTCCAGTTGTGAAGTACACTTCCATTCGTGTACTTCTAGCTATAGTTGCTATGTATGATATGAAACTAAAGCAGCTTGATGTCAAGATTGCTGTTCTACATGGCGATCTTGAGGAAGTCATCTATATGGATCAACCCGAGGGTTTCAAGAATGAAGGCAAGGAGGATCATATTTGCAAGTTAAAGAAATCTCTGTATGGTTTAAAGTAATCTCCTAGACAATGGTATAAGAAGTTTGACAGATTTATGGTTGGCCATGGTTACTTAAAGAGTGAGTATGATAGTTGTGTTTACCATAAGAAGCTTCATGATGGATCATTTTTCTATCTGCTACTATATGTCGATGATATTCTTGTTGCCTCTACAAGTATATCTGAGATTAATAGTTTGAAGAAGCTACTTGGTAGAGATTTCGAGATGAAAGATTTGGGAGCTGCAAAGAGGATTTTGGGCATGTAGATTATCAAAGGCAGGAAAGCAGGAGAGTTGCCTTTTACAGAAAAGGTACATTGGGAAGGTTCTTGATCGTTTTTGGATGATGAGTTACAAACTGGTAAGTACTCCTTTGGCATCACACTTTAAACTTTCAGCCTTTTTGTCACCCAATAGCCTAAAAAAGGAGGAATATATGTCACGTGTTCCATATTCTAGTGCAGTGGGCAGTGTTATGTATGCTATGGTTTGCACTTATCCAGATATTTCACAGGCAATCAGTGTGGTCAGTAAATATATGGCTAATCCTGGGAAAGCACATTGGCAAACAGTTAAATGGATACTTTGGTATCTTAGAGGTACTACAGATGTAGGACAGATGTTCAGTAGAGGCAATAGGTTGTTTACTGGTTTTGTGGATTCTAACTATGTAGGTGACCTTAACAGAAGAAGATCAACAACTGATTATGTTTTCACTCTTTCAGGCAGTGCCATTTGTTGGAAGGCAACATTGCAATCAACAATTGCTCTTTCCACTACTGAAGCTGAGTACATGGCAATAGCAAAAGCAATCAAGGAAGCTATTTGGTTGAAAGGTTTGGTCACTGATTTGGGTCTATCACAGGAAACTATCACCGTATTCTATGACAATCATTGTGCTATACACTTGACCAAAAATCAAGTGTATCATGAGAAGACCAAACACATTGATGTCAAATACCATTTCTTGCGAGATGTTATATTTCAAGGTTTGATTTCAGTGAAAAATGTAACTACTGTAGACAATCCAACTGAAATGTTGACGAAACCAGTTTTAACTAGCAAGTTCAAGCATTGCTTGGACTTGATTGGTGTTCATTTTGATTGATTGGCCCTAAAAGGCCATTTGGAGGAGAGACAAAAAGATTTTATTTTGTTGTGTGTTTTGAGAATATAATATAAGATAGAAATTTGTTGGAATATGCCTTGTATTCGTTATTGAGTTAAAATTACTCTTTTGACCCTTGTCTTATATCCCTATATATATAGGCATACTAGGTTTATGAGAATTGAGAGATTTAGAGGAGAATCGCACTCTTTATTTCCTGTAACACACTCTCTCTAATAATAAGAGTATTCCCTCTGTCTTTCCCGTGGATGTAAGTCATATCAATCAAACCACGTAAAATTCTGGTATTGTTTTCTTTTTCGTTTTATTATTTCCATGTGATTTTCGGTAACACTTATGGACTATCTTTCGACGAAATGGGCTTCTTCATAACCTTGATACTTTGCTCCTTTCTTTTGGAAAATAAATTGGCACGGGGAATGGGATAGTAGAGGGGCATAACCCTATGGATGAAGAATTTAGCAGCACTTAAGGGCCAGTATATTGCCTCTTTATTGATCGGTATGATTTCATCCATTGGAAGTTGAACTAGCATCCAATGATTTTCTTAGGATTTTGATAGCCCAAAGCACTTATGGGTTGCTTGCCATGGACATTTTGCAGATGGGACCTTGGCTGTGGTGAAACAAATTTGTGGAACCAGATTCATGAGGGCACTAGGGATCCTGAAATGAGATGATGAGCACGAATCAGAAGCAAAAATAGAGCAGATTGAGTCTCTGGCTCTTCATTTATGTTGGGTTACAAGCACCGACTTGTAAAAGAAAAAGGGTATGTGTTGTTTATGATCATATGTTTCAGGGGCATCCCCGTTGACAATGTCTCTGGTGGCTGCCGGGGAACGAATCAGTTTGGCTCAAATATGAAAAATATTACTTGACAAAGACTTGCTTACAGTATCAAGCTTTACATCCATCACTAAACTTTGAGGCAGCTAAATTATTGCTGGACTTGGATAGGGAGACATGGATTGCAGATTTTATGTTCACTTTGCAGAAGTTTAAGGGGCCATTCTCATCTCATCTCATGACAAGCGCGGCTCATACGCTTGGTTATTAGTTAACAGTGAGTTATAAAAATTATATGTTCACTTTGCAGAAGTTTAAGGGGCCATTCTCATCTCATCTCATGACAAGCGCGGCTCATACGCTTGGTTATTAGTTAACAGTGAGTTATGAAACTTAATGTCTATGTCTTTAGGACTATGATTCTTGACTTAGTGAGTTGAAGTAACGCGTTTGACTCATTAAATTATTAATTTAATTATAAATTCAACATTTTTTGTGATGAAAAATAGGCAAAAAATTTATAGATGATGGGACAAGGACAAGAACTGTAAACACTCATTGTTTTTGGTGTTATTGTAGCTACTCAATAATTGAGAAATCCAGAACGAACTCTGGACTAGTTCTAGTAGTTTTATTGTAGGGTCATGGTTTCTACAGTTAATTGCATAAGCCCTAGTTCCATAATGTTCGTAATTCTATACACTTCCAAGTTTAAGCAAATCATCAATGAGCTAGCAGCAGCCGAGCTTTATGTTCTACAAAGGGCCCAAAAGGGCATAATGTTTGTCTTGAACTTCAAAGTCCTGAACCACTTTTGAATGACCAAACACTACATACCGTGCCATCTTTAGCTTTGTATCCGTGCTTTTGGATTAAAATCATTAACACATTTGAACCATTCACGCACACAAAGTTCAACTTGGGTATGCCTGTGCAAGCATATAAAGATGAAAAGAAGAGAGTGATGAGGCCAATGCTCAACCTCATCGGCAAGGCCTCGAGAAAATCTTCCTCTGAAAAGTGAGACGTTAGTATACTCAGGAACATTAGGACCGAAGTTGAAGAAGTAAAGAGGGATAATGCATCTGATATTGCATATATCATGAAAGCTGACTCATTCAAGAAAATAGGGATCCCATCAGAACCATTGCCCCCTGGAGGGGTAAAAGCAGCTGTAAACACAAATGTCGCAACAAGTGCAACAACTACTGTGTAGGACGTAGCTGTGTTCTTCATCCATTTCTCACCTTCCTTGACTAGTTCTTTGTGTTTTTCTGTAAATACCTGGCTTGGCAACTTCTCATTGCAGTTTCTCAACCTTTTGAACGATGGTTTCACATGTTTTTCAACTTCCTGCACAAATTTATCGAAGGTAATCCACGGCAATCAAGAACATGGCAAGCCTCGCGATGAGTTGACAATGGTGGGTTTTTAAATCTAGAAGCTAGAGGAGTGGGCAAATGAGGAGAAAGAGGTTGGACTGAGCAATTAATTTTTAGTGGTTCTGCAATGCGTGTATGATTGGACTCCATTCATACATACTAATTTGCTTTGAATATTGTTGTCATGTTAATTATTACATGATGAACATTATTGTTATATCAATTCTCACAATTGCAGGCTAAAGTTGTAAGAGCAGCAGAAACCGGCCATCTTCTATCTGCTAGCTAGAGAGAATATATAAAGTCTCCATTATTTTAATAAGCACAGTGATCTGGCTGTTGCCATCAGCTAAGGGATATCTTAAATAACAAAGGATTGGGTGTAAGAGAGTTTAATGGAAAGATACATAACCTTGAACCACTGAAGCTCCCGCTGCATCTGCAAAGCTGCACCAGCAATCTTATCAGATGGCTCCAACATTCCAGCCGAGTGCAGAATGTTGTTTCCAGTTTTATCTGTTATTTCCATGACATAATTCTTTTGCGAACTCATCCGATACAGGAGATTGAAACATATTACGTTCTTTATCACCACCACGGAACCAAACCGAAAAGGGATAGGCCTTAATGATCTCTGTGACCAGCTCATGGATACCCATCATGGTGGCCATTTGCATTGGTGGTCCAAACACATCCTTGAATTTTAACTTAGTAGGCTTTATGGCTTCTTCACACAAGATTTCAACAATTTCGCGAGTCTGCTTGTGCATCAGCTTTGTCTTGTATATATGTTGTAGAAATCTGAATCTCTTGCGAAGTACTCGGCATTTTGCTTCATATTCCATAGGATTTCCTGCATCTACATCTTGTGCTACATCACCTTTTTTTAAGCAAATACCTGCAAAGCTCAAGATACGACAGAGCTAACCTGGTATTCACATTGCATAAGAGAACACATATCAGTGGAAGGAAATGCACAAGGATGAGAACACCAACACTTATACAACAAACGTTGGAAACATCCAAGTTGACTTCCACTGGGGAAAGCATGAGGTTTCTGAGCCAGGATCCTCAAGGCAGTATTATTGTTGTGGTCACGTTTACGAGCTAACTCCGGAAAATGCTTTAGCAAATAAAGAGCGAAACCTGTTGAGAGAAATAAGTTCAAAAGAATGAGAAAATTTTTTGTTGATTGAGCAAGAGTAGGGCATTTGAAGTTTTAATTAATCTTTCACTCTAGATCCTACAAGGAATTTTAATTATGCCTTTTGTCATTAACGAAACAGAAACCAGCAATTATGAATTCAGGCATTTTCGGTTGACTCGGATCCAAATCCTGTATTGTGGCCAGCAAGCCGCTTATCTAAAACTTGAACATAATGAAATACACTAACTGCAAAAGATCGTTCATGGAGACAAAATTCTATAAGATCATGTTAAAGCATAGCAGAAAAATTGTGATAAATGATTCAATTCAACCTTGTAAACCTAGTGAAAGCCAACAAATAGAGTGTTAGCCCTTCTGTGCTGAAACCCAATTTAGTGACAAAATGTTTTGAGTTCGAGAATTTACTAGATGGTTGAAATTTGATGTAACCAAAAACTATCAGTTTACCTTTTGCAACAGGCTAGGCTTTAGCAGGCCATGTCATGTGAAAGTAAAGACAATCCTTGTTCTAATATTATTTTGTTAAAAGGTCGATTTAGACTCTCAACATCAAAACATCATCTCCTGTATAATGGAAGCTGCTGGAATGAGAGAAAGGAAGGAATCCAGAAATATTTCCAATCTTGTTCTCCTTTACAAATTCTGCATATTCTACCAGAACAAAAGGCCCGAATATGAAACTAGATTATGAAAACAATGAAAGACCAACATAGCAGGCCTATCAGTGACGCTTCACAACGTATGAATGGATTACCTACCATAGAAATCGGCAAGCAGCAGAAGAATGAGGAGCCTAGCACCAACCTTCCCAGTGAATGGACTTGGATGCTCATGGCGAGTCACTTGAAGAAGATAACAGAGTTTCTTCCTGGGCAAATTTTGCAGCAGAATGAAGTGGAGTCTCGCTGTACTTGTTCACGAGTTGTGGCAATCTTGGGTTCTTTTGGACCAAAATCTTAGCAGCTTCTGTATTTCCCACAGCAGCAGCACTATGAAGGGGAGTATTATGATAGTAGTCTCTTCTTACTAGAGACTCTTGAGGCATCAAATCTACAAGATTTTGAACAAACTCTAGAGACAGGTCTGTGCCAGTTGCCACATGGAGAGAAGTCAATCGCACATCAGTTATACTTGCGGTAAGTGCCCTGGGATTCTCTTCAAAATAGTTCTTTGCAGTTCTCCAATCACCTTTTATTGAAGCTTTGTACAGTGGCAAGTAATAAATCTTGTTCTTGCTCTCATCCTCTATCCCTACCAGAGAAGGAACAAGTTAACCACATAAATGGAAAGACGAAGAAAGTTGTTAAGAGTCAATTTGTGAAGTACTAAACATCCCCATAAGGTTTTTTTGGAACCGTGTTTTGAGAACCAGCTCAACACCACCACCTTACAAGAAGTAAAAGGGTGAATATATATATACATATAGTAATAATAATAATAATAAATAAATGAGCAGCGGTAATGGTCTAATTATCCTGAGGATGAGGATGAGGAGACCATATCTTGGGTATTTTACCCTTACTTCTTCCAGAATATCTACTAGGAGGACGAACATGCATTCTCTCTTTTGTCTTCAGACGGAATACTTTTCTTCGGCTAGCTGTTTCAGAGGAGCGACCTGTTTGTGTTGTTTCCGGGCTAGCCATTCTAGGAGGAAGACCAGGCCTGCTCTGTCCAGATATTTGATTGAAATTACTTGAAGAATCATTATAAGGAAGATGTTCGAGGACTTCTTCTTCCAGGCTAGCTATTTCAGAGGAGTGACCTGCTGCTGTTGTCTCCATTTCACTCTTGTTCAGGGAAAAAGACAAAGATCTCGGAGTGTACTGCAGGTTCAACACTTCGAGTCCCTGATATAAAATAGATGGCAGTGACTACACGAACCGCAAATGTCGGTGGTTGACTTGAGGCGACTTGGTATGCCGCCCCCACAAGTTCTTTTTCTTTTGGTTAATTTTTTAAATCTTTGTTTGTGAAATGTGGGCTGGGCCCTTTGGTTGATTTTTATCTCACGTAATAATAGAGATAATAGAGACGAGACGTAGATGTCAATTTCAAGATTTGAAGGAAAATAAGTTACCTCAACTACGAACTTAGCCTTAACAGAAATGTGGGAATTTATTTGAGTTCCTGCACAATAAAAAAAAATGTTCTCAAATTCTTTTTTCTTTATTTTAATTTCTTAAAAAGTAAAAATATATATATATATATATATATATATATATATATATTCCCAATAAATGGGAAAATCCAGATTAGATTGCAACGGCCGAATTGTATCGGTAACATGAGCAAAATTCGGAGTCATTATAAAAGCGTTGTATGTTCCGGAGGGATTACTGCTCAAATAGACTACCAAGTGAAGTGAATATATGGATACAGCAAAAAAAAATGTATACAAAATTTTGATACCTTAACTTATTAGTTAAATTATAAATCCGACATTTTTTTGTCTTGAAAAGGAAATTTGTAGACGAGGGGGGGGGACAAGGACAAGAGGAACCGTAAATTGCTCATTTGTTCGGTATTATTACTTGAGAGATGCAGAACAAAAATTTTAGTAGTTTATACGGTTAATTGCATAAGCCCCCGTTCCGTAATATCTATAGGCTCTATACACTTCCAAGTTAAAACAACAAATATCAATTGAGCTAGCAGCTGAGCTTTGATGTTTGTCTTGAACTTCAAAGCTCTGACTCACTTTTGAATGACCAAACACTACTTAATGTGGCATCATTAGCTTGCATCCGTGGTTTTGGATTTAAATCATCAACACGTTTGAACCATTCACGCACAAAGTTCAACTTGGAGTTTTTCTATACAAGCATATAAAAATAAAAGATTTCCACCTTCTCTGTTTTTTCTTTTCCTTTTTTTTTTTTTATTTATATTGTTCTCTTAATCTCATTTTGAAATGGCATATTATTTTCATTCTGCGCAGACTACAACTTCTTACACAAAATATGACAATATGCCCAAATTTGATACTCAGTTCACTGGGATTCGCGATCTTTGACATATCACAGGCAAGAAAATATTATCAGTGATTGCCTCACTTAGGCTAAAAATGCAACAATCGCATGCAACAGTGCAAATTTTCTCAACTAGCAGATGTATCCTTTCCTTTTACGACCGAAAATGCTAGGCCCGAATGTCGAAGCAACTAATTCGACAAGGAGAGGGAATTGCAACAGTGCAAAAAAAGTCAGCGGGATACACGCTAGCAGGCTAATTTGCTTCGAATGTTGTTGTCATGCTAATTATTGCATGATGAACATTATAGTCATATCAATTCTCGCAATTTGCAGGCTAAAGTTGTAAGAGCAGCTGAAACCGGCCATCTTCTATCTGCTAGCTAGAGGGAATATATAAAATCCCCATTATTTTTATTACCACAGTAATCAGGCTGTTGCTGTCAGCTAAGGCGTATCTTAAATAACAAAGGATTGGATGTAAGAGATTTTCATGGAATATAACCTTGAACCACTGAAGCTCCTGCTGCACCAGCAATCTTATTAGATGGCCCCAACATTCCAGCCGAGTGCAGAATGTTGTTTCCATTTTTATCTTTTATTTGCACGACATAATTCTTTTGCAAACTCATCTGATACAGGATATTGAAAATATTTTCTTTGCGGTGCAGAACTGCCAGATGGAAAACATTAGGTTCCTCGTCACCACCACGGAACCAAACCGACAAGGGATAGGCCTTAATGATCTCTGTGACCAGCTCATGGATTCCCTTCATGGTGGCCATTCGCATTGTTGGTCCAAACACATTCTCGGCTTTTAACTTAGTAGACTTTATGGCTTCTTCACACAAGATTTTAACAATTTCGCAAGTCTGCTCATTCATCAGCTTTGTATTGTATATATGTTCTAGAAATCTGAATCTCATGGAATGTTCTCGGCATTTTGCTTCATATTCCGCAGGGTTTCCTGTATCTCGACCTTGAGCGGCATCACCTTTCTTCAAGCAAATACCTGCAA